>OY987215.1:25094616-25455691 GCA_963920805.1 Primula vulgaris
CATGAGTATCAAATAAATGATTATAATAAATGAAAAATTAACGAAAACGGATAATCGACATGAAGCTATTTTATTTTAAAGGTAAATTCGGGGGTTAATTGCAAAAGTTTAACAGTTCATAGTGGTTAATAACAAGAATTAATAGTTACTGGGGGTTCTTTGCAAAAAACTCGAAGTTTCAGGGGGTTATTTGCTTTTTACCCAATATTATATAGTTTGTACATTTGTTTAATTATACACCAACCTCCACCCTCCCTCCCTTTCCTCCCTCGGATCAGGTAGAATCACCATACCGGAGTATTCTCCATCTCCATCTTCGTTGTCCCTGGAGATGAGGCCGAAGTATTTCAGGAGACGTTGGAGGAGAGGAGGGAGACTATTATCGTCATCACATCATCTTTACATAGCATTATGAAATTTAAACGTTCAAACTATTATTTTGAGGAAAAAATGTCCATTATGAATTTTCATATCGGCTTTTCATGATTTTGAAAATGATTGACACAATAGAAACATAATGATTTTGAAAATGATTTTTATAACCTTTTCTTTTTTATTAGGTACTAATGGGTACTAATTTCTTACTAATTCTAAAATGTTCTCTTTGTATTAATTTATATTGCACTGTAAATGTAATTATTCAAAACATAATGTTTAGTAAGTGAGAAACACAAGTCCCGTCTTTATTCTAAAAGGGTGTAACAACGAAATTATGTGACTAATTCCCCAACGGAGATGAGGCCGAAGTCTTTAGAAAAGCGTTGGAGGAGAGCACGGAAGTTACCATCGCCATCTTTTTCGTCCAGATCGTCTTTACATAGCATTGTGGCATAGATATCGGGTTGTTCTTCGTTGTTGGGTTTTACCGGAGATTGGCGAGACCAGCGCAATGGGGAGAACTCCATTTTCTAAAGAGAGAAAGGGTATTAAACTAGTATACTATAAACTATGAACGCATTAATAATATAGAGGCTTATAGTCTACGTTTCCGTAATGTTAAATGGTATTTCATTAAAAATGTATTTGTAATGTAATATTATGGTGAATTGATTTAGCATGTGTTATTTAAATTTCAAACTATTATTTTGGGAAATAAATATCCATTTTGAAATTTTCATAGCGGCTTTTCATGATTCTGAAAATGACTCACGATAGAAACATTTTTTTTAAAAAACATATAAACACTTTTTTGTAAGCTTTTCTTTCTAATAGGTACTAATGTCTTACTAACTTTAAAATGTTCTCTTTGTTTTAATATTATATTGGACTAGTAATGTAATTATTCAAAACATAAGGTAATAAGTGAGAAACACAAGCCCGTCTTTATTCCGAAAGAGTGTAACAACGAAATTATGGGACTAATTTCCCAACATAGATGGGGTCGAATTCCTTGGGGAGGCATTGAAAAAGAGAGGGAAGGTTACTATCATCTTCTTCTTCATCAAGATCGCCTTTAGAGAGCATTGTTGCGTATATATTAGGTTCTTCGTCGTCCTTGGATTTCGCTGAATATCAACAGGTCCACCACGACGGAAATAACTCCATTTTCTAGAGAGATAGTGGGATGAGAGTGAGAGTGAGAGTGAGATAAGTGTATTAAACTAGTATAAACTATGAAAGCATTAATATTATATATATTATAAAGCTTTGTAGGTCTATGTTTAAATGAAAGCATTTATATATTATATCAGTAATGTCAAATGTAAAATGATAATTCATTAAAAAATATATTTGTAATGTGATTATATGGTCAATTGATTTGGCTTGTGTTATTTAAACTTTAAACTACTATTATTTTGAAGAAAAAATATCCATTTTTTAGATTTTCATACCCGCTTTTCATGATTTTGAAAGTGACTGACACGATAGAATCACTTTTTTTGAGCCATACACGATAGAAACACTTTTTGTAACAATTTTCTTCTTATTAGGTACTAATGTCTTTCTAAATCTAAAATGTTCTCATTGTTTTAATATTATATTGGACTGTTAACGTATTTATTCAAAAATTAAGGTTTAATAATTGAGAAACACAAACCCCGTCTTTATTTTGAAAGAGTGTAAAAGCGAAATTATAGGACTAATTTCCCAACGGAGATGAGGCCGAAGTCCTTGGGGAGGCGTTGAAGAAGAGGGGGAACGTTACTATCGTCTTCTTCTTCGTCAAGATCGTCTTTACAGGGCATTGTTGCGTATATATGAGTTTCTTCGTCGTCGTTGGGTTTTGCCGGAAATCGACCGGTCCACCACTACGGAGATAACTGCATTTTCTAGGGGGAGAGAGTGAGAGTGAGAGTGAGAGAAGAGTATTAAACTAGTATAAACTATGATTACATTAATATTATAGATATTATAAAAGACTTATAGTCTATGTTTCGGCAATGTCAAATGTTAAATGGTAAATCATTAAAAAATGTATTTGTAATGCGATATTATATGGTCAATTGATTTGGCATATGTTATTTAAACTTCAAACTATTATTATTTTGAGAAAAAAATATCCAATTTTTAGATTTTCATAGCCGTTTTTCATGTTTTTGAAAGTGACTTACACGATAGAATCACTTTTTTTAGCTAGACGTGATAGAACACCATTTGTAACATTTTTCTTCTTATTAGGTGCTAAGGTCTTTCTTAATCTAAAGTGTTCTATTTGTTTTAACGTAATTATTCAAAACTTTAGGTTTAATGAGTGAGAAACACAAACCCCGTCTTTATTCTGAAAGAGTGTAACAACGAAATTATGAGACTAATTCCCCAACGGAGATGAGGCCGAAGTCCATGGGGAGGCATTGAAGAAGAGGGGGAAGGTTATTATCGTCGGATGTTTATCGATTAATATAATGATGAATGACAACTGTGTCAGTATGTTAGAAAATTACAAATTTGATTTTTTCTAAAACATCGATTCATAACGAGTACGGAGTAACGATGTATTAATCAATTTGCACATCTAACTTGACCATATATTTGATGTTTTGCATATTTGTGCTTTCCGCATGAAAAAAAATGGCAAAAAGGGTTTTTCTACCTATTGATCAACTCTAGGTTGCCATATGCCGGTTTTTAATTGTTAATTAAATTTGTTATCTGAGAGGAAAATACTTAACTTCTTTTAAGTTAGAGAACAAATTTATATTATGAAAAGAGTTTCAAATAAAAATTTATTTTATCATTGTGTCGAGAAAATTCATAGATAACAATGTAGTATACCTATAAATTCATAGATAACTAATGAGTGTAAAATGACTCAACTTTAGGGGAAGAAGGGCCCACAGGAAATGAATGGGAAGACCGAAAGGTTGGAAGAAGAAAGGATTTTTTAGTTAGACGTATGGAATTACCGAAACATTTTATTCGAACAAATATAAAACCTGAATGGATGGTTTTGTGCCTATTACCAGTTCTTCCTCCCGAGTTGAGACCGATCATTCAGATCGAAGGGGGGTAAACTAATAAGCTCGGATATTAATGAACTCTATAGACGAGTTATTTATCGTAACAACACTCTTACCGATCTATTAACAACAAGCCGATCTACGCTAGAACTAATTATCAACCCTTAGGCTAGCTAAAGAGAATTGTATTTTTCTTTTTTCTCCTCCCCTTTCTCATTTACAAGCTATTGTTTAGAAGCATCTGCACCAGTTATCTTACAATTTTCTTCATATTTAACTTAATTAGCATCAAATTTATATTTTTAGGGTAACAGTTTAACTTTATACATTTTTCAGCTTTCCTATCAAATTTATTATCATAACTAAATATTACTATATTTTAACATACTTCTATCAATTTTTTTCAACCCAAATTAATTTACTAGAACAATCACATTAAATAACTTACAAGTTTTCTCGTATTTAAAGTAAAAAGTACACTTTTACAACTTACAAGTAAACGTTTTGTTTTATACAAATTATCAGCTTTTTTTATCAATTTCTCTATCAAAATTATACAACTCATCTTTTTGTTATTTTATTAATTTATATATGAAAAATACAAATAAATGAGAGAGAATAAGAGAAAAGTAAGAGAGAGAAATTATTATTTTAATTATAAGAGAACGTCTTGATCCCTTATATTAGAAAAATATAATGAATAAGAATACTGATGCGTGTATAATTTTAGATTAATCTCCTCATATTTAAGGTAAATGAGTCATATAAGGGATAGTAACCGTTTACATTTACACAAAATTTCAGCTTACTTATTAATTTCCTTATAATAACCCTACATTTTTTTTTTATTTGTTTATTATATTTTAATAATCATAGCAATCCCCATCATAATTTATTACTATTATACTCCCTCCGTCCCTAAACAAATATCCCCTACGAAAATAACCATCAAAATTTTCATATCAAAATTACCGAAATGAAAAAATTGAAAATTTCATCCTATAGTTCTAACCATAAACTACGTGATTAACTTTTGAAATAATTTTTTCCGCCAATCTAAATATGAAAAAATTATCGGTCAAAATTGTATGTATTTTTGTATAAGACATTTGTTTAGGGACGGATGAAGTATCAATCTAGGGAATCATATGCATTTCTCATATATGAGTGAGGTGAATTTTGTGTTTCCTTAAATTTAATGGATGTCACTTTATAGGGTTTCTGATGCATGTCACTTTTTATACCATAATCATCAAATTTTAGGAAAAAATATGTTTTGATAAACCAGATGCGGATGATGCATGGACGAGGAGACGGTAATTTGCTCTTATCCACCTGTCTATATTTGATTAGTCACTCTAAACATTATGTAGTTTAGATATGTGACACAAATCTCATTATAAAAGTGATCCGGCTTGCTATAGGCCGTATGACTTTTGGGACTGCCAACCTAGGGTCGGATGGATTTTTGGACCGTGTGGGCCTACCTCTAGGCAGGCCGGATGGGTCTTGGGCTTGGTGGGTCCGTTTAGGACTGGTCCGCACCATATTTTCTTATTTCAATGTTAGTTTTAATAACAACGTAGTTTTTATATGGATCAGAAATTCGGTGGGTTATGACTATCGCATTATGAGTCTCATCAACCGCTCCCTTGATATCGTAGAGTTCGGTGTGGGCTCTTCGTTATCGACCTTGTAAATGCACGTTTTGTCGCCCCGGCTTTTTTAACCCTTTTTTGTTCTCATTTCAGGCGAGCTTGTATTTGTCTTAACTTTGAGGACTAAATTGGTTTATCTTTTACCCTCAAATACTTATTCTCTTATCATGACCTTTCCTTTTTCTTCATTTCTCCACATCCCTTCAATGTCATTTTTTCTCTCCCTTGACAGCCTTTCGCACCTTCACTACTCAGGCAGGGGTTGCTTTCGTTTCGTTATCTATCCATGACTTAGTTATTCACGGACCCTGGCCATTTATTAGAAAGGTTCCCTTAATTCTTGCTATCTCTTAATTTTTTTATATACGTCTCCTTAATTTGCTCATACTCAGATTTTGTATTTTGGGTAGTTAATTTGTGCGTATTTTCGCTTGTGTTTTCGTTTCGAGGCTGTTTGGCTTGGTTTTCTTTTAAGCCTGAGTCTCGTAACAACTTTTCCTTAAAACTTTCGAGAATGAGGTTTAAGGATCCTCCATTGGTGGGGAACAACAAATGTTCTTTGATTAAGGCTTTTCGCGCATGAGACGAAGCACAGTTTAAGAGTGATTATCAGTTGGATGGGTTGCACTTAAGGTTGCCTACTTTTGACAGGGAGGTCGAGGGTCATCTTGATGGGGAAGAGGATGCCGTGGTTATTCCTATTTCTGCTTATGTATACGGGGGGCTTAGTTGCCCTATGGATGATATAGTTGTGGAGTTTTTTATGACACATAGGTTATGTCCGTCACAGCTAAATGTAAACGGCTATCGGGTCCTCTTAGCCTCAAAAAGGCTTTCGGATACCTTGGGCGTGGGTTTAGAGCTCAAGGACATAATGGGATGTTACTTTGTCTCCTATAGTCACACAGTTAGGTTGAATGCCGCGACGGGGCTTAATTTGGTCACGGCTAACCGTAATAGTAACAAGAGACATAATCGAGATCAGATGGTGGTGTTCGGGGACTGGCGACCTGCTGGAGATCGTTTTAATTTTCCTCAAAAGACCCTGCCAGTCTACGCATTACCCTGAGTTTCCGCCTGCCGATTCCTACAAGATTCTAGCCATTCTTAATTACTGGGGATCCGTTCCTGATGGGGATCCTCTTGCCAGGGCAGCTCACATAGTTCTTGGTTGTAGATGTGCACCAGGGTTGAGCCTTCCGCTGATCAACGTTTATCGATGGGAAATAGATGAGGTGGTAGAGAAACTCAAAGAGCTTGCCAAGAAACGTTGTGATGCTATGAGGTCCACTGGTTTGGTTAATGAGGACAATGACGTAGAGGGCTTGGTTCCGGGGCCGGTTTCTCATTTTCGGGTCTGTCGTCCTTTTCATGGCAAATTTGATACTCATGTTTGTTCGCCACCTATAGAGGTCACCATGAATTTTCTCAAACGATGACGTTTACATCCTGTGACGGAGATGCAACGCGTTCTGACTACTTAGGAGCTTGCCTTTGTTCAAGGGGGGTCTGCTAGCAGAGTCGAGCGTGTTTCTCTTGTAGAGATTGGTTCCCGAACAATGGAGCAGTTGAATTTCTATGAACATGTCGGTTGTCCTTAGGTTCTCTCTTTATTCTCCTTGTCGCCATGCTGTATTTACTATTGTTATTACCGTTATCGTTTTTATGTTTTCCTTATATGCATTATCATTGATGTCACGATTTTTTTTTGTGGCAGGTGCGGGGATTACTCTTAGGACGAGTGGCGAGACGGAGTTGGTGTGCAACGACATGACTCTTAGTTCACCATGACCTTCTGGTCAAATATGTAGGTCTGATTTTATTAGGCGTTCGTGCTCATTGGAACATGTGAACCAATTAACTCTGATCGACCCTCCTAGTAGCATGGACCCAACGACCCATTCTGATTTTTCTGAGTCTGTCCACCCATGCGACCCTCCTGACCCATGCGGCCCTCCTGAGCATGTGGAACAGACAGGTGTATATTATTTGTACTTTCCCCTTTATTTATTTTTGAACTGCTCTCTCAGCCTAGTTTTTCTGTATATTTTTTTTAACTTTCTCTAATGTAAAAAGATATGCTTTAGGTGAGTCCAGTGGGTTTATGGTTGACATGGTTGTCAAGGGTGAAAGTGCTCATTATGATTTTGGCAACCAATCTCTTGTTGCGTTAGCTGCTAGCGGGTACCAACAGAGTGACACATTGATGGATGACTTTTTTTTTGGCACACAATCCTTTGACGAATTCTACCATTTTCTCTGGTTTTGGTGCGATGGATAGTATCCCACTCCCGTTATTCTATGGAGTAAGCTTCGCCGACGAGGGTTCATGTGTGAGGCAATTAGACAGTCCGAACATGGTCGTAGTTCCAGAGTTGCAGTCCACTAGAAAGGACTCGGTCCTCGTGACGGAGACTGTCCTCGAAGAGGGCCATGTAGGGCGCGTCGTCTCGGCTCCCGATTACCCTATTATTTCGGATGCGCTTTCGTCTAGATTTCATCAGGTTAGTGTTTTTATCACACGATTTTCTCCATCATTATGTCCTTTTTTATATTAATTTTTTCATTTATTATAGAGGAGTTTACACTAGTTTTTGTTCTATAGAAATTATCTGACCTTCAGACGGTTGGTGTCGATTTTTTGAGGGACTGGGACGGCACATTATCCCGACTCTCCGCTATTGAGGAGAGAGTTTGGGCTTTGGAGCTAGATAAGGCAAGGTTGTCCTCCATCGTGGATGAAGAGAGAGACGCTAAGGGGCAGGATAAAGAGAGGTTTATGTCTGAACGACGATCATTGGAGACCAGAGTAGATGATGCTATAAGCCAGAGGGATAGCACGGTCGCGGCCCGCCAAGAGTCGGTTCAAGTTCAGACAGAGATTGCGGATCGGTTGGCTATGGAACTTGCCGAGTTGCGTCGTTCTGTCGCTGATGGACAGGATGAGTCTTATAGGAAAGGTGAGCTGGCGGGGTATGAATAAGTTTGTTGATAACATTATTCTGAGGATCCACGCAGAGTATATGCGTGGTTTTGGTGAGGCGCTTGTTAAGGCGGGGATACCTGGCATCAACCCTGTTTGGATGGAGCTGAGCTTTAGGTACCAGGGACTTGTCCCGAGCATCGGGTTGGGGTGCATTCATTCGTGGCTCCCTTGCTATGACTACTTCAGTATCTGCTTTGGAGCTATTTTGGCCTCAGCGAGCAAAATACCCTTATGTCATGGCTCGGTGCACTAGTGACCTTCCTGCGACATGGCTCCCGCACGATCCCTCATGGAGATCTAGTAAGGTGGATATAATTTCAGGTCTTATGCATAGCAGATGGGGTCCGGAAAAGGATCTCTTGTAGAGGCTTCCATCCTCTAATAACCAGAAACTGGTGGCCCTTCGTTTCAGCTTTATTGTTTCGAACTTGTCCGGGAGCAGGGTTCCATCTTTTAGGTATGCAATTAAGAGCTCCATCCATTCTGACTGGTACTGGTGAGTCATGTTTACTTGGTATGAGCCTAGGATGCTGGGGTTGTTTTGTACTTCAAATCCTATTTTCCTTTGTCCATGTTTCTTTATGGCTGAGGCCAAGGTGGCAAGAGCGTCGGTGTGTGAATTTTCTATACATGAGATGCGGTCGAGGATGAATTCCTCAAGCCTGCTATTTGCCCATGTACGCACTGCAGATAGGCAGCAATTCGTTTGTCTTTGGCGATGTATTCTCCATGCACTTGATTAACTACGAGTTGTGAGTCAGAATACGCATGGAGTTTCGTACACCCTAGAACTTTTGCCAGTTTAATTCCTGCCAACAGTGTTTCATACCCGGTCTAGTTGTTAGTAGCATGAAACCCTAGTTGGAAAGCTCGTTCTATTATGATTCCGTTAGCGGATGTGAGAACCACCCCGATGCCTGCTCCGTGAGCGGTGGATGAGCCGTCGCAATATAAGGTCCATGATGTTGGAGGCTCGTCTATTTTTGTTCCTTCCAATGTATATGTGAATTCTGCTATGAAATTGGTGAGTACCTGTCCTTTGATTGCTGTATGTGGCTTATACTTAATGTCGTACTTTCCGAGTTCGACTGACCATTTGGCAACTCTTCCTGACATCTCTGCTTTTTGGAGTATGTCTCTAAGAGGGAATTTTGTATAAACGACAATGGTATGAGCCGAGAAGTAGTGTGACAGTTTTCGTGAAGCCATTACCAGTGTCAGACAGAGTTTTTCTAGGGGAAGGTATCTGGTCTCAGCATCGAGGAGTGTTTTGCTGACATAATACACTGGTTTTTGTTCTCTGTTTTCTTCTTTGACCAGAATGTCACTCACAACGCAGTTTGAGACGGATAAGTAAAGGGCAAGGATATCGCCAGTAGTGGTGGTTAGGCCAGGTAGTCTTTCAGTTGGTCAAAGGCTTGTTCGCATTTCTAGTTACAGTGCAAATTTTCTTTTCCTGATAGCGACTGAAAGAAAGGCCTACACTTGTCTGCAGATCTGCTGATAAAGCTGTTTAGCGCAGCCACCATTCCAGTCAATTTTTGAACTTGGGTTTTGATGGAGGCTTTAGGTTACTCAGAGCTGTGATCTACTCAAGATTAGCTTCGATTCCTTTGTGGGTTATCAAAAATCCTAGGAATTTGCGTGACTTAACTCGAAATGCGCATTTCGATGCGTTGAGTTTTAACTTATGCTTTTGGAGTGTGGTAAACACTTTCTCGAGATTGACCAAATGCATGTCCTTTTCTAAGCTTTTTACGACCATATCGTCGATATATACTTCCATCCTTGTTCCTATATGCTGGGTGCATAGTTGTGTAATCATTCTCTGATACGTTGATCATGCGTTCTTTAATCCGAATAGCATGACTTTGTAGCAATAGTTTCCTCGGGGGTAATGAATGACGTTTTTTCTTGATCGGGTGCGAAGAACGGGATCTGATGATAGCCAGTGTAGGCGTCTAGTCATTTTCGATCCGGAGGTGGAGTCTACTAACTGATCGATTTTTGGGAGAGGAAATGGATCTTTAGGGCACACTTTATTCAGGTCAGTGTAATCTACACATACCATCCATTTCCCATTTTTCTTTTTTACAACTACGGTATTTGATAACCATTCAGGATATATGACCTCTTTTATTGCTCCTGATGCGAGAAGATTTTCTACCTCCTCGTTTACTGCCTTTGAGTGCTCAGGGGAAATTCTCTGACCCCTTTGGCTAACAGGCCGAGATCCCTCTCTAACGTTTAGTCGATGACACGCAAGTTGGCTATCCAGGCCAGGCATTTGACTTGGGTTCCAGGCGAAGTTGTGTATGTTCCTGAGTAGTAGTTCCCCGAGTCGTTGAGCTTCGGTTGGTTCTAGTCCTCCCCCAATTAGGAAATATCGATTGGTACTTTCTTCAGGTCTTCGACCACCTTATCTTCCACTTCTTTACTTTCTCCTTCCTTGTGTTCGAAGGAGGATGCCTTTATCGATAGTGTCTGCTTCCCTCTTGCCGCAGTGGTGATACACCCCCTTGAAACGACCTGACTTCCTGAGACAGATTCAATCCCGTTCTTTCTAAGGAATTTTATTTTTTGGTGTAGGGACAATGGGACAACTTTCATCAGATGCATCCATGTCCGCCCGAATATGGCGTTGTGAGGGGGATGGGACATCTACGATGAGGAAACAGACCCAACGGTTAAAGGTAGGCTTATTTTTTCCAAGGGTAGTATTGTTTCGGAGATAAATCCTACTAGGGTGGTTTTACACGGGGAGATGTCTGAGGAGGTCAAGCCCATCTGGCAGAACATATGGCTGTACATTATCTCTGATGAGCTTCCTTGGTCGATGAGTATTCTTTCTACTACGTATCCGCCTACTCATGCTATGATGTTGAGGGCATCATTGTGCGGTAGTTACTTCGTCCAGGTCTTCGTCGGTGAAGATAATGGGTGGCGTTACTGGCATGACGCATCGCCTCTTCGTATTATTGAAGGATTCTGCTCGGTACATGTGCTCTTGATGAGTTATTTGTCTATCAACTGCCCTGGTCCATAGTTTGGGACTGGGAAGGCAATGGACTGCGTGTATGTGTCCGAGTGGGTGCTCTGTCGGATCGACCATTTCCTCCGTCCCTAGGGCCTCTGTTTGATCGATGTACTCATGGAGGTACCCATCTTTGACCCATTCTTCCAGTTTTGCTTTGTATTGTTAACATTTTCCAGTCATATGGCCATATCCCCTATGGTAGGCGCCATATTTTTTACTTTCTCGGGAGTTTGCGATTTCTTTAAGTCTAGGTGGGTACTGGAAAAAGTCTTTTAACCTTATTTCTTTAAGGAGCATCCATATGGGCGTTTTAAACGCGATATTGTTTTCTGCATCATGACCGGTGGTGACGTGGGTTTCTCTATGACTTCTCTGGTCCTGGTTCCTATCTTTTTTGTCTCCGAGGCTCGAGCGATTAGTATACTTTGTTGGTGTAGTTGGGGATGGGTCTATTCCAATTTTTCCTTGCCCATCGTCTTCTCTGATGGCATGGGCCTCTAGCTTTTCCAATAAACGATGCATGGTTCGTGGTGGATTTCCTGCCAATTTGAGCCTTACTTTGTGGTCTCTTAGTAACCCGTATCTGAAAGTTGATACAATAATATTTTCGGGGCATCTATGGATCTGGTGGTACATCTCTAAATACCTCGTGGTGTAGTCTCGTATACTTTCACCTGGTAGCATGCACATTCGTAGTAATGAGTCTATATCGGCCCAAGTTCTGATATTTGATGAAAATCTCCGGGCAAATGCATCGAGCAAGTAGCTCCAAGTGCGTACAAAACCAGTTTTAAGCTGATGGAACCACGCAAGAGCCGTGATGCCGAGGCTGGAAGGAAAGCCTTGCACATTAGTACGTCATCGTTTTTCCAAAGGAACATGTTCTGTTGGTAGTGGTGGAGGTGAACTACTTGACAAGTCCTCCCGTCATATAGGGAGAACGTTGGTTTGATAAACTCAATCGGGTGTGTGTGTCTTTCGATTTTTCTAGAGAGCGGAGATATGGTGAGCCCTCTCAGGGAACGAGTGTCCCTTCTTCTATGTATCTGATACGTCTCTCCATCTGTTAGTTCGTCTGAGCTCGGGGGAGCATCATCAGACTAGTCTGGCGTAATGTTTGCATGGCGTCTCCGACATCTTCGGGGAATTTTTCGCTCTGATCCACTATCGGTGGTGTCTTTATTTTGCTCACCACGATTCTGTGTTCTAGAGCTTATGTTGCTGCCACTCCTGTGTCGCGTGGGGTGTCGACCATAGACTGTAAAAGAGTTTTCTCGTGTCCCATGGTTTTCCTCCTGTGTCCCCAACCCGTCTGGCCAGGCTTCATGGCCGTCCGGCCTGGCTCCCTGGCCGTTTGGGTTGGTTTCTTGGGAGTTCGGTCCTAGGTCTTGGGTGTCTAAGCGTCGATTCATGCGAGCTGGCCACACGATGTCAGACGTCGTCGTGTGACTGGACAAGTGTCTTTTTCTCCTGCCCTCTATGAGTGTGCAAGTGTCATTATTGCGAATTTTTGCTATGAGTTTTTCCCGCAAGTCGCTATTTACCGGGTGTATGCATCTCCTGATTTTATCTTGGCTTCTTCTAGCAGCCAACCTTCCGCTAACGCTGGAGGCTCCTGATTCTGCAAGTCCATCTTGTGGGGGTTTGATGCATATATGGTTTGGACCAGACTCTTGAATTGGTATATTCTTATATATTTGTGTTTATTTCTTTTTACGCAGCCTATATGAGACAACTTTTTAGTCATTTCCCACAGACAGCGCCATTTGATGAGTGTAAAATGACTCAACTAGATAAGAACTAATTATCAACACTTAGGCTAAGTAAAGAGAATTGTATTTTTCTTTTTTCTCCTCCCCTTTCTCATTTACAAGCTACTGCTTATATAGCCATGGATGAGGAGACATCAATTTGCTCTTATTCACCTGTCTATATTTGATTGGTCACTCTAAATATTATGTAGTTTAGATATGTGACAAAAATCTTATTATAAAAGTGATCCGGCTTGCTATAGGCCGTATGGCTTTTGGGACTGCCAACCTAGGGCCGGATGAGTTTTTGAACCGTGTGGGCCTACCCCTAGCCAGGCCGGATGGGTCTTGGGCTTGGTGGGTCCGTTTTGGACTGGTCCGCACCATATTTTCTTATTTTAATGTTGGTTTTAATAACGTGGTTTTTATATGGATTGGGAATTCGGTGGGTTATGACTATCGCATTATGAGTCACATCAATAAAAATGTAGTATACATATAAATTCATAGTAAAAAAGGTCATAACTATCTATAAAGTTAGTTTCTACTCAAAATTCTACATTTAAAATAAAGATTAATTATGGTTTAACTATACCAATATTTAGGTGATACCGATAAGCATTTTTATTAATATTGTGTGATGAAGAAATGTACATGATGTTCACATGGGTTGATTTTTAACAGTTTTGTATGATAATAAAAGAATTTTCATACGAGGGTATGCGATTCGATAACTATCAAAAGGTTGGTGTACTAAATCTTAATTAACCCAAAAAATTACTATACACTATCCATTTTTTAAGTTACAACAATCTAAGTTAGAAATCAACCATTTATATAGTCAATGAGGCGTTGGAAAAGATTGCAAGCTAGGGGATCCTGCCAATATTGATGGTGTACATCGCAATTAAATTTTACATCAAGACATCAAACGCTACGACTAGGGATGACAATTGGGTCGGGTCATTCAAAACCCGACTCGATTCATGTACAAAATTGTACTTTTACCCATTTGACAGGACCCGACCCGATCCATTTGACCCGTTTTTTATAACACTTTTTTTTCTCTTTGAAAAATAAAACTCATAAATGGTAAAATTTGAAAGAGAATTTGTTAAACTCATATGGCAAAGTAAAAAATTATTTGATGTAGAAAGATAATATATAAATACTAATGTGACATTAAATAATCTTTCATATTAATTTAGTGATTTAAATTTTACAATTTTCTTTTTAACATTTCCATGTTTATTTAATTAATTTGAGCTCATTAATTTCGTCAATTAAAACATTGATATATGTAAAAATGTAATATAAATGTACATGATTGATATGATTATTTGGTTTCGCGTAAATACTTCTATAAATAAAGACGATAAGATATTAGTCATTAATTAACATGAATAAATTTCATTCATATTTACCATAAATATCGTTTCATTAATTAATAAATTAATTATATATAATATCTTTTTTAATAAAACAACCGAAATGTATTTTATGTATTACTATAGGAGAGATTTTAATGTATATTGGAGAGAGAGAAGAGAGACAGAGTCTTAAATTTCACTTTTTAAGTTGTATTTTTACGCATTTAAATTATATAATAGAGAGCTTAATTTACATGAGAGAGATGCAAGAGAGTGTTAAGTTGCACTTTTTAAGTTGAATTTTTACCCATAAATGTATGTCCTCTATTACTATAAAACAGAGAGTTTAATGTATATGAAAGATACAAGAGTGAGAGTGTTAACTTATACTTTTTAATTTACACTTTTATCCATTTAAATCCGAGCCGAATGGAATTGCACTTTTACCCGACTCGCGTCGGATCAGGTTGGATCAAAACCCAAAAACTTGTCATCCCTAACTATGACCATTCTATCACTTTGGACATCTAACTTGATCATATATTTGATACATTTGATGTTTTACATTTTGTGTTTTCCGCATGAAAAAAGGGGCAAAATTGAGTTTTTTTTACCTATTCCTGAACTATAGGTTTTCCTATAGCCAACACAATATGAAATGAATTTCAAATAAAAATATATTCTATCATTGTGTTGATATAATTAATATGTAACTAACTATTAAAAAATGTCATAACGATATATAAATTAGTTTTTACTCTAAATGTTACAGATAAAATAAGGATTAATTATGATTTATTGTACCAAACTTACCATACCCGTTTATTGAAAGTCACTTAAATTGTATATTTTTTTATGAAAATTGGAGAGAAAAACGGAATGAGTTACAAAAAAATCATCCTTTTCTATTACTTACATCTCTATATATGCATTTTTGAACATTGGGTGATGAAAAAACGAACATGATGTGCACAAAGACTTACAAATGCAAATCGAAGGAATTTTAACATATTGGTGTGATATTAAAGAATCTTCATACAAATGTATCCAATTCGTTAACTACCAAAAGTTTGGTGTATTAAACCATAATTAACACACAAAATAATTATACACTATATACATTAATTTAGTTTCAATAAATTCTGTTACTTTGTATCCTTGTGTTTGTTTATAATAAAATAAGTCACATTAGGTAAGTCAAAATATAGAGGCATAAAAGTATAACTAATCCAAACTTGTCAAATAATTATTACCTAACATATATATAGATAAAAATGCTTACAAAACGAAAGTCAGTCGAGAAAAGTTTAGGGGTTAATTTTCTGCTTAAACCTCTCTATTTTCGACATGCTTAATTCTTAAATTTTTGTTTATTAGCACACCATTGTGAGATATCAGAAATATTGATTGTGCTTGTTATAAATTTCATTTGCATAAGCCACTTCTCTTTTTGTCTTGATATGGGGTATAGAAGTATATATTATGTTTGATATCGATGAACCCAACTCCCTGGATCGATCCCTCTGTCGTCAATTTGACAACAATATGCATGCAGTATGGATCCTGCCTGCTAAAAGATTCCCGATCCTTGTGAGTAATAAAACTCGGTTTGTGCCACCATGTAAGGTGAATCTGTCATACCATTTAAAAAAACTCTACGGAACCAGCCACAACGTGGACATTGTTACCACCCCCCTCAAGTTTATTTGAAAACCCTCTCTTTAATGCGTTTTCACTACGCAAATGCTCAATAGTGGCCGAAACTACCATTGCTAAGAAAGATGAAAATAAGCTGACCAAAATTCCTAGTCTTCGGGCTTATTAGAAATGTTTTTACTTAATTTTCTTTGTCATGGGAATGAGGACGCGGTCGTATAGAATGATACGAAGAACCGATCCCACTTATGTCAAAGTACCAAATATCAATGCAGGGATATTGAAACCCGGGGGTAATGTGCCCATGGTTTCCGCATGGAGAATCATGAAAGACACTTGTGATAGATTCACAACCATTGTTAAATTTGACTACCAAATAGTTAATATTTTTATTTATTGATTTCAACTCCTCCACTTGCTGAAAAAGCAAAGTCCCCAAATATTTAAATTCTTCCCCGGGTTATATCTGTGGGTTTTGGATTATGCATGTTTTATTAAGACACATGAATAACTAAAAACGCTTAATAAAGTAAATTGAGATTTGATACTTGGTAGATTTTGATTTGTAATATCCATTTGTGTAAATCTTGACTGTTACTAAATAAACTTTTCAGCATTAATAGTAGTCATGATTCGAATGAAAGTCACATCGAACTAGTTATGAGAAATTTATCAATAACAAACTTAGAAAAGAAGGGTAAATATGAAAGAAAAATGCAGAATTAAATCGAGCACAACCGTTTTTACCTTATTTTTTCCGTCGGTTTAGTGAGCCTCGACCCCTCACTATAATGATATACTCCCATCGCGTCATCATGAGTGATATCAAATTTTTGGTTTTTGTAGGCTACGATCATCGGTTGTGAAAAACTTTTGAAAAGACTCTTACTCGACTTTTCCTTGATGTAAAACTCCGAACCGATAAAAAATGTCAACACTTGTACAAGCATGACACCCGCCAGCATCCTGAATTTAACCTTCCAACCATAGTGTTATTGCACGTCTATAATCGTGATAGTCACGACCACCATCACGACCGCAAAGCAGGCGTAATGCCATGTCAAAAAAATCTCCAAAATCCTATTAGTATGGTGTCTTTCTGGATCATCTCTAACATCAACATGATCACCATTCGTTAGAGATTATCAGCTACAAATGCCCTATATTCGTCACTAGTGATACCTTTAGACGACATTTGTCGATCGCTATCATTATCGTAAGATGATATCCCGATATAAATATATTAGGGCAATGAAATATAACTCGGCTGATGATGAAATAAAAATTTGAATTGATAGTCAAATAAACTATCGCAATTAAACATTGAAAACACAACCAATCTTATCTACAAGTTGAGCATCCATACAATATACAGACAGTATTTGCAAGTTTACATAACAGTAACAACACACCAAATATTGTCAAATTATTAGGAAACTAGGTCAAACAAATAATGAATTAAGGCAAATTAGTAAACACCAAACTGGAGACCCGACTAATTCTTCTTTTTCATAACACCACTTCCTCCATAATAATTGCTACATTATCAACGACGTCCGCCTTGCCTTGCCTGTGGACGGACTACCCTGGCCAAATAAATTAACTTTTTATGTCAACAAAATATCTCATGAAAAAACCCTTATTAAAAACAGAAATCAAACAAGGTGCAATACATGGTTAAAAACTGGTACATATAGAAATACTAATTATATCAATAAGTCACTTAAACTTTTTTATATATCCTTTTTTTCTAACCACAAGCGATCCTGTGTTTTTTCTTAAAATATGCCCAAACAAGTCCTTGGTATCGACGAGAAATAAATTTTGTTTGAAATATATATGACCACAAATACAGCCAACTTTTGTTCAGGTACCTCATTTTGCTCGAAACCATCTATTTTGACAAGCAACTGGTGCAATGTTTTTTTTGGTGTGGCCGCCCATTGCTTGCACGTGAACCCGATTGCATCAATTTCAGCAATAAATATTATACAAAGGGCCTGCAAAACAATTTGTTAATAAGAAGTCAAATAGAGAAAACACAGAGGAAGAGCGTGCTTGCATGATTCTAGATATACATAAAATAAAAGTATATATTATATATATTCAACTATCTTTGCTGCCTGGAATAAGGATCTCACACGTCCAGCTCCAACACCAACAAACCTGTAAAAAGTTTAACATGGTGCATGGGAAATGTTCAACTAAGATACATATAGTTTTAGAATAAACACTAGTCCAAGAAAAATAAAATCTTCATAACTAGTACACATATAAACGAATTCAGAATTTTGATATACATCAATGATGTCACAATGGCAGTTCTGTAATTTTCAATCACCTTTCTTGGCTCGTTAGAGCAAAAAAGTGCACATCGAAGTTATCCCCAGGGGACAGACCCAAAAGATCTTACACCTTCTGTCTTTTTTTGTATTTTTTTTGACAGAAGACTAGTATTAGGGAAACGTAAATTTATTACTACAATATGTAAGGAATCTCCTTACTTTGCATCCGATAAAATAAGAAAAGGAACAATAGGTGCCAATCTAAACAATAACACAACTTTTTTGAGGAAAATTTCTATTTATTGATTGATAAAGGAAAACGTTACGGAATTGAAAATACTGAATTCAAACTAATGGAAAGTAAAACTTAAATGGGAAATACATAATTTAAATAAATAAGATTATGTTTCATTTTCTTTTTTTTTTTGTTCCTTTTGTAACCGGTACTTTATGTACTGTTGGAGTAGAGTTTATTTCTCTTATAATTGCAGAGCTGACCCCATAATATGCAAACTAATGCACTAAACTCCCACAAGTAATATTATTGACATATAACTCCTCAAAACACCCCCTCACCGGGTTCATTACAATCCCCACCACTAAAAATACACCTTGCCCTCAAGGTGTGTGTGAAGAATCAAGACTCAGGAGTACCACAATTTGGGAATATCCACACTTTTTATAAGTTACAAGCCATCCACAAATGATATTGAAATAACCAAATTCTCTTCCAACGATTTTTCACCTCTCACAGTAGCAAAATCCAGTGTAGAATTAAGGTGCAAATGATATTTCTCAGTTTTCTAGCAGTTTCCATTGACATACAGGGATTCAAAATTGATATCCTGACTATCCATACTACAACCTTACTCATAAATGCATTTACCAATAGCTAACATGCTTCTATTACTCTGACTAATTCCCTTATGAAGCCCACTCCAAGTCCCAATGCTTGTTCGCCAAGCAACCATTTTGTGTGTTAGTGACGAAAACAGTCTTGTTTTTACTTTGATGGGAATTTCTTTATCCAATACTTGCATTGCGATTGACTTTATCTTAAAACCAAGGTCATTCCTTTGATACTTTACTCCTACCAGATCTATGACTATTTTGTTAAAGTTCTCCGAAGGTTGATCTCTTACGCCAATGAGAACAACTTTGATCATATTTTGAGCTCTTGCCCATAACTTCATCAACTGTGATGCTTTGCTACCAACTCGACCTCATACAGATCATCATCGCCATCCAATTTTATGTCAGCTTTTCCCTCTAGCATTATCTTTTCGTTTTTTTCGGAAACTCCAACAAATATTTGACTTCGCTTTGTAGGCTTCTTACCTTAGTTCTCTTCAAATATCCCCCCTTTGAGATCAAATCTAGTTCCGGCTAGCTAGAGATATTATTTATTATTTAACGAACAGAATAGGCTTTGCTTGGAGATGCTCTTTGCTACTTTTCTTCCCCTGCCTTTCCTCTGCATTACCGAGTATTTCAGAACCCCTTTTTGCAATGCTGCAAATTTTTCCCACTCGTACTTAACAAGGCAAATGAAGAAATGATCATCTTCTTTCTAGTTTTTAGCCTGTAACTTTTCTTTTTGATAAGCCTGTTAAAACTTGATAAATTTAATATAGAAGTTACATTCACCAGGGGTCATCTTGGTTTCTTGTAAGAAAGAGTGAGCCCATTTTTATCATCGATGCTTCCAATGTCAAGGCTACCAACTGCTTGAATCACATAACTGGAGTTCATTATGTGTGCTTTCATTTCTTTTGCAGACTTTTTCTCGCAAAACTCTTTCGTTTTGGAAGAAAATGAGAAGTGTGAGCTGCTATAGATTCTTTGCTATCATAAGTTTCATCGTCTGTGAGAATGGTGTCACTCTCTTCTTCCATTTTTATTTCATCAAGCACCTCGTACTCATTTCTAGAAAAGCTATCACCACTTTTGACCAAGTTTCTTAAACCTGGCAGCATATCAGCTAAGTCATCAGAGGCAATATTGGGTGAAAATTCTCCAAGAGGAATTTCAATGTATTCATGATAGTCTATCAAATGATTAATCATTTTTGCTTCATAAACAAATGGGGATGCTTCACTAAACTCGTCTTCTTTGAAATCTTTTTCGTCCTCTTGGATGTGCGGACATATTCTCCTAATAAGGGTATCCATTTTCTCCCCATGATCCTTAAAAATTGCATTTATATCCTTTCTTTGCTCCCCTAAAAGGTCACTTAATTTTGTTTCTTCTACTTTCATATCCAAATTCAATCCAAAGTTACACGGAGAAGGCTCATTACAAGGAGGTTTGCTGTTAGGATAAGGTGTATGCCCTGAGAGTTGAGAGTGGTAGGAAATTCGGTGGTCGTGGTGTGGAGAGTTTGTAGCCACGGTGTGAGGTGAGTAAGAAATAGTGATTGGTAATGGCGGTGATGAGTAATGCAATGCAGGTTGTGGAGTTATAGTATGATTAAATGTAGTGTAGTCTAGTTTATACATTTGAGGGTTTTGCAATGTTTGTGAGGGTGAGTGAATGTGTGGGTTGCAGTGAGAAAACAGTTGTGGATAAGAATGAAAAACATGTGGTGGCTACATCTGTTGGGAAGGCATGTTTTCCTGTGGCTGTGAAGATGGAAATTGACCAAAACAAGGCACATATGGGTATGTTGAATAAGATGGCAATGCATTGTTTGATGGGATTTGATGTGGTTGATCGTGGTGGTTTGGTATAGGGGTTGTAGATAAGTGGTCTATATGTGGGTTAAAAGCGGTTGGAGTTTGGTAGTCTTGGTATGAAAGTGAAAGAGGTTGAACATTAATATTATCATACACCAAAGGATATGAGTGTTGATATACCTCTTGTGGTATCTCATTCTGGTATATATTGCTAGCTTAATAATTGTAGTTGCTCGATAATTGTAGTACATGGTCAGGGATAATGTGGACTTGTGACTCACAACCCCTCTATCTTTCAAACACTTGATTCTGGTCTCGTTCCCATCTTTGATCTTGTCTTACCTGATTTCCAAATATTTATTGTTGCATTCGTGGCTGAGTCATTTCATCGAACACTTGGGGGGCGTGCTGAGTATAGGAGCTGATGTTTGTAAATTCTTCCGTCCAAAATGCCATACCAATCTAAATGGAGCAGATAAAGCACAGAGAATCGGTGGCTCTGATACCAATTGTAAGGAATCTCCTTACTTTGGATCCGATAAAATAAGAAAATGAACAATAGCTGCCAATCCAAACAAGAACACAACTTTTTTGAGGTAAATTTTCTATTTATTGATTGATAAAGGAAAACATTACGGAATTGAAAATAGTAAATTCTAACTAAAGGAAAGTAAAACTTAAAAGTAATATACAGAATTTAGATAAATAAATTAAGTTTCATTTTCTTCTTTTTTTGTTCCCTCTGTAACCAGTCCTTTATATACTGTTGGAGTAGAATTAATATCTCTTATAATTGCATAATTGACCACATAATATGCAAACTAATGCACTAAACTCACACAAATATTATTACTGACATATAACTCCTCAAAACACTCCATCACCGGATTTATTACACAATACTATGAAGAAAACTCTCTTTTCGGAGACTCACATTTTCTAGCAATGAGTCTGAAACAATCAAGTTAAAGGTGTTGTCTAATATGAAAAAAGAACGAACGACACTTTAATCACCAGAGTTAGCAAATCCTATTGCAAATATATAAAAAAAAATACTTATGTCTACATCTATTGTAGTGAAAAACTACTTTTAAGTGATTTCTATAAAATTTGGGAACACAGATATAATAAGTACTCAAATTAACAGAATTTGTTAGTACCTATGAATCTCCTAACGCTTTCACAATGTACAAATGAATTTTCAAGATATGATTTTGTCCAGCTAACAAAACCTCTCCTTTTTTACTGAAATTTGAGACCTATAACCTGAAAAGTATACGATACAAATAAATCGTCAAATGTATGCACAACGGAAGCATTTCTCAAGTTCATAATATTGGAGATAAAATGTATCTACTCATCAGTTAGTCACTGGTACAATTCATGGGCAAGAAGAAAGAGAAAATCAACATGATCAAGTAAAATAACATGATACACCTAACAATTGTTGACAAAACCCAAAACAGAAAACATAATATTTAAAATCGATGTCATCCAAATCAAAGCATAGGACATATCAATAGCTAACCCGTGCAGCAAACAAAACTACCAAATCACAAAGTTAAGCACATTACACTAGAATTTGAAAATTTCGAGTTACATTTGAACTAATGAAGTAGTATTACCCTAGTTTTTGAGTTAATTTGACACTACACGTTTAACCACCTGCTATAAAAACAATGATAAATATTCGGGCCTCATGAGAATAAATGCCTGCGTAATTTCCATCCACTCCTAAGCCAAATTTGCAACATAAGATAATAGTGATAAATAGTCTTCTGTTAACTTCGTCCAATAAATTATATTACTCATGGTGTAAATGAAATTGAGACTATAATAATGCACCTTAAATTTATTGCACCTTGTGAGCATGGCTTAATCCCACTTAATTCCGAGACTATAATAATGCAACTTATAATAAATACAAAAATATTGAGATATAAACCCTAATTAACTCAAACTTACCGAAACAAACAGACATGAAACCTTAGTTAAGTCAATTTTATCAAAATCAGAGATATAAGCAGTAATGAGCTCAACTTTAACAAAATATAAGCACTAATTAACTTGATATTATTTTAACGAAATCGAAGATAAAAAGCCCCAATTAACCCAATACCGAAAAATCATAAATATAAAGCCCTAAATCACTCGATTTTACCCGAAAAATCCAAAGATAAAAGCACTTATTGACTCGATTATAACAAAATTACAATTATATGCCGTAATTAACTCAATATTTGAACGAAATTTGAAAGATGACCATAATTAACTAAATTTACTAATAACAAAATATGAAGTTAGAGAGCATGAGAGAAGGTTTTAACAGAGCTATGATTGGAGAAATCTCCATGGATGAGAGAGAGAGAGAGAGAGATATTTGAGTGAATGAGCGAGAGTCAGCGAGATAAGTATTAATTATGTGTTTATGTTTTAGTTTGTACTAGTTTCTTTTTTTTTTAATGTGTTATGAGTGTACCGGGTGTACCAACTGTGACCATAAAACTACGTATTTTAATTTTATTTCATTTAGTTGGATTATTTTCGGTTAAGTTCATCCCATATTTTTTGTGCTAACACCGATTGTGACCAAAAATACTGGAAAGTTGATGTATAGAGTGACCTAGGTACTTTTTCGTCACTAAATATACATGTTATTAGTGACAACGTAAAATAAGTTCGTCATTAAATGTAATTATTCTTGTAGTGGCAAGACCTAATTCTACCGGCGCTTATGACCATGAGAATGAAAGAAGATAGTAAGACAGTGTACTATGTTTTCATTAGCAGTTGAGTAAATTGGTCTTTAGTGACCTGGGTTTTGGCCTATTTTAGGATAAGTGACCTAAGTTTTTTTTATTTCGGTTTTGTGACCTAAGTTTAACTTTGTTAGCATTTAGTGACCTGTCATCCTATTTTTTAAAAAAAAAAACACATTTCTTGCTAAAAAGACTAAAATACCCTCATTAAACTGAAATTTTCCTCCAAAATCTGAGGGTATTTTAGTCCTTTTAGCAAAAAATATGTTTTTTTTTTGAAAAATAGGATGGCAGGTCACTAAATGCTAACAAAGTTAAACTTAAGTCACAAAACCGAAATAAAAAAAACTTAGGTCACTTATCCTAAAATAGGCCAAAACCCAGGTCAGTAAAGACTAATTCACCCTTAGCAGTTTACACATTGGCCTTTGTGCAAGATATTTAAATTATAATTTCGAATATATCAAAACATCAAATAAAAAGGTAGTTTATAATTAAATTTTGGTTTGTATGTATAGTTGTGTTCACAAATTGTCTTTAAATAAATTTAAAATGGTCATCATTATAGTTACGATTCTTATGACTTGATCTGAATACCACAACAATTGCAACTTAAAAGTACTATATCGAGTAATTTCTTTCACATGACACGCATTTGACATGAATATAGTGGGCTTGTAACCCGCACGCAATGTGCACGTGATTAATGTCCATAGGATACTACAAATAAGTATCATGTATCAAAAACAATTAAGTTTCAGTAGATACTACAAGTAAGCTCCATTATTTGTGTGCTAAAAGCAGTTCTTTATTCGTGCATCTCAAATAAGTATCAGTACACATGATTGACCAACTAACCGCCACACTTGGTTAAGATCCATACTTAACAAACACCAGCTATGTATCAAAATAGTTATAATAAATTAGTGTACCAAATTATTACACAATATCAAATGTATGGTTTTACATTATTTAAAGAAAACTAATATTTAGATCAATATACAACTTAAACTTTCACTCCCCACTCTGAAAAGATTTAGTCGTCTTAGCATCCTCATTCTCAGCTGGAAGTGGAAGTGGAAGGTCAAGGGCATGTTAAGACATTATACCATTTGCAAGCTGAACATCCTCATTCTCGGCTCGAAGTCAATGGCATATTGGGACATTATACCATCTCCAAGTTGAACATCCTTATTTTCGACTGGAAGGTCGAGGGCATATTGCATCATAGGATTCATACCACCTCCAAGCCAAGTCATATACAAAATTATGTCATTTATCGGAGCAATATTAGAAATGGAAGACGGAACTGCAAAAATATGATAGGGTCAGTCAAGCACCCATACATAAACGAGATACGACAGAATTAAAATATTGAACTTAAACCAAATGAACAAATAAATAGAAGTAAAATAACAAATAAAAACAAGGAAATTTTGTAGAGTTTCGAACGTAAATGGAAATTTCAAAGATAAAGTTGTAATAATCAAAGGAAAGAGAGTATTAATAATCATTAAGTGCCCAAAGATAGAATAGGCAAAAAACAAAACATATGATAAAAATTATTATAATAGTAATGTTTTAGGGGGCTGGGAACAACGATTAGGAATCTCTTAGCAGTAACCATACTAAATATTGTTGACGAACTAACGAAACAGAGGGCTGCACGGAGTTGGGTTCAAGATAATATCAATATGAGACATCTTCAGAAAATTTATTGTCTTCTGAGGGTGATTAGTAGCTTTAATTTCGTTTACACTTTGGTTTGTTGTTGGCTATATATATGGACATGTCACAACTCAAATTCTAGATGAATCCAACGACTAGGAAATTGTTAATGTTGTTTAAGCCTTTCAGATAAAAGAAGTGAAGATATAAATTTATAGGTCTAATTAGGATGATGAGGACAGTAATATTTATTCCTTTAACATATAACTTTGGCTGGAGTTTTTCTAAGGGGTTTCAGATAGACGAGGTGCATAACTTGAGATGATGCTGTACTCAGAATATCAGGATATTAGGATAGTCAGTAGGACGCACATATTTATTGACCTTAATTGTGTCTTATCGTTATTTAGCTGTAACTAAAATATACTGATATTGAAAATAATCAATGAACTTAATTAACTTATGCACATGCATGTCTTAAGAACTGGAAGTTGTTCCCTTTATCTTAGCACTAGCATATTTCTTATCAGTTTCAACTGTCTTATTTATTTTGTATATTGTTCATAAATGTGACTTATTGAATATATATTTATATGTTGGACTAATTAGTGTTGTTGCAGAAGTACCAGGACTGAAATGAATGAAGCTATAAGTTAGTAAAACTGTGTAATTGGTAGTTTGTTATTATTTGTTATTAAAGGATCAATTGTGTTAAAACAGAAAGTTATAATGTGTTACTTTCTGTAATTGAAGGATTAATTCTGTAAAGTATGAAAGTTGTAATTTGCAGTATATAAGGACTGCCTATACTCATTTGTAAATATTCAGAACATTATAATCAATAAAAATACACAGTTTCATCTTTCTATCTCTCTCTCTATATAGGCGATTTCATACGTATATATATACATATATATATCTGTCAATATATCGAATATATTGACTGTATAATCCACCATAACGTGGATTTCTACATGGTATCAGAGCAGATTGCTCATCTCCGCTGTTAAATTCGCCTGCAATCAAAGCTGGTTTGATATTCTTTAAACTCTAGATTTTAAGGTTTTTTTTGGGGTTTCTTTCTTAAAAGATAATATATTGGTTTCTTTTAATCAACACACAGAAGTAAAACTTACCCCAATTCTTTAAAAAGAATTAGGGGTTTTCTGTTTTTTGTGTATATATTGTTGAGTTTATTACAAATCAAGGTTAATTTGTTTTTTTTTTGTTATTGATATTTCTTTATTGTTGTTATTCCTGAATTTTTTGAGACAGAAGTAAAATTTACCCCAATTCTTTAAAAGAAATTAGGGGTTTTCTGTGATAGGTCTTTGTATTGATATAGCTTACTGCAATTAAGACTAATTTGTTGTTTTAAAGTTTTTTGTTGATTAATTTCAAAACAGAAGTAAAATTTGCCCCAATTCTTTGAAAGGAATTAGGGGTTTTCTGTTAAAAGATTGTTTTGTGTTCTTTCTTGGAACATTAGGGTTTAATCTTACTTCTTTGTTTTTTTTTATTATTATTTAGTTTTTTTTTATTATTATTTAGGTTTTTTTTATGGAGAATATAGCTGCACTTGTGATTACTACTATGAATCCTTACTTCATAGGGACTAATGAGAATACTAGTTCTAGTTTGGTTTCTCCTGTTTTATCTGGGTCTAATTTCCATTCTTGGAAAAGGGCTATGGAGATTTCTATTGGGGCTAAGTCAAAATTAGGGTTTGTTAATGGTGCTTTATCTTGCCCAGTTGAGGGGGATCAAATGTTTGGGGCTTGGCATCAGTGTAATTTGATAGTAATGTCTTGGATAATAAAATCAGTTAGTGAGGATATTGCCCAGTCTATTCTTTATGTAGACACAGCTGCTAGAATGTGGATGGAATTAAATGAAAGATTTTCTCAGGGTAATGAGGCTAGGATTTATGAACTTCATCAGGATATTAATTCAACTACACAAGGAAATATGTCTGTATCCACATATTTTACCAAGTTAGAAACTTCTTGGAATGCTTTGTCTATTATTAATCCTATTCCTAGGTGTAGTTGTGGTACAATTGCTGGATGTACTTGTAGTGTGATGTCTGCTATTGTTGCTAGAGAGAATAGAATGTTCAAAATGACTTTCTTGATGGGTTTGAATGAAAGGTTTTCTATGGTAAGGGGTCAGATTTTGCTTATGAAGCCTATGCCTAGTATGAATAAAATTTACTCAATGATTAGTCATGATGAGAAGCAGAACAATGTTCATAATAATCATGTGGTACAGTCTCAGAATTTAGCTTTAAGTGTTCAATCTCAGAATATTCAGGGTAATCAAAGGGTTGTTGGGTATAATCAGGGTAGCTATAGGCCTAGTTTTGGAAGAGGCAGCAATAGTATGAAGTGTTCTCATTGTGGTTCTAATAGACACACTAGGGATAAGTGTTATAAAGTTCATGGGCATCCACCTGGTTGGAGACCTAGACCTAGGCTATCTTCTTTTCAACCTTCTTTTCAATCTAGACCACAAGCTTATTTAGCTTCTACTTCTCAACCTTCTGGAGTTTTTCAGCAGAATCTTCAGTCTTCTCATTTCTTGCCTTATCAGAATCAGATTTCTTATCAAGATTCTTATCAGAATCAAGTTCCTCAGGCTCAAATAGGTCAGACTCAGTTATCCACTGTTCATTCTTCTCAAATTGGTGATCTTAGTTCTTCACAGCAAGCTGCTGTTATTGACACACCCATATCCAATCTCACATTTACTAACATGACAGGTACACCTACAGTTTATAATTGTTCTAACTATGATCTCTTAGGATTTGATAATAATAAAAATACTTGGATATTAGATAGTGGAGCTAGTGAACACATGATTAATGATTTTTCTAATTTTTTATCATACAAAACTAGTAGTATTCCTTATGTAAATTTACCTAATGGTCATAAAGCTGAAGTAAATTGGATTGGAACAGTAAAATTTAAGTCTGGATTAGTATTATACAATGTGTTATGTGTTCCCTCTTTTAGTTTTAATCTAATCTCAGTTAGTAAGTTAACTAGGGATGTCTCTTGTGTTGTCAAATTTGAGAAGAGTTTTTGTTATATTCAGGACCAGGGCTCTATGAGGATGATTGGTAGTGCTGCAGAGAAAAATGGCCTGTATTTCTTTCAGAATCCTGTTCTTCTTAGTACAGTTAGTGAAAAGCTTCCTATTTGTAATTCTTCTTCTCAGAATAAGCCATCTATTTGGCATTATAGGTTAGGTCATCCTAGTAGTTCAGTTTTAAGACTTGCTATTAATGAAGCAAATAGTGATTCTGGTGTTGTTTGTGATTCTTGTCATCTTGCTAAACATAATAGATCTCCTTTTCCTTTAAGAACTTCTTCTACTACTCTTGCTTTTGAGTTAATACATTGTGATCTATGGGGACCATATGCAGTAGAAACACATGATGGTCATCAATTTTTCTTAACCATTGTAGATGATTACACTAGATGTACTTGGGTTTTTCTTCTTAAAAATAAGTCTGATACTGCTGCTGTTCTTACGCATTTTGTTAAAATGGTTAGTACTCAATTTGGTTTGTCTATTAAAGTGTTAAGGTCAAATAATGGATCTGAGTTTTTTCTAAACAATTTTTACTTGAATAATGGTATTCTACATCAGACTAGCTGTGTAGAAACACCTCAACAAAATGGTATAGTTGAAAGAAAACATCAGCATCTCCTTAATGTAGCAAGGGCTTTAAGATTTCATTCATGTTTGCCATTAAAATTCTGGGGTGATTGTATACTTACTGCTGTTTATTTAATTAATAGAATGCCTACTCCTTTATTAAAAAAACAAGTCTCCATATGAAATGTTATATAACAAAAAGGTTTCTTACAGTCATCTTAGAGTATTTGGTTGTCTATGTTTTGCTAGTACACTATCCAGAAATAGGACTAAGTTTGATCCAAGAGGAAGAAAATGTGTCTTAATAGGTTATGGCACTAGTACAAAAGGTTACAAATTATATGATTGTGAAACACAAGAGTTTTTTCTTTCTAGGGATGTAACTTTTTATGAACATATAATGTTTTTTAATGATAGTAGTTTTGATAATTCTGATCTTTCAGCTAAGAAAACAACTGAGTTGTTTTCTGATACACTCAACCCTAAGGTTATTAACACTTCTGATGTTATTCTTTCTGTAGATAGTATTAGTAATAGACCAAAAAGGACACATAATGCTCCTGCATATCTTCAAGACTATCATATTGATTCTAATAAAGTATCTTCTTTAGCTACTACTTTATATCCTTTGTCTTCTTATGTTAACTATGAGAATACTTCTCATAAGTATAAGTCTTTTTGCTTAGCCATTTCTGCTAAAACTGAACCTAGAAATTATAAAGAAGCGCACAGTAATACTTTATGGCAAGAAGCAATGCAAAAAGAAATTAAGGCCTTAGAAGAAAACAGCACTTGGGTTTTAACTACATTACCTATAGGAAAACAACCAATTGGTTGTAAATGGGTGTATAGAATTAAGTATAAAGCTGATGGTAGTATAGAAAGATATAAAGCTAGGCTGGTAGCCAAAGGTTATACACAGCTAGAGGGTATTGATTATGAAGCTACTTTTTGACCAGTAGCAAAGATGACTACTGTTAGAGTTTTTTTAGCTATAGCTGCTTCCAAAAACTGGATTTTATCTCAAATAGGTGTTAATAATGCTTTCTTACATGGGGATTTAGATGAAGAAGTTTATATGCTTGTACCACCTGGTTTTCATCAAGATAATATCAATATGGTTTGTAAATTGCAGAAGTCTTTATATGGTTTGAAACAAGCTTCAAGGCAATGGTTTTCTAAACTTAGTAATGCTTTAATTGATTTTGGTTTTGTTCAGTATATTGCTGATTACTCTTTATTTACTTATAATAAGAATGGTGTTTTTCTTGCTTTGTTAGTCTATGTAGATGACATATTGGTTGGGAGTTCATCATCCACTTTAATTAATCAAGTTAAACTTTTCTTAGATAAAAGGTTCAAACTAAAAGATTTAGGTGAACTTAAGTATTTTCTGGGTCTTGAAATAGCTAGAAACAAGGATGGTATCCATGTTTGTCAAAGAAAATATGCTTTAGAATTGTTGGCTGAGACTGGCCAGTTAGCAGTTAAACCTATAGATTTTCCAATGGATACAAAAACAAAATTCACAGTACAAAATACAGATTTGCATGATGATATAACTGAATATAGAAGGTTAATTGGTAGGCTATTATATTTAACTATCACTAGACCTGACATTAGTTTTTCAGTTCATACACTTAGTCAATTTCTGGCATCTCCCAGTAAGCAACATTTTGCAGCAGCTATGAGAATTTTAAAGTATGTCAAGAAAAATCCAGCTCAAGGTATATTTTTTTCTTCTTCTAGTAATTTCAGTTTAAAAGCATTTAGTGATTCTGATTGGGCATCATGTATAGATACTAGGAAATCTATTACAGGTTTTTGCATCTTTTTAGGTGAATCTTTGATCTCATGGAAGAGTAAAAAACAACACACTATATCTAGAAGTTCAGCAGAGGCTGAATATAGGGCTTTAGCAGCAACATCATGTGAGATAATTTGGCTTTTACAACTTATAAAAGATTTTGGTTTAGAACATAAACAGGCTGCAATCCTTTATACAGACAGTAAGTCTGCATTAGCTTTAGCACATAATCCAATTCATCATGAAAGAACAAAGCATATAGAAGTAGATTGTCATTTTATAAGAGATCAAATACAGAAGAAAATTGTTCATCTTTTACATCTTTATACTGCCAATAATTTGGCTGATATGTTTACAAAAGCTTTGGGTGTACCAATTTTTACGAATTTATTGTCCAAGTTGGGTGTTTTATCATTACACAGCCCAACTAGAGGGGGGTATATTGAATATATATTTATATGTTGGACTAATTAGTGTTGTTGCAGAAGTACCAGGACTGAAATGAATGAAGCTATAAGTTAGTAAAACTGTGTAATTGGTAGTTTGTTATTATTTGTTATTAAAGGATCAATTGTGTTAAAACAGAAAGTTATAATGTGTTACTTTCTGTAATTGAAGGATTAATTCTGTAAAGTATGAAAGTTGTAATTTGCAGTATATAAGGACTGCCTATACTCATTTGTAAATATTCAGAACATTATAATCAATAAAAATACACAGTTTCATCTTTCTATCTCTCTCTATATATAGGCGATTTCATACGTATATATATACATATATATATCTGTCAATATATCGAATATATTGACTGTATAATCCACCAGAACGTGGATTTCTACATGACTGGCTTGAATTCTAAGTCTACAAATTATTAACTATGTAAGCGGATTTATGCTTGAAATATGACCTGTCACTTTTTTTTCTTTTGATATTTTGCATATTTAGTTCATACGATGTTGATTTTGCCCGGTAATGCTGTCAAGTTCCCAATACCGATTATATTTTGTACTGTAAGTATAAATTTAAAAGGTTTGGTCACTAATTCAACCCCTACTTTGATCGTAAATTAAAGGCTTCCGGGGATGTGCATATGATAATGCACCACAAGGAGTACCAGGAAAAATTGTATGCCCCTCATGTTTCAAATGTGTAGAACATCATCTTCAAAATAAGGACAACAAAGATGAGAATACACCATGTGCTCAAAAAATGCGCAAGACAGTTTTGCTATATACACCCGATGACCTTTTAGATAAAATCAAGACAAACAACGAGATGATTGGACCACGGAATGGCCATTTTCATGGGTTAAAATGATATTAATAAGCATTGTTTTGTTATTATTACAGCTTGTTTAAGCGATATGTAGTGTTTTCTCCATTTTTCACAATTTACTTGAACTTATTTATATTTTCACATAAAAAAGCGTAGAATTAGCACAAAAACAAGACAAAGACAAAAGAATACTCAAGTAAGGACCTTAATGAAAAAACCAGAAGATAAATGGTCTCAAATCAAACCCAATTGAATTAAAAAAAAACGGACCAAAGTGAAGCTTGAAGAGTCAAATGAGACGAAGCTTCTGGAAGCAGTCTAACCGGCAACCTAACCGGTTAGGTTGACCGGTTATGTCAGACAGATTTAAAATCTTTTAAAATGATAGGGTTTCGTTAGGTTATATATAAACCTATTTTTCTAAAGTTGTAAACAGTATTTTTCATTAGTTTTCAGCAGCTGTTCAGCCTCCATTCATTTTAGTGAGAGAAAAGAGAAAAAACACAAAAAATCAAGAGTTTGTGCACGAATTCTTGTGTTTGTCGACTTTATTTCTAAGTTCAATACTTGTTCTTGCAATGTCATCTTGTTTTCCAGTATCTCTTTGCTTTTTATAGCATGTTTACATCGGTTTACATCTTAATTAGCATTTATCTCTTTGCTATTCGCATGTTTAATCATTAAAAGACGTTAATAACGCCCGTAAGTTAGTTATTAATCGTTGGTTTTTGCATGTACACTTGTTTGGATGGTTAAATAATTGAAAACACATCCTTAATAAACTGAGTTTAAATATTTAAAAGCTAGAGGAATCGAGCCGTTGAATTGACAAACCAATCGTGACCCCCTCGTTATTATTTTTATATAATTAATTAATAGTAAAACGCCTAGAAAAATACAATATTTAGCGAGAACCACACTTGTATGTCTTACCCGGAAAATACTACAATTACCTTCGTGTTCCTGCGAGGCCCTCATGTTCTCGCAGTATTTTGGCGCCGCAGCCGGGGAACTACGGTTGCTAAAGTCTTTTATTTTATTATTTTTAAGTGTTTTTATTCTACCCTAGTTGGTTTGGTTGAGTTTTGTTTGACATAATATTGAAAACCTAGACAAAATCTTGGTTCCATAATGTCTTATAAAAAAATATGAAATCCCGACTCTAACCGATGTTCCTAACTGGTTAGGCTTAACCTCTTACCCTAACTGGTTACGACCGCAATAGACAAATTTCCAGATTTGTCCTATTCTCAGTTTTCAGGTTCCGATGATCTGGAAATTTCCACCCCACGTCTTCTGATCTTCACGATGAACGTCAATGTGTAGAGAACCATTTTAGGCTTAGTAAAATAAGCTTTGATTCCAACCGCACCAATAAATACTTCCAAACCATACCTCATCACCATAGGGACAATATTAACACATTCTATACCTCGGCACCCCAACCACTCAAAAACCTCATTGACAAAAAGTAGCTAACCACTTTTCATGATTCTTCTTCCAAGAAGATCTTTGCCCTCATTGAGGACATGTCCATAACCGAAAGGGTGCGGGGTGTTCGAATTGAGTAACAAGTCGACTCATTATGCTTATCTGAGAGTTCTAGTGAGGATATTCTACCTATTATTGTGGAGACTTTGAAGCCCACATAGGTTATCCCTGACTCTTGTCACACTCGTAATGTTCTCTCCCATTCTTCCTTTGATGGTGGGTACAATGTCTGTCACCCTGTGATGACATTGCACCACACTGCTTCGACCGATGCCTCAAGTGATGATTCTCCCCGAGAGTCATCTACCTCAGCAAAGGGTCGTGAATTTTCTCTCATGGCCAAGGGGCTTGGGAATATGTTTCCTAAGCCCAACCCAGTTGGGGAGGGAGTAGAGGACAAAAATGAGGAGCACACTTTGTTATACTCTAATTTGGACTCTGCTATTGGCGTTGTCGATGACTTCACTCCTCTTGCCCAAGATTCTGGTCCTATCCAACCTATAAAGGTGAGTGTGAGTAGCTTATTTTCGAAGTCGAATAAGTGTTGAATGCTTCTCCGGTGTGCAAGTCGATCATCTCCCTCATATGTGCTGTGAATGAAAAGTAGAAGAACTTGAAGAGCATGTCGGCCTCATAACCATGATGGGGACAAGTGCGTTGGAGCTCCTTAAATATCTCCCACTCATTGTAGAAAATCTCTTGGGACTTTAACTTGAAGTTTTGAATCTTCTGTTGGATTGCCATGGTTCAGTTAGCTGGGAAGAATATTTTCAGGAACTGCTGCGTCATTTCCTGCCAACCATGGATAGAATGAGACGGGTGATTGTTAAACCAGTCATTGGCTTCGGTCGGCTAGTGAGAAGTTGAATAACTTAGGACGCATGATGTCAATGGTGACATCTCGTATGAATTGCATATCACATATGTATTCGAATTTCATTATGTGATTGTAACGATTTTTCGACTCCATTCCTCGAAAACTGGAATTTCATTATCTGAGCTTGGACGATGAAATCTTGTCCATTGGCTGGTAAGACAATACAGGTGGGCCTGTTTAGACGAATTGGATCAAAGAAGTGTTGGATTTTCCTATCTAGCCCCCTTTGAGGTGGTGGTGGTGGTTGGTTTGGAGGTTGAATGGGACCGTTGGTGTGAGGGTTCCCATCAGGATGTGCGGCGTAGATGTTTTCGATAGCACCTAGTGTTTCCTCAATGGGATCGTGGCTATGATGAGACATGGTGGCTGATGAGTTGGTGTTTGTGGTGTGTAGATCCAGTGGATGAGTGTTTACGAATGTTTGTAACTGATGACGTTCCCTAACTACAGAGCGGGTAAAGTATCTAGGAGTATCTATTATGACTTAATAAGAATTAAGTCAGGAGATTGGGAGTGCACTTGGTCAAATTAACCAATTACACAGACTTGACCGATCACCATTACCGGTCAAGTCCGAGAGATCTAAAATTTTCAGATCAGATTAAATCTGATCCAAACAAGGGCTTTTGCCTTATACTAATTTATAACTACCATATGGAAACGTAATATTAGAGGCTAATTTACTGGGAATGACTATCTAAGAATTAAAAACAAATAAAACTATCAATTTTAACAACTATGGTTCCCCGGCAGCAGTGCCAAAATGACTGTCTGCCCTTTTGGTACGTAGTTTTTTCCGACGCAACAAAAGGCCTTGCAAGAGCACGAGGATAGAAGTAGTATTTTTCTTGGGAAGCTACCAAGGTTATCGTCTCTGGAACCATTAGGTTGTTATCCTAGATAGTTTTACGGGGGTTTACTAATTACTTGTCAATTAATTAGTAACGAGGAGAGCATTAGCGGTTGAGTTGTCAATCCAACGGCTTATTCCTCGGGTGTGTAGAAATCTACGTTCGTTAACATACGACATTAATTAATCAATAACTAGCTTTAACGACATTACCGATTTATTTTAACTAGTTTTGCATGCAAGAGATACTAGATTAATGTTAAACAACAAGTAAACATGCAAGAAAAGCAAAAGATATACTAAAAACAACGTAGAAAGTAAGAACAGGTAATGATCTTACGATAAAACGAGGAATCTGTGCACAAATTCACAAGTTTAGAGTTTTTCTCTCTTCTTTCTCTCTCTAGAACGAAATTATAATATAAAACTGATGAAAAGTGAATGTTATAAATTGTGATACTGATTTTTAGAATTAGGGGTGTATTTATTAAGACTTAACAAACCTATCTTATCCAAATTTAAATTCTAATTGAACCTGACCGGTCAAGCCAGTTCAGATTTGGTCTTCTAGAATCTTATTTACTCTGTCTTGATTTGATTCCATTTTGCAACCTCTTGGGGTTGGTTTTTAGATCCTTAATCTTCTGAATTCTTCTCTTTAGGTCCCTCATTTGGTCTTATTGCGTCTTTGTCTTGTTTTTGTGCTGATTACATGTTTTTTCCTACGAAAAATGCAAACAAGTGCAAGTAGACCGGAAAAATGCCGAAAACCACAAAGTTTGGCTTAAACAAGCTGAAATGTCATCAAAACTACGCTAATTCATATCATCTTAATACCTAAAAATTACCATTTCGTGGTCTAACCAAATGCAATGGTCATTTGCTCCAGCGATGTGCCAGTCCTACCTTATGATCACAAGTGGCTTAGTTCACCACTTTGTCCTTTAGGTTTTTCTGAGCCCACCTCTAACAGACTCCACATCTAATATCGATGATCTATACTCTCTCGTGCACAAAGTTACTGAACGCGATCTATCCTCAAGCCTTGAAACTAGGAAAATCTTGATAAACGCACCGCTCGATCGTTATCTCTCTTTCTCTCCCACTCTGGTTGAGAACGGCCTGCCCATTAATCTTCCTACTTGCGTGAGAAAATTCACTAAACTAAAGCAAGCACATTCGGTGGCCGAAGGCGAGTTCGCGATCGTTAATTTGATTGTTAGTGATTGCGTCCTGGATAGCGTCTTATTAGATTCTGGGGCTTTTAGTAATATTATGACTGCCAGAATTTTCTATGGACTTGGGTTATCGAAGCTTACTCCTTATGATGTCTCGATGAGTTTAGCTGATAGGACATTGTCAGTCAAAGCTTTAGGGAAAGCTGAGGGAGTAAGATGTCACATAGTAGACTTTGTTTACGTTCTAGATTTCCTAGTCTACAACATACCACTATGATGATCCTCCAGTCACATAAATTCTGTACTTCTTGGAACTGTTTTTCTTGCCGCATCCAACGTCGTCATGAACTTTGGAACAAATAGGTTCATTCTTCATTGCCAAAACAAAAATTTTGACATCAACACGGGACTAACCTTGAGCTTCCAATCATTCGCTCAATCTTTCGGTATACTTGAAATGCAAAAGATGTACGCCGACTCCAGAAAGGAAACAAACGCTAATCGAACCACTCTCGCGCTAAAAAACTCTTATTCAACTGAAGGCAAAAGAATGCCTAAAGTCTTGTGCCTATCTAAGACTACAGCTACACACCCATCACCTCCACTTCCATCTATCTCTTCTCTAGGCAGAAGGTTTTCCTCTAATCTTGCATTAGTCACGACGCATGACGAGGCAAGAAAGCACGAGCGTCCTCCTACCTCTTTCTAGTCCCACCATCTTTCCACCATGACTTACATATATATATATCCGCTTTATTTTATATATGTATATATTTTCATTTTAGTCCACATGGAGTCTCTTTGAGTTCCCAACTCCGATGTTGTTTTATTTTCCCAACAGTGAGGACATTGTCAGTTTTTGTCAGGAGGGTGATGGGTGTACCATATTTGTTTGTCATCATATTGCTAAAAATATATTGAGTTAACTTATATTGAACTCTTATTATGTTAACAATTAATGCGTAACACGTTTGTTAAGTTATGGTTAAATATAGGTTGAAGTTATAATTTCGGTTATAACTGAAACTGGCGGACAGATTACTTGACGATCAAGTCAAAGGTTTCTAGAAGGTCCACAAACGTGAGCAGCAAGTCGAGAATATTTCTTGTAATCTCAGAAGATTAGATTGAAGAGAATGAAGAGCTTTCCTTCTTGGATTAGAAGACTTGAAGAGGAAAGAATAATCCTAGTTAAAGAATGAAAGAGAGAAAAAGGAAATATTTTCTATTTAATTAAGATTATGATTCCTTGTAAGGCTATACATAAAGCCAGTTAGACTCTAATATTTTGTCTCTCTACATCATAGATTATACAACAAATAGAGAGAGAGAGACCCACGAAATATTAGAGAGAAAATATTATTCTTTGAGAGAAATTCATGACTGGATATCATTAGATATTGAGAGGTGTTAGGTAGGAGCAATAGTTTGATAGGCAAATACTAGCGAGGTAGTCATTGAGTATTGTAAGACTTGAGTCTACTATTGTAAGCTTGACAATATCAATAAATACTGGATGAGTGCTTCAGAGACGTAGATGTGGTGAGCACATCGAACTTTGTAATTAAACGTCGTGTGTTATTTACTATTCTATCAGAACTCTTCAGTTATAATTGAAACAGAATTTTGGTTATAACTGAAACGCGTAACAGCATTCGGAACATTAGGCAAACGTATTTTTTCCATTGGTATCAGAGTTTCTTACCTAACTTTAATTGGTAAGGATCCTATGTTCTGGATATATGGAGTTATTAAAGAGTGGTGGATCGTTCAACAAAGCACCGTTGCTTGAAGGAAGTTCGAATTATGGCACGTGGAAAGTGATGATGAAAGCATTCATCAAGTCATAAAATGAAAAGGCATGGAAATCGATCTTAAAGGGCTGGGAAGCACCTACGGTGAGTAATGGTAATGGTGAAGAATGTCTTGCTCCTGAAGACACATGGTCTAACGAAGAAGAGGCAAAATCTAATGCGAACGCCAAGACTCTTCATGCTATATTTAGTGGCATTCATTCAGATTTATTTAAGATGATCTCTATGTGCGAAGTTGCTAAAGAAGCTTGGGATATATTAAAGACTACGTATGAAGCTGCAACAAAAGTCAGAGCTTCAAGACTTCAACAACTCACCACAAAATTCCAAAATCTAAAGATGGAGGAGCACGAAACCATAGAGGAATTCTATTCTAATTTATATGATATTGCTATTGAATCTTATGCTCTTGGAGAAAAAATTCCTGAGTCCAAGTTGGTGAAGAAAATGTTAAGATCCTTACCTCAAAGGATCGAAACAAAGGTGACGTCCATTGAAGAATATAACAATATCAAAAGTATGAAGATGGAGGATTTTATGGGCAATCTTAGAACATACGAGATGAAGTTTCCCGCACCGAAAATAAAGAATATTGGTATTATTTTTCAAGCTAATGAGGGTTCAGTTGCAACTGAAGATGAAATTAATGATGAAAGATTTATTGAGTTTGCTAAGAAACTTTACAAAAGTATACATAAAGAAAAACTAAATGAATATGATTTGCAATCAGAAGAGAATTGGTCACCAAGGGATATGAAATCAAGAGGATCGCAACTTAATTGGATTCGATGTAAAGAATGCAGCGGATTTAGTCACGACAAGAATGAATGCGCCAACAATCCAAAAAGTTACAAGGCAGGTATGGCAACTACCTCTAATGAGTTTGAAAGTGATGATGTAGAAGAAAATCCAAAATACCTCACAAATTCCATGGCCAAAAGTGCAAACATCTCGAAAATTACCCCAGTTGCAAACTCAATAGTAACTGAATCTGAAATTGAGAAAAGTTATTATTCCAAATCTGATAGTTGTGATGATGAAGCTATTACTATTCATAAACTAGAAGAGCAATATCTAAGGTTGTTTAAGAGGTTTTCAGCTGTGTCTAAAAGGGTTAAAGAGTTAGAAGTTGAAAATTTGGGGTTAAAGAATGGAGTTAAAGAGAAAGATGTTCAAATTGAAAAGACTCAAAAGAAGATAAAACTTCTAAACAATGGGACTGAAAATTTAGACAAAGTGCTTTCATATCAAAGTTATGCAAAGGATAATACTAGATTAGGCTATTCTGGAGCTAATGGAAGTGGAAATATTGTGTTCGTGAAGGCCACAACAAGCAAAGTAACCTTACAACCCACTGTAAGTACTAGAAGGTGTTCAATTGTAACTGAAAGTGCAACTAAGAACATATTGTTCTCAGTTTTAACTGAAGCTGCAACTGGAAATTATTTGAAGCGATGTTATTTTTGTAGTAAACCTGGTCACTTACAAAGAAATTATTTTAAAAGGTTTTCTGAAAACAAAAAAAGATTTTCTGAAAACAAAAAAAGGTTTTAATCAAGTTCGTAAACCAATTTTTAAGCATGTTTGGGTTGTCAAAAACAATAATTATATAATTAGATGTAATAAAGCTACAATTACTTCTTTTATAGCAATTACACCTGATTTGTGTTGCTTTGATAATAGTTGTTCTAAGCATGTTGCAAGTATTGTTACCTTGTGTAACACTGATTTATTTGGTAGTGGTGACAATAGTATAATTGTAGGCCAAGATATGGCTAAGTATGCAGGTAAAGAAGAGAAGCAACATGAACGAGTTAAAACACTAGTTGCAACTGACAGTGATAAGCTAGCAACCAATGAAAAAGTTGAGAACATTGACTCGGTTCCAATGTCAGTTACAACTAAACCTACAATCGAGGAAAATCTAAGTGTGGAAAATTTGGTACATGGCAAAAGGTCTCAAAATGGTCATCATCTGAACACTATCATTGAAAAGGTAGGTGAAAATATGAAATCTCCAACCTAACATCTTAATCTTGTCAGTTTTGCATATTATATCTTCCAATTAAAAACTAAGAATGTCAAGAGTAAGTCTATTTGTTTAAATCTATATAGATCTTTCGTAGAAAACTTACTATACCTTAGAGCTAGTAGACCTGATTTGTGGATTCAATATATAAATAAGAGGATTTGATTGTGCTGTTAGTGGTCGTACTCAACTTTTATGGATGAAACAGATGGTTGAGGACTATAATATTAACCAAGAGGTTTTTATTTTATATTGTGATAATAAAGGTGCAATTGATTTAGCTAATAATCCAGTTCAACATTCTAGAACAAAGCATATAGACTTAAAATATCATTTTATTAGAAAACTTGTTGAAGAAAAATGTCTAGCTTTGGAACATGTTGTAACTGAGAAACAACTGGCAGATATATTTACAAAACCATTGGATGTTAAAAGGTTTGAATCCCTAAGAAGTGATCTTGGGGTGTGTTACTATGAATCTATCTGAGTAAACAAATTGTTGTTTATTATGAAAATAATCAGTTACAAACACTTGAATAAATCTGCATGAGCTGCATATAATTTTTTCTGAAAAAGAGTGAAGTTTTGCTTAATAAAAAGGGAATTGATACTAATAATCTGTTTAATAATTATATTGAATATGTTGTAAAATGATGACTCTGGACCAATGTCTCTCACTGCTTGCATAGAGATGCTTTTTTATGCTTTTTTTCCCATTGGTTGGACAGTTTAGAACTGAACACGCAGCCGGATGGCATCAGAACGAGTTAAACTTCAGTTAAAACTGGAACTGGAACTATGATCTAACTGATAATAAAAAGATGTCGTGGATTAATGTCCAGTTTATTAATGATGATGTGTTCTATAAAGTGTCAAATTTCTTAATAAAAAGGTAATATTGATCAATTTTTCTTGGAAGAGGTAATTGTGTGTTTTTGGTTCCAATACAATTTCAAGTGTCAGTTGTAACTGAGATGCAACTCAAGTGAACAGGAAATTTATTTTTACTTGATAAATTGGTTATTTAATTAAAACTCAAAAAGCCATTGTTTTCTTATGCAAAATGTTCTGGACAATAGAATGGAATATCAACAATTTTTATTGTGCTAAAAACCTTAAGTTTTACGGTTATAAAGTGATGTATTTGATTAATAGTTAAAACTGGTTTTTTTACTCTTAAACTTGAAAATTCGTCCTTGTTTAAAGTTATATTCTCTTAAACTTTATTTTCTCATTTAAAAGAAGAGTTACAGCTGATTAAGCCCTCATGAATGTACGGAGATTTGTTTTGATAAAATTCTTGTGAGTTATCTGAGGATATTGGTAAATGATAATATGGTTTTTGTTTGTTTGATGAGAGTGATTATGGGTATGTTGGTTCTATTTTGGTTGATTATGATGAGTGTGATGCATTCTAACCTTGTCAATATTATGACAAAAAGGGGGAGTAGATTGATGAGTTGTGAGAGAGCAATGAGCTTGATTTTGAGAATGATTGTTTATATTTTTGTTTTTGATAATGTCTGCTCTGATTGATTTCTTATTTTGATAATACTTTAAAGGTTTATCTTTCTAATTTTATATGCTTAAAAGTGTGAAAGTATTTTATATATTTCTGAGATGTGACTTGCAGGGGGAGATTTGATAAGGTTTGTGCTTAAATAATTGATTTTCTGGTTTAACTGTGTTGATAACCTTATGGGGGAGTTTGTTTTTCAAAAGTTTTACAACTCAATATTTTTTCCAAAATAATGACAAAGGGGGAGATTGTTAGGTTCAAAGTAAAAGTCTATTGTACCATATTTGTTTGTCATCATATTGCTAAAAATATATTGAGTTAACTTATATTGAACTCTTATTATGTTAACAGTTAATGCGTAACATGTTTGTTAAGTTATAGTTAAATATAGGTTGAAGTTATAATTTCAGTTATAACTGAAACTGGCGGACAGATTACTTGGCGATCAAGTCAAAGGTTTCTAGAAGGTCCACAAACGTGAGCAGCAAGTCGATAATATTTCGTGTAATCTCAGAAGATTAGATTGAAGAGAATGAAGAGCTTTCCTTGTTGGATTAGAAGACTTGAAGAGGAAAGAAGAATCCTAGTTAAAGAATGAAAGAGAGAAAAAGTAAATATGTCCTATTTGATTAAGATTATGATTCTTTGTAAGGCTATACATAAAGCCAGTTAGACTCTAATATTCTGTCTCTCTACATCATAGATTATACAGCAAATAGAGAGAGAGAGAGACCCACAAAATATTAGAGAGAAAATATTATTCTTTGAGAGAAATTCGTGACAGGATGTCATTAGATATTGAGAGGTGTTAGGTAGAAAAAATAGTTTGATAGGCAAATACTAGTGAGCGAGTCATTGAGTATTGTAAGACTTGAGTCTACTATTGTAAACTTGACAATATCAATAAATACTGGGTGAGTGCCTCGGACACGTAGATGTGGTGAACACATCAAACTTCGTAATTAAACGTCGTGTGTTATTTACTATTCTGTCAGAACTTTTCAGTTATAACTGAAACAGAATCTTGTTTATAACTGAAACACGTAACAGTATTCGGAACATTAGGAAAACGTATTTTTTCAATGACTATTATCATTTCCTTTAATAGGACGAATGGAAAAAGTCCGAAAGAATAAATGGGTAAAAAGAACTGATGATATAAGGATGTGTGATGTAGTATGCATGAAGGAGAAAAGAGTCAAATGCTCAAAACTAATTAAAGTAAGAAAAAAATTTATAATGGAAAATGAAAAAAAAGTGAGTCATAAATAAGAAAAATAAAAGAGAGGTTGCAATTGTGAGTAATCTAGTATGGAGATTATGTAATAGTATATCTACTATTTTTTATATTGTATAAACTTTCGTCTTTATAGTTAATTTTAATAAAAATGATTGATTGCAATGTGTTTTTCCTGATAAATTGTCCAATTTCGAGCTAACGATTACACACTGATCATAAGGCATGTGAAATATTAAATCAAGTTATTTTGGAGAGAGAGACATTTTTTAGCGACAAACCTTACATATCTTTAGAGGTCTTAAGTCTTATCCTGGTTTAATATAACTATTTACTTTTTATCTAGTTGCATCCGTGTGATCTCATAAGAATATGGTGACTTAATTGGTAGATTTAAAACGTAATTGTTTGTCGGCATCGTTATAGTAAACCCCCACGAGACAAAACTCGTCTTTTTACACTTTAAAGGTTTAACGGCTTCTTGGATACGCTAAATACAATCGTGTTTTATATGGCATTGGTTTATCCTTACTTTTATCGTATTTAATTTTAGGCTAGTTAGTGCACCGGACTCAAACTCAAATTTGAAAAGAAAAAAAACCGAACAAACTTATCTTATCTTTTATCGCTTCCAACGCTAAGACAAGCATTGAGCTAGTTGGGGAGTTATGATTGGACCACGAAATAGTCATTTTCATGGGTTAAAATGATATTAATTAGCATTATTTTGTTATTATTACAGATTTTTTAAGCAATATTTAGTGTTTTCTATATTTTTCCATGTTTACTTGCGTCTTTTTGTAATTTAACAGGAAAAAGCGCAGAATTAGCACAAAAACGAGAAAATACAAAAAAGACTCAATTAAGGACCTAAATAAAAAAACCACAAGATAAAGGGTCTCAAATCAACCCCAATTGAAGTCAAACAGACTAAAATGAAGCTTTAAGAGTCAAATGAGAAGAAGCTTCTGGAACCAGTCTAATTGGTCAACCTAACCGGTTAGGCATAACCGGTACTTAGTTTGTGCGGTTATGTCGGATAGATTTAAAATCTTTTAAAAAGATAGGGTTTCCTTAGGTTATATATAAACCTATTTTTCCAGAGTTGTAAACAACGTTTTTCATTTGTTTTTAGCAGCTTTTCAGCTTCCATTCATTTTAGTGAGAGAAGACAGAAAAAAAAACTCAATAAATCAAGAGTTTGTACACGGATTCTTGTGTTTGTCGACTTTATTCATAATTTCAATACTTGTTCTTGCAATATAATCTTGTTTTCTCGTATCTCTTTGCTTTTTATTATGTTTACATCAGTTTACATCCTAATTAGCATTTATCTCTTTACTATTCGAATGTTTAATCTTTAAAACACGTTAATAACACCCCTTAGTTAGTTATTAATTATTGGTTTTTGCATGAACACTTGTTTGGGTGGTTAAATAACTGAAAACACATCCTTAATAAATTGAGTTTAAGTATATAAAAGATGGAGGAATCGAGCTGTTGGATTGACAAAACAACCGCGACCGCACTCGTTATTATTTTTATTTAATTATTTAATAGTAAAGCCTAGAAGGACAATATTTAGCGACAAATACTAAAATTACCCTCGTGCTCTGCGAGGCCCTCGTGTGTAAAAATAACGCATACGAGGGGCAGTCAGCAGCAATCGTTTAGAATTGTTTTGGTATGAAAGTAAAGAACTAACCAACTCGCAATATTACAAGTACTGTGAGAAGACTATTGGGTGTAAATGAGCATTATAAAGGTGAGAAAATAGAGATTGCTGGTGCTAGATCAAAACTCAAGCTTAAATATTAATCTTTTGTACCTGATTCACATGGTTGTTGTAACCCGTTGGAAAACCTTAACGGTTTTTGATATTGAATGCAATTTATTTTGTATCTTACCATTTTTATTTCCCCCTATTTATGGCATTGATGACATGTAACTCTTGACATGCTTTTGGTATAAAAACATGCATGTATATAGATTTTTAAGTAGAACAACAAGAATGAAAAGAAATGCATACGTGACATAGACAAATTCACACATGCATACATATATAGAGAGTACCACACTATCAACTGCTTGACCGTGATTTGATACCGCTTCAGTCGAGCCACATGTGAAAGGCGGTGTAATTTGGAAACACAGTGTCCTATTCAGCTATAGGCAGAAAAGTGGCATGTCAAATAATGTTTTAAGGGCACGTTTGCTTACAGTTGACTCGTCTCGGACTTAATCCATTTTTGTATCATATACATTCTTATAATGTTATAGTTTGTATTTGATCTATATATATATATATATATATATTTGAGAAAATTATTTTTCTGTTGTTTGCCCATTTATTTTTCAGTAGAAATTATTGTGTTTCGGAACAACGTACCAACAGTTTCAAATGAGGAGATGAAAAGTTTGAATAACTCCCTAATGGAATACTTTCCAATAACGAAGATGAAACCTTAAGAAGAATAGAGCTAGACCAGTGGTGGAGCCAGAAATTTAAATCAAGGTCGTCAAAATATTGACAAAATAAAAAAATTAAAATTAAGAAAAACGAAACTGCAAAAGGTCGAACATTGTTACTTAATTTACAATCAACTCATACGGTCACTCATATCTTGAAAGCAATACATAATAAAATCGTTAGACAAACTTTCAAATATATCATTTTCAGTATAAACTACTAAATCATATAAACAAGAAAAAAACCAATGAAGTTAACTTCATTAACTAGTTAAGTAAATTACAAAGTGAAACAACAATTTTATTCAAAATAAACTAAAATAAGTTAAACAGTAAGTTTACCCAACTTAATTTATACGTGTAAATAACAAGCTAGACATTTTATAAACAACCTACTAAACAACTAACTAATTTAAAAGGCACAATTGATTTATACATGTTTCATTAAGAATTTATCTTAATAAAGAACTAACTAAAATTTCCCCAAATTTATATAGTACCTAGCTTTTTCTAATAAAAAGTTATTAAAAATTACCCTAACTTTTTTAAGTAATTAACAATTGTTAAGCAAATAAGGATAGAATCAATAAAGTATGGTAGATTATTAATTTTGCAAACTAGTTAAGTGGTTAGGATAAAAAAGAAAGACTAAGAAAGAGGAAAAAAACAACTGTGACTCAAACTTACCTTGTGTTAGAAATAACAGGTATGACTGGTCATCGTATAAGGGATTGAGTTTGGGGTTTGTTAGTGTTAAGTTTGTTGGGTACGTTGTAAATAAACACAATAATTTCTACGAAAAAGAAATGGACAAATAAACAGAAAATGGTTTCCTCAAATATATAAATATCAATTACAAGCTTTAACATAAAATAATGTAAATGATACCAAAATGGACTAAAGTCCGAGACGAGGTAACTGCAAGCAGTTTCCCTTAAACGATATTTGCCCCGCCACCTCTGCTTCTGGATAAATGGGGCACTTCGTTCCCAAGGTACAACGTCTATCACATGTGACTCGGCGGAAACGGCACCGAGCCACGGTCGGGCCGTTGGTGGTGCGGTACTCTCTCTCTATATGTATGCATATGTGTTTTGTTTTTGAATGAGTGTATGCCATGTAAAAAACCTTTTCTTGAAAAGTATGTTAAAATGTTACAAGACCATTCATATTTTAACCCTGTCTTTGTAACTCCTTTTACAAATAAAAAGACCCACATACATGGGAGAATAAATGTTTTTTTTTATAACCACAAAGTAAATAGCATTCATTCCAAGAAAACCAAAAGTTTTCCAACAATCCCCCACATGAATGTGATCTAAAATATGCAACGTGCAACTAAATGCAATCGAGAGAACCACGAGAATTAACTGCATAAGGACAAGTAGCGCGCGTCTTGAACCGGCCATAGTGATGTAAAATCTGATATGCTACTATTGGGTAGCCTTAAAGCCTTGAACCCTTTAGTGTTTGTGCATACCAGGGTAATACTCACACGGTGTCCTCTCTACACCACTTACTAAGCCATTTGGTTGTTGTCCATATTTGGCCATGGACTGCCTTGGCAAATTCAACCGAGTGCTCTAGTAATTTAGCCCTAGATCATCACATAGTATCAGCCATACACACTCGTTATAGGTGATTTTCAAGTCAATGGTGTCCTGACTCACCCCACTCGACCTTCGAGATACTTGATTCATTAAGAGCCTCATGCTCACCCTTAAAATGGTACTGTTCTATCACTCTTTCATCATAGAAATGGGCTGAGAACTTATGTTTTCGAGTGCTTTGTTCGGTTAATCGCACAATTCAGTTTCCCATTGAACCTGAGACTGAAGTTTCCAGTTCAGGTTGGGTTACCTATGCGAAGGTTTCCAATTTATTGGGCTTCAAACCCCATTTCCCTCGATGATGCTCCAACTCCTCCACGAGTCAAGTATTTTGTATATGGATCCGCATTATTATCCTTAGACCTTGCAAAGTCTAGGGATACCACAATTTTTGCTAGCAATTACTCTTACGGATTTGTGTCTCCGACGAATATGTCATGACTTTGTCGGGACTTTCCATTATACAAATTATTCTGATCCCGTTTAATAACTGACTGACTGCAGCAGTACACGTTTATTGCGGGAACAGATTTTGGCCACTTGGAATACCTCCCAAGACTTCTCAGCCTAGCTTGATTCAATGTTATGAATTCTAACTCTACAGTTTCTCCAACTATGTAGGTCTATTTTACAGACCTCCATAAGACTGCAACCTTTTTAAGTACAAACATATCCACTAATGGACCTTGTACTGTTAAAGTTCGAGATACACTTGGTATCTAAATACCCTCCAAACATTTTGGACATCTCGTATAATGCAGTTCATGATTGGCAGTATACTTCATGTATCTGAGAAGCTTCATTGGCAAACCTACTGAGTCTGCTCACTGAGTTGGCAAACCTACTGAGTCTGCTCACAAGAGACTACCTATGATAAGTTAAGTGTTTGTTTTAATCCATATAATGACTTAACGAGTTTTCGCACCTTGGCTTACTTTATACGGAACCACGACCCAATGGGTTGTTCCTAATTCTCTAGATCTCCATTTATAAAACACATGTTCTCATTAAATAATGATGCGTCCTTTTGTATAGAGATTAGAGTATAAACATTAAAATTATCAAAAACCGTCAGTTTACTTAAAGTAATTGACTTTATTTCTCACGTGCCTATCAACCTCATTGTTGATGGCATCTTCCCATATACACATTATATGGATAACATTGATTATTTCAATGTCGTCGATTCACCTTCACTCATGAAGGTCAAGGGACAAAGAAAGTTTCATTCCGTACCCTTTTACCATGCCGAGTCACTTCATCTTCCATACAAGATTCACTTTCCCTACTTTTCCAGTATCGTTTGAGTGTTCACTTGTCTTGGGTAGGGTAATGCTTTGAACCCTCAACGTATTGATCACACTCGCCAGGCGTTGGAGTTTTTTTTTTTCCGAAAAACTTCTCTTTTAGAAAATATGCTTCTCGGGCATAGAACAATGTTGTATATGCACTTTAAAGTCATATGACTTATGCACTAGAAACCAATCAGCACTATATTTTGTGCTTATCCGATGAACACACAATCTACCGTTTTCGATCCTATCCAAATCCTTCAAGGAACAAGATTGAGACCTTTCTTAGGTAGCGCCAAACTTTCACGAACTTATAGTCAGGCACCATGCCTTCTATAATTCTGACTGTTTGGTCCAACTTCCTAAGAGATAGTTTGTTCAACACATAGCTTGCGGAAAGCTCACTTCCCGTACAAATTCAGAGTTTAATCCTGAACTTATCCACATGATATTCATCGTTTAAGAACTACATTTTTGCTTGAGAGCATAATAAGTCATTCTTTAACGATTGGTGTCATTCCATCAACACAATTATGTGAACGGTGTCTCATATTCACCGTTTCAATCACACTGATCATGTATTCATATCCATGTGAATATACCATTTCGGAACTAGTTAGACAATATCTAACACTTCCAAAAATAGTCTATCATTTAATGATTAACACTTAATCATTGGATTAAAGTTGGTAGATTAACACAACAGAACACCCATGATTAAATATGTTTTCTGACAAGCCTTAATCCTCAACAATAGAATTCACGTATTCATTCTTACTTGAATGAATATCTCGACTGATTTATCTTTACTTCTCATCAAGTAGACATATCAGTGTTTAATACATCCATCAATAAATTGAGGAAATATCTTTTAAACCCTTCTTGGTTTTGCACTCATCTCAAATGCATCGAACCATTTGGTTATGTACTCCGTTCGAAACTTCGAACTGAAGACTTAGCAATACATTGCTTCAAACACAAACTCATATTTGTGTTTCAATTTAAATAATAGATTTAGAAAAATAAAACATTTAAGCTTTTATATTTTCATCACCTACTATATCATGTCAAATCAGTGACTTGGTTGAATAATTCAACATGTCATTATTGACCACAAGAGTATCGACTAAAATGCTCATTTTGAACAAATAGTCACTCATGTATTTCCACAAACAAGCAAACTTATCAATTTGATCCTAGTGTTTTGGCTACCGAAAGGCTACTGCCCTTTAAGTTTCAAAAACCACTAGTCATGATTCAGATTTGTATGCTTGCACTTGTTAGTGGATTTCCAAACGTTTCCACACATTAACGCCCCCACAGTTCGTGCATTTCCTTTGTCCTCACTCAGAACATGCACACTGTTATAGAGAAACTTAATCGGTTTCAAGATGGTAAATGAACAATATCATTTATTTTAAACGTTTTAAATCCATACCAATAAACCGTTAGATATTCTCCCACTCGCCCGCAGACGTTATGGGATACGTTTAGATTCTCGATCTACATGATCAACGGGTTACCCCCACATTTGTGGGATCTTTGGGGTTCTCCCCAAATAATAGTAATATAATATTACTAAATTACTATTCTCAATAATAGCAAGCTCAACATATTCACAATATGTTTTACTAACAAATTAATAATCTGTTATTTCAACAAATTATTAAATGTTTTTCCAACAAATAAATAACAAATTATTAAATGTTCTTTCAGCAAATTAATAAGATATTATTTCAACAAATAATAAATTAGCCGATATTTGTTTATTATTAAAATAAACTCAACGACCATTTATAATTTTTTAATCATCAAATTATTTGCTCTTGGATGAACAAAGTTTGTTATTAAATAATCTTTCATCCAAATAAGTAACCGACTCGTCATTGCAATTCGTAGTTAGCTAATAAAGCTCTTCATAAATGTCAACAATAACTGTCGTTACAATAATTTATAACTCTCCAAATTAAATTGCGATTAATCACAATTAATAAGAAGTTATAAATAGTCGTTATTAATCTCATTAGTGATTACCGTTATAAATTTTATAACCCTCCAAATTAAATTGCAGTACATCACAATTAATAAGGATACCACCCATTATATCAGCACATTAGTGTATTTAATAATGGTGATTTCGAATTTGTAACCCCCGTCATTAATATACACTCATACAAAATTAATAGGAGTTACACCGGCACCCACAATGTTCTGGTCAGTTCCAGCACCCACTGTGTTCCGGACATTTCCCGCAGGAAACTGTTTGTTATCTCAAATAACAAACACGCACAATCTAATTTCGAAAAATAAAACTAAAACTTCTCATTCGCAAACACCAAATTTCTATAACCACGCATGGTTTCAAGAAACTGATTTTGCAAGAGTATTCTAGTTCATTCCCGAAAAAGATTATCAAATTCTGAAAGATTTATTCAGCCGTAAACACCAGATAAATCTGATTTTACACAGAACAATCTCAGAATTCAACCACAGTTAAACCTCGATAAATGAATGTCCGATAAACGAATAACCTCGCCAAATGTATAATTTTCTCCGGTCCCGACTTGGGCAAATGGGCTAAATGAATAACCTTGCTAAATGCATTAACGAATAATTTTTTTTGAATCCTTAAAGACCCCATGTAAATATAAATGAATAATCATTAAAATTCATAAGATATATATATATATATATATATATATATATATATATCCTAAAAACAAAAATATTTCTTCCAATCAACAATGTTCATACAAGAAGTCATTTCTTCACAAAAAAAGCGTCTAAAGTTGTTTGTTTTTTCCTTCCACCAAAATGCATCACATCTGCGACTTTTTCTAGTGCAAACACAACTTCTGGAATATTCTGCTCATGCTGTAGCAAATAGTTTCGTAGGGTGATTACTGCTTGAAAGGCTTCTTTTGATGACACATTTGGCGTCACATTTGGTGTGACGCCACCAAAAATGTAAAAATACTATCTAAATGAATAAAAATTCATTTATCGATAAATGAATAATATATTCATTTATCGATAAGTAAATAAACTCACTAAACGAATATTTTTTGTTGGTCCCAAGAGCATTCATTTATCGAGGTTTACCTGCAGTTCTGTCGTAAGCCCCAAATTCTGAAAAATCAGAAAATGGTTTTACAAGAACTATTTCGAAACTAGTTCTTTCCTAAGCCCCAAATTAATGGTTTTACACGAACTATTTCGAAAACATTCATCCTCCAATTAATTGTAGAGATCCATATGACTACACAAAAACTCATTGGAAATTGTTAGTCCTTTATTAACATAAAAATAATAAACATATATAAATCGGCTAACAATATAATTAAACTGGTCTCTAACCAAATTATAGCTCATAAATAAAAATAAATGCTACATTATAATATAATACTCATAATTTATTATTGTAACATTCTAAAACGGTTTCCAAAAACTACCAATAAAGGTAATAAAGACAATTAATGGTTTTGAATGAGATAAGGAGTTACACAAAACTCTAATAAAATAATATAAGTAACACAAACTACGAATATAATTCCACACACATATACACGCCCCACTTGACTGTATACAAACTTATTAATATAATAATAAACAAACAAGCTACGCACTGATAATTTTTATACACCACGTAAAGCTAACAAGTGTGGCTACCAAAACTGTTCTGAACCTCCATGAATAAAAGCAAGAATAAAAGTATTCATTCACTAAACCCATGTTAAAAGCTCGTGCTCTCACTGTGTGTTGGATGATCGCTTATATATATATATATATATATATATATATATATATATATATATATATATATATATATTCTATCTATTTGTATAGTATTTATGTGACCACATATTCACATACTATAATAAAGCAAGAAAGCAGAGGTTTTGGATAATTTAAAGAAAATATAGGTTGATGTAACTTGGTATTGCTAATACCATAAATTTCAACCAGACTAATCTAAAAAGAAAACTCATTAAGATATAGTAACATGTGAAAATGATTTCTAAGATTGTGAAATAAAATTCAACCGTTACCAAGTCATGTACACACAAATCATACATACATGGTACAAAATTTACACCAACATACTACATCTAAACATGCAGAGAATTCAAAAGGATGATTCATGCATGATAAATAATACATATGCTAAAATAACGCATTACACATAAATCACGGTTTTAACCGTAAAATGAATTTTCACAAAACCCCCAAAAGGTAAAACAAACGGAAAAACGCGAAACACCAATTTCTTAAAACTAAACGTTTGTCAGAAAATGATTTGCCAAAGAACTGTCTTAGCCACGAAAATAATTTTCTGTTTATCCAAACACCAAAATTATTGTATTAACGTACGAAACATAAAAAGTATCGTTTAAGATTGTTGGATACGTTGTAAATAAACACAATAATTTCTACGAAAAAGAAATGGACAAATAAACAGAAAATGGTTTCCTCAAATATATAAATATCAATTACAAACTTTAACATAAAATAATGTAAATGATACCGAAATGGACTAAAATCCGAGACGAGGTAACTGCGAGCAGTTTCCCTTAAACAATATTTACCCCGCCACCTCTGTTTCTGGCTAAATGGGGCACTTCGTTCCCAAGGTACAACGTCTATCACATGTGACTCGGCGAAAACGGCACCGAGCCACGGTCGGACCGTTGATGGTGCGGTACTCTCTCTCTATATGTATGCATATGTGTTTTGTTTTTGAATGAGTGTATGCCATGTAAAAAACATTTTCTTGAAAAGTATGTTAAAATCTTACAAGACCATTCATATTTTAACCTTGTCTTTGTAACTCCTTTTACAAATAAAAAGACCCACATAAATGGAGGAATAAATATTTTTTTTTATAACCACAAAGTAAATAGCATTCATTCCAATAAAACCAAAAGTTTTTCAACAAAGTTCATCACTTATATATAGATAGAATTTTGAGTAAAATTCTCTATTTAAATAAAAATGCTAATTTTGTAATTAACTTAACACCCCGTGACTATTTTGGTAAACTTAACAATAGGTATGACTGGTCAGCTGACCCCCTTGCCCCATTGCAGTTCCGCCAGTGAGTTAGAGTGAACGATGAAAAAATGCTTAGATTTGACAACTCTTTTGATTTATTTAAGGAAATGAGAGATTAGGACATTATAATGTCGATGAAGGATTTTATCTTTTTATCTAGAATGACCCTAAACATGATCCAGTGCTAATGCAGATAGAGCTAAACAGCATGAGAGTGTAGCAGCTTGTAATTCAAAAAAGTGAAGCAAGTTTGGTGGTAAATATGACAAAGGGACGGGTCAGCATAATTGATAAGCTTCACACGCATTGCAAGAGACTGGGGTTATAGTATGTGCTATTGGGAAAGGAAACAACGAGGCGAATGGAATAGCTGAGCACGCAAATCCTGAGAAAGAATTATCGTTGTAGAAAACCCTAAGTCAAAAACAAAGTGGGAGGAATCAGATTTCCCTACCTGTGTATTATTGTTGTTCGTAGTTGTTTGGCTTGTTAGTGATCATATTTTGTATTTCTGTTGCTAGTGTTCGCTTTGTAAAAGGTACTTTGTATGCCGGTTAGTGTTAGAACTTCAGTTATGATTGTAAATTTAGGTCAGATCCCAAATTTGTCTTCAATATGTGCAAGGAACTCCCTGATTATCTTAAGCTGAGATCGTAAATTTATTGTATTGATATAAAGAGCACTCACATGACATCTGTCTGTGTAAGCCTCCTTTATAAATCACACTCAATAGTGAATGTATAAGAGAAATATAGCTATATCAACACTAGAGCGCACATCAATCTATAATAGTTATGAATATATTCAATTAAATAAATGATATGTTTTTAATGATCCCTGATTATCTTTTTAATGATATCTATATTAGTTATGAATATATTCAACACTAGAGCGGACCTCTCCAAATCCTAATGGATCTCAATGATCCGTAGAAGTTAATTAGATCTAAGAATAGACTATAGAATTCGTAGTTGCTCAGTGATGGTGACCAACATGTTACAGAAAAATTGGATCTCAATAGTTGTTTCGTACTCACTCTAAAATCTATGACGAAGGATGAATTTGTATACTAATTGCAGCAGTGTTGTGGAGGAAGGAACGGAGAAGAGAATGAAAAGGGGCCGGAGGAATTAGTCTAGACTTTCTTTTTGGGTTGTGAGACCAAAAAATTGTTATATTAAAAGCTAAAATCATTCTCAAACAGTGTGCAATAGAAGTATAAGCTTTTTGAGAGGGACTTGTACAATAAAATATTATTAAAAAAACTTATATTTTTCTATCAAAACTCTCTATATTCATACATCAACCCAATAATATTTTAACTTCTTATAGATATATATGGACTTAGCTAGACTGTCGGGTAAACATATTTGAAATTACTCTATAAAATTATACATATAATGGAACATGTGAGAATGCTCTGTGTATACATATAGACATGAATCCTATATGTTATAGATATCAATAAGTATATCTCCTTGTATATATATAGACTGTCTGTAACTGTGGCCCACACGATACGTGGCGTTGTAACTGTAACCCACACGATACGTGGCGTAAACCGTACATTTGTGTTACACGTCATTGCATTAAACTCGTATATGGGTTTTACATGCACAGTTGCCGATAGAGTTCTACGATAAATTGGCAACCCGAACTTGGTATTATTTAATGAACTATGTGGGAAAAAAAACATCTTTAATCATATTTCAATAAATAAACTAAACATGTGTAGAGCAGGGCGATTAGTGTTATTTGTAAGATTGACATCATCGTAACCATAACGAAAAATTGAAGAGTGAATACTGTCTTTTCAAAGAATTTATTTGCTTCATTCCAAACTCATACAATGGATAAAAGAACACTTGCGAACTCAAAATAAGACAAAACAGAGGAAAACATTCAGTTTCATCATCATGTATTCTTTAAAAAAAAATAGCTTTGCCATAATAACTATCCTCATAATAAGACGAAATAGGCGAAATTGAAGAGTGAATCCAGGAAAGTGCCTTCTGAGAGAGAGACTGTTGATTACTGTTGAAGAAGTTCTTCAGACTTGAAACTATCCGACTTTCTCCAGCTGAGTTCTTCATAATCTGTATTCACCGCAAGTTTGATCCTTGCATTTAGGACAATTGTTCTCTTGTACCACCTGCATATTTCAATTTCTTGTTATTCTTTTTTCCACAAATTCTCTAAAATCAAATTAAACCGGGCCATAAAAGATTAAAACGAACACTCCTAAGTGCATAGGCAATTTAAGATTGCTGTGAATTCCACATGATTGACGATGTTGAAAAGACCTACATGTCTTTACATTTTAAATCTGCTAAACCATTAATTTTCAACTGATAGAACAATAAAACAAACCACTGATATAATAGGTTGCTAAATTAATTATACCAACTGAAGAAATAGAGAGCAGACTTTATTGGGTTAGTTTCAGATAAGAGCAAAGCAATGAAAAATGAAAGCATATTAACATCGGACTGAAAATGAAAATTAGTTACAAACAGTGTCGAAATGTTGTTTACCAGTAGCTAGCAAAAAGTGAAATATTTCAAGGTTGCAAAAAAAAAAAAAAGAGCAGTGTTCAAGACACGAAAGCATGCCTAGCTTCACTGCAAACTCTTAAATCCTCAGAAATTTCCTTCTTTTTGGCATGACTCTTCGGGTTGAGCTAAGATTATTTTAAAAAATATTGAAGATTTGCCATTTATTAAGTCATACACTCGGCGATACATGGTTCTTCTATTTTTCTGTTTAAAAAAAAGTGCCAGAACTATTTAAGGGAAAATTCGACGATCCTTGTTCCCAGTATAAAGTATAAACTACATATGAACCAAATTTCGGTTTACAATGCCTTATATATTGGCATGAACAATTCAATTAAACCAAGTAACTTACTAACCACGTCCACAAAATCGCAATACTACAGCAAAAATAGTAAACCCAATAATATCAAACCAAGTAAAAAACTGGCCGTGACCACAAACCGCAATGCTAAACGGAAAAAAGACCGTAATCAACTATAGTTGCAGCTTTATAAGAATTTGACCATTTCGTATTCATTAAACTTCAATGATTCTACATTTTTTTCTGAAGAGGACAAAGGTAAACTAACTTTAAGCAAGTGCAAAATCATCAACACATGATTGCCAATATAATTTCACAGTTCAAACCCCAAAAGTAGTCAGTTTGGGGCCTAACATGCACGGAACTAAAAATTAGGGACGAAATCATAGTAAGAAGAGAGACAAAGGGGGGGAACGAAAAACAACACAACAGAAGTTGATAGACTTAAAATTAGGCAGCAGTTGAACGCAACAAAAATTAACATTCATCAATCGGAATAATACTTATTCATACTAAGTCGTTCATAAAATATAGTGCCTTGTTCTGTAATTTTAAAGCCCATATACCATTGTAAGCAAACAAACACTTTTCCTAAGTCCTAATGAAAAAAAAAGAAGAAGAAAACACATAAAATCCAAAATCCAAAATCCAAATCCAAATCCAAACAAACACTATTTCCCGAATCTTTCACATCGTTACTTATGTATGAACAATCCAAAAAGCAAATTAAAATCAGTTTATGTCATAAAGAAGAAGGAAAAAACACTGTGACACTAAGGAGACTAAAATACTTACCTTAGGTCCTTAACTAACACTTCCAAATTCAATGAGCGTTGAAGAATCGAACTATACATGATACAAAGAAACTAAGAGTACTAACTTGCTATTCTTGTATAACTCACATTCAACAGAAATTAAAATTTAAATGAAAGAAAAAACTCAGTGACACTTCAAAGTGACACTTACGGAGAATAAGATACTAACCTTAGGTCCTTAACTAACACTTTCAAATTCAATGACGTTGAAGAATCGAGCTATACATGACACGAAGAAACTAAGATTACTAACTTACTAATCTTGTATCACTCACATTCAACAAAAAATGTACTTTAAATGAAAATAAACAAATTCGACAATCATGAATTTCATAACTTCCCAAAATGTCGTTGTATGAAGGAGAGGTAATCAAAGACAGATTTAAATAATGAATGGTACCTAAAGACGATCATGAAACTTTCATCAAACACTTGGCGTATTTTTTTTCCAGCGTGGCTGCTTGTTTGTATAATAGAAAGATAATCCGCCAAAAAACGTCGTATTTCTTCTCAAGACCATATAGAAACCTATAAAAAAGAATAATCAATCCATCAATTTTGTTCTCTACATAAACAGTATCTTTGAGAAAATATAAGAGTTTTTAACCAATGTTTTTAATTCTTTTTCATATAACAATGTTTTTTTTGCACCTTTACAACTTCCACATTGGTAATGCAAATTAACAAATATACAGTTCAAACCCATATTAGAACTTCATAATGATATTGGTAGAAATTGAACTAAGCAACTACAAACGACCAGATCGAATTCAATATTTATTTTTAAAAAAGTAAAGAGGATCACACCATCTTGTCCAATTCTGAAAATTTGGCATTCATAAGACATCAATACAGTGAAAAATAATACAAAAGTAGCAGTTCTAAAAATCAAATAGCAAGTCCTTCCTTTAGTTCACTATTACTCGAAACTGGTTTTAGTTTCAAATCACATCAAAATAGAGAAAAATTACATTAAAAACTGAATCTTATTCGAAAACATAAAAATAAGCCCCGGGAAACGCTACTATGCATTAGCAAGGTTGATCGATGTTCCCAACTTTACGCATTATAAAAGAAATAAAAACAATCTTTTAAAATAGGCTCATTCCTCGTTCAATTCCATAAGGGCTTTAATATTTAACGTTTCTACTCATATATTTACCTCTTTCCTATGATTGTTTTTATTAAATTGCAATAAAATTGCTTGTTCTTACTACATTGAAAGTTATGTTCATCAGTTACACAAATATCAAACAAAGGAATAAGATATCACCAAGACAAAACCATTATACCTTACCTTTAGAAAGAGGCCCGTACTATTATTTAGCAGTTGGTACATACTTCTTTTGTTGTTAGGAGTAATAATCTGTCCCCAAAAAAAATACTAAATTAAGAAACAGTCACATTAGAAATAGAGTTACAGTTCATGATTCCAAATTTACAAACACCTACAATGCATATTTTTGTATTATGTAAACCATTACAAATATAAATCAATACAAACATAGTTATTGAACAAACAACAAAACATCATAAATAATCAAAAACCAAACCGAGCGATTTATCAAAAAACTGATAAAATTGTAAGTTAGTGGATATACTCATAGTATCAAAAAGAATTATTCAAAAACCTAATTCAAAAGAATCATCACAAAAATTAAGAATAAAACTGAAAAAATGATTTTCGATGTAATTGCAGTTTTGGATCATTTACGGGATCATAAGTTTGTTTATAACTACTCACATGACTTAGGTTGAAAATTACACATTAAGGAAAAGGAAAGAGAAGAAATAAAATAAAACAATTGAAATTTGAAATTTTAAAAGCAGTGTAACTGCCCATATTCGCCCACTACATATTTACATTCTTTTTATTTTAGAACTTTATAACTTTTTATTTGTTCTTCTTATCTTTCTCACAGATACAATCCTTATTTTTATTTTATTTTTTGATTTTAAATGCTTATTAATTTGATTTATTGTTGAAATTAATATTATGGAGTTGTTATTGTTTTTTTTTTTTTTTTTACATATTTTTATGATAGCATCTGTTTACAATCAACTAAATCTCATTAGGGTTCAAGCCTGGTGCATCACAGTTACGAAGTTGTTTTGGCAACTAGGAACATATAAATGAGAAATTATTATACTACTGGGAGCCATCAAAAGTATGGGGATGGGGACCACTAAATCATCTCTCTTACTCTTATTCCCCACCAAACCAGCAAGTGAATAAGAAAAATCATTAAAATCCCTAATAACAAATATTACACTTCCATAATCAATCTAAGAATTTAAGGCTAGAAATTATAAGAAACAAAAATAGAGCTGCTAAACAATCATCATCTCTTCCTATTCCATCTCTATCAACTCAGTGCTATTTTTTTCACTTTCTTCTTCTAATATTCCTTAAGCGTTTCCTTAATTATATAGTCAAGGTTTTCAACAGCTAAAGAAAAAAATTGATGTTTTGATTTGAATAAAAAAGTATGTTGTTTAGTATTGAGATTTTCAAAAGGGTGTTTTGATCCAAATAAAAGGAAGAGTTATAGAGCACTATGGAGTTTCAATTAAAAACAAGATAAAAATAAAGAGCTAAGTTCAAGTTTATTTCAGGTTTGATTTTGACAAGAAATTGGGCACATAAATGGGTGGAAAATAAAGAGAGAGAGGAATAAGAATTAAAATTAAGAAAGTCAACTATATTTATTAGTGGTTCCATGAGTAACTAGAACTTCCTTAGTTCACAAATACAACTCATATGTACCAAGGTTAGGCTGTATTATTTGACTCTAAACATATGCTTTACCTATGTATGTATGGTCAGTCAATATATACCTAGCGGAACACCAACTGTAACCACATCGTCACCATTTGACCAACCGTGGATATATTTCACCATTTTACTTGTCTTTCACTTATTATAATAAAATAATATATATATATATATATATATATATATATATTAGCCGTTTAGCCATTTAGCTTGGTGTTACGTTACGTGTGTATTTGTATTTTATTTTAAATATTAGTTAAGAAAACATACAAAAAGAAATATGAAGTTAATAAGTAAGATCAAATAATTGAAATTAATGTAACAAAATGATAAAAAGGAATACTAACCTGACATTTGTGTACATCATCGGGCTTAATTAAGATAAATGTTGCTTAAATTTCAATGTTTTTGTTCCTACTTTTTAGAGGAGGGAAAGAGAGAGATGAGACCAACTCCCCTGGAACTTTAAAAAATAAACGGATGAATAAGTGTAGGGTGTTTGTAACTTTTACACGACAGTGTTGAGTTTTTTAAATGAAATGGTTGTTTGATTTTTTTTTTTGTAATTTTTTAAACTATTAAAGTTTTTTTTGTAAATAATTGTTTCAGGCCTTCGTAAGCACTCCTCACATAAATAATAGTATGATGATATACTAGCATACCTCGCCCACGCGATGCGTGGTATAACGCGTGTTTAATTTGGTGTGTTGAATTTGTATTTATCAACCTATTCATAAAGACATTGCAATTTAAAAGTATAAATTAAATGTAAACTAATTAGAAAAGTTCAAATGGATACACAAACTTAGAAACGTAAATAAAATTAAAATATAAAAAATATACCTGAAAAATAAACTCAGAAATCTCTGAAAATCAGAATGAAGGGAAAGAAAGAATAGAGAGAGGGTGAGAGCAATAATGGATATTAGAACTTACTTTTTTTAAAATTCAAAAATACTATTAACAAATAAATAAAATTTTACTTTTTTAAAAAATTTAAAATTATTTTTAAAAAAAAAACTTCAAAAAGTGCATGCATACATGTAGGTATGCGCACTTCAAAAAGTGTGTACATACATGAAAGTATCCACACTTCAAAAAGTGTTTTTTTTTAAATATATATTATTTTTATAAAAACTTCAAAAAATACGTGCATACTTGTAGGTATGCATACTTCAAAAGTGCGCATATTTGTAGGTATGCATACTTCAAAAAATATTATTTTAAATTATAAAAAATAAAAAATTATTTATTTTTTATAAAAACTTCAATAAGTGCGTGCATAACTGTAACTATGCACACTTTAAAAAGTACGCATAGTTGTGGATATACATACCTCAAAAAGTGTGCATACATGTAGTAGGTATGCACACTTCAAAAAGTGTGCATACTTAGTGTAGCACATTTTAAAAAGTGTTATTTTTTTATATAAAAAATATATTTTTTAATAAAAACTTCAAAAAGTGTGCATACCTTTAGGTATGCATATTTTTGTATTTTTCTAAAACAAATATTTTTCTAAAAAAATTGACTTTTTTTCAAACAATATTCTTCTTTATTTAAAAGATTAATTTATTTTTTTATATATTTTTTTAATTTGCTAGTTTTTTTTTTTAAACGGTTAATTAGTTAGTTGTAACTTTTGAAAAAAAAAAAGGTTTGATATTATATGTTTTGGTAATTAGATTTGAGCGTTCCGTATAGGAGATATCACGGAATGCCCAAAATTTTGGTTGACATCTGTAAGTTGCTCACCACTCTTCACAAGGGGATGAATATAGCCAAGTCAAATCATTTTTCGGGCAAAATGATCATAATGAATGTGTTTTTATTGCTGTGGTGATGCTTTGATAAGACAACATGCTACAGCAATTTGCTTCTTACTATGTTAATAAATAAGAAAATCAACAAGAAATAAGAAAAATCCGTAGTTGTAATGATCCAATTACTGTGATATCTTATATTTCAGCTAGGTTGGAATTGAGCTCCTAGGTTTTAGTCGTCCACCAGTTCATTTAAACAAATTCTCGCACTCCCGCTCTGATATTATCATATTAGAGACCGGCCATTTCTGAACTGGTTTGTTTGTCTGATAAATAAATATCTTCTACAAGGGACTAGTTGTAATGATGTCTTGCTATCAACTGGACACTTTAGTTCCCTATCCAAGATTAGGTGCTAAAACATCTGTGAAAAGGGGGAATACAGTTGCAGTAAAATTTAAGAGATTAAGGCGGTGCTATTTAAGGGGGTTACGGGGAAATGAAGAGTATGATAACTAAAAATAAACTCGCATAAAGTATAAATCTTGGGGAAAAAGATTTCAACACAAGGAAATGCTAGGAAATTAGGACGCAACCGCAACCGTGAAAAACAAAGCAAACAAGTCTTGATTCAACCAGTAACAAATGGAAATCCATATATAGAATACAAATAGCTATATCCCAATAATTCATATTAATGAGAAAGTGATATTTTTAACTTTACTAATATACATACATGTCTTCTAAGCCTACTAAGCCTCTCTGAGATTTTACATCAAGTAGACCCCTACTCTCAAACCGGTACAAAATTTTAACTGGAAAAATCTGACCTCAACTAGAAGGCAAGGCTTTTAAATGAATTAAAAAAAAAAAAAAAACGATTTCTTCAAAAACCAAATGGGGACTTTCTTCTGCTTCCACCTTCTCCATATTGTTCATTCCATTTCCTTAACTCGTTCATGCTAGATGCGTCATAGGCAACGGACGGACTCACCTGTGCAAAATATTAACTGTTAAAAAACACAACGCAATCATAGGATCTATGTATTGTATATGCATCAAGATTTGAACACCAAATAGTTTACTTTTTTAAGCCAAGATTGCTACAAAATTGTTGTTCTACATACTTATACTGTCATACATCTTTCCAGGACCCGTTTAGGACACGATTTTTTAATGGAAAAGTGCGCATAAAAGGCAGATAGAAAAACTTCACACACTTAAGTAATAAAAGAAAAGGATTAAGGTATATAACTTGCTTAAGGAGTTGATCGGCAAAATATTTGTGACAATAAAGAAACAAGCACAATTTTTTGCGAGTAGGTCCTTCGAGAGTTTTACCTAAAATAAAAACTTTAGCTGCCACAACCAGATTTGTTCAGATAAAGAAACTGACAAAAAAAAAACAACTAGTGCTAAATGCACTAAGGCCTTGTTTGGTTGCAACATTTAGATGTCGAGATTGGACTAAGAATTTGGTTGGTCCCACAAATGATGCCTTTGGTAATGCTATTTGTTGTCACAAGTTTCTTAAGTCAGCTTTTGGCAATACCAAAGGGCTAATCACTTTCTATAGGACTGTTCTCGATCAGATTCTTAGTTTTTTACTGAAGGAAAACTCTGGTGGTACTGGAAAATGTTTTGGTAAAACAATATTGTTAAGATATAAATGCGACAATATTTGTATTAAACGTCCTGAGGGCACTCGTTAGCAAAACCATTTATTTAATGACAGGAATAAATAAGATGGTTTTACCTTGGCTTTCGACTGAATGAAATCCTCCAAAGTTAGAGGTCTTAATACTGACACCACGTCACTACTGCAACCCTATATAAAGAGAAAGAATTAATTTTCTTAAACAAAAAAAATAGGGCAATATTCGAGAAGGTTGGACAGAAATACTGGTAGTATTCCAAGAAATACTTTGTAAAAACAAGCATGGCTAAAGAAACCAGGTATTCTGAGGCACAGTGAGTTGTTCAAAAGGAGATGGGAAAAAGTACAACATAAGGAAACTAGATATACATTCAATATAATTTGGTATCAATTTTGTGAAGTTGGTTCAGGATATAATTTGGGTAAAAACTGCAAATAACACCCACAAAGGGCGTTTTGCAAATAACCTCATGCACTTTTGCTAATCGCCTCGAACCCCCATGTATTATCTAAACTCTGCCATAGACCCCAATATCCAATTTTGAAAACAACACGTCCGTTTGATAATGAATTCTTCTATTTCATATGCCTTTCTGATATTCTGCCATTCAAGCAGCCGAATGTGGGTTGACATCATTTTTTTTGTTAAAGAAAGTTTGTTTTCTACTTTACTGACGTTTTATAAATGCTCTAAACGATTTTTTTCCTACAAACCGCTGATTTACATGCATAAAAATTGATCAAATTCATGCATCAAAAGGACTATCGAACACAAATTAATACTCTTTTAAAACTGATAACTGCGGTTATTTGCATTTGTTAGACAGCATGTCGAGTTAAATGCAAAACAGTCATAGTATGCCTACAGAGTGTAGGCCACACTGGGATTATTTTATAACATTTTGATACTTTACAATGCCTACAACATGATCATACAGTACAATCCACATAAACAATCCGGTTTTTTTTTTTGTTGAGAAGTTGAATCCTGATATCAGTTTTTGTTAACTCCGGCATAGTTTGGGGCACCTTTTAATTTTATGTTCCTAGTTACCACTTAAAGTGCATACATACTTAGACACTTGATTTTAGTTGACCTTTAACAACAAATAAACTAACTGAAATGGAACTACTTCAACTCCACAGAATAACTCTTTTATAGACAAAAATAAACAAGCTTCCGGAGTAGTCCCAAAATAATCGCCCCATAGTAGTTTAGGCATACAATGTGAATGTACATGGATATTAGAGTATAAGAACTAAATTAAAAAGTAAGTCAGTTCCTTTAAATATTCAAAGAATAATTTTGTGAACTTCTACGTAGAATAATTTACTTAAGGCAAGTGTTGTGCAAGAAGAGAATCAGCCTAAGCTGATAAGTTTTCAAACATTATAAACATACAGTTTTTTTTTTTTTTTAAGAATAAGCTGAGGCGTAACAAAATGGAGGCAAATATACCTTCTTTTCCTCCTCTAGAAGCTCTTGGACAGGTCTATATGCCGCAGCAATACACAGATTCTGCAAAAGATAAAAGTGTCAGAAGGGCACAAGATAAAATCAAAATTTTAAAAAGGATGATTTCGTCCGACATATAAAATATGTACTCTAGGTGCTCTGTATCAAAAAATGATCTCCTAGTTATAAAGTTTTATGACGCTCAAGTCAGTGAATTACCTTCATATCGCTCCCTGAATATCCTTCGGTAGCATGTGCAAGCTTTTCAAACTGAAATTCCGGTTCTAGATTCTCTTTTGCAAGAAATATTTTGAAAATCTTTGCACGGTTTTTAGCATCTGGTAAATCCACATAAATCCTGCAAACAAATAAGCATAGTTATTAGTCACACCTGAGAAAGCTAGAAAGGCCATGTTTGCAAATGGAACGATGAAAAAATAAATAGAAAAATACTTTCAGAGAACAAGGTATAGAAAGGAGACTGTTACAACCTATCAACTTTTAATAATTGGTACACATTCAAATTTCACACTTTACATATCAATCTACACAAAATCAAACAATTAATGCACCATAACCTAGATACCAATCTCTATAAACTCAACCAAATAGAACATGAACGAATCATAATTCCGAGTTCTTACTGCTGGTATACTAATTGTTCAACTTGTATAGATTGGTGGTTACACACAAGACTGGTCGATTAGTTAGTAAATGGTGCTTTTGAATTCGGCTTTGAATGGTAGTGTACTAATTGTTCAATGTTAAATGGTATTTAAATTGTGAAATGTAACAATATAAAATGAATAATACTTTGAGCAGACATGTTAAAGAAAAGAACAAGAAACTTATTTTTTTTTAACAAACGTATTACCTTCTAGGTAACCGTCGAATAACAGCATCATCAAGGTCAAAGGGACGATTTGTAGCACCAAGGATGAGAATTCTTTGGCTATCTTTGGATCTCAAACCATCCCAAGCTGCCATAAATTCATTACGCATTCTTCTAGTTGCTTCATGTTCAAAAGAACCCCCACGAGCACCAAGCAAACTATCAACCTATACATACATATTATTTGGCATGGTTTGCAAGCAGTTAATTGACTTATGGTGAGAGATGCTAATACTAATGTAACTGAGAGTTTATTTACCTGCAGCTTAATAAGTCAGCTTATTAGGGTTCTGAGATTTTAAGCTGGATCACGTTTCGTTGTCTAGCTTCTTCAGCTAGCTTATTAGTATTTTTATCTCAAAAAAACTACATTTTAATGGCTTGTTTAGCAGCAGCCTATAAGCTCAGCTAATTGGGGATGCGAGATTTTAAGCTGGATCATGTGTAAAATAATAATGTAACTGAGTGCTTGATTGCCTAAAGCTTAATAAGTCAGCTTATTAGGGTTCTGAGATTTTTAACAGGGGCGTGTCATGTTGTCAGCTTCTCTGCAAGCTTATTAGTATTTCAATCTCTAAAAAAGCCAAGCTTTAAGTGCCTGTTTGCCTGCAGCCTATTAGTGCAGCTTACTGGGGACACAAGATTTTAAGCTGGGTCATGTTTGGTTTATTGGTTCCCTAGCTTTTCATCTAGCTTATTAGAATATTTATTGAAAAAAAGCTCTAAGTTTTAGCTTAAAGCTTGACGATAAAAAAACGTGTAGTAACATTGATACACACAGCGAAGGGTGGAGATGACTTAGAGATTTTTTTTAATAATTAAGCTAGCTGTGATTCATGCCTATCAAATGTGGTAATGTAGCTTTTATAATTTCAAAACAGATAAAACCATGTATGGGTGTATTTTACTTGAATTCTGCTCAGGGTTGTGTTCAATAACCCCACCGCAGACCGTTCTAGATGATTATTTATATTTCTATATATTCCATCATTTACTAAAGCATATTAAAATAAACGGTACCAAAAATAATGAAGTCTCACTCTCACCTCATCAACAAAAATAATTACAGGTGCCAACTTGCTAGCAAAGGAGAAAAGGGCCTTCGTGAGCTTCTCAGCATCCCCAAACCACTGTATTTTAAAAGCAAAATTCAATAATAAAAACAAAACAGAAACTTCATACACAAACAAAAAAATATATATTGGCTTACAGGCTAACCAGAATGTAACTTACATAAGCACAAAGTAAAGGAAAAACATAATATTTTCTTTCATTATTTTGTAAGTGTTAGTTAATCCGGAAGAGAACTTCGGCCTTACAATTTCTTCGAAAATTACATAAGCAGACAAATTTATACTACTTAAAAGTTAAAAGTACAAAGATAAACAAACCTTAAAGGAAAAAAGAACAACCTGAAAAGATACTGTAAGTTTAGAAGCAATCACTATTTGACAAAGTTTTTTTTTTTTTTTTTTTTTTTAAATCTTATTAAAGAGGATCAAGGGATTTCACACCTACCCCCTTTAACAAGACTCGAACCCTGTACCTAGGCTATTCCTAGCGGGTTCTAGCCCACTAGGCTACTCCTAGTGGGGTTACTATTTGACAAAGTTGCTACAAAGAATACTAGAATAATACTCCCATGTACCCCCCAAGCAAAAGAACAGTACTCCCTCTGGTTCACTTTGTTGGACCCTTCGACCTTGTTAGTAAAATCCATTTTTCTTAAGATACTTTTTCAAAATAGTAACATAGCTATACAATTTTAATTTTACCCTTGCATCCCTTTAAGCACTTCGCAATAAAGGAAAACCCAGAAATAACTCGCATACAGTCATAAAAGTCAAACGGATTTTTGTATATTCCCTTAAATACTAATCTACCTCGTAAAGCCAACAAAGTAGAAGGAGAGAGTAACAAACAACATTAAAACATCCATTCATGTGATCATAATCTTAATGTTCCCGCATTATTGTTGGATGGGGTTTAAACGTAGATACTCCTATTTATTGACATTATTATTCACTAATCACTATGGTTTTCACCTTTGACGTTAAATTTGAACCAGTTATGCTGATAAAATTGGCCCCAGATTCAGTTGCAAGTGCCTTAGCAAGAAGAGTTTTCCCAGTTCCAGGAGGGCCAAATAATAATATTCCTTTACAAGGCTGCAAAATAGATTCGAAGTATTAGTTTAAACACAAATTCACATTCTCTGAGATAAAATAAATAACTTAATATGATTTTGACATACTCTCAACAAATTTCCATGGGAGAAAAGCTCAGGTCTCCTCATTGGAAGAATAACAAGGTCATTTAGTGTCGTCTTTACTTCTTCAAGAGCACCGATATCCTCAAATTTGACACCAATTTCCCCTTGAGGAACAACAGATGAGATAAAATTGCTCTCGTACTCGTCCTTTGCAAGACTCTGCAAAAAGAAAAAGAAGCTAAGAATGCTTGAAGGTTGTCAAACTTCATAAATCAGTTTAAAGCGGGTAATGCGCGCCCACCTTCAGATTTTGTGAAGGCTTACTGAACATTGCATCTTGCTCCTTTAACCTCGATATTGCAATTTCAAGACTTGGCAAAATTAAAGGAAAAGGTCAGCTTCCACACATTTAAAAGAAATAAAAGGCAAAAATATGAAATTAAAAATAAATAATACCTTTCACGAGGTAACACCATCTTGTTCCCTTTTATTGATGGAAGGAGACATGATGATAAATAATTATTCTTTGCCCACCCAACAACTTTCTCAGCATCTGTGACAAATTTTAGAAAGAAACCTTAAACAAAAATTCATGTAAAATGATAAATCCATGATGATAAATTTGTGGGTACTCTAAATTTGCACAAAAGCATTCTCAAAATAGCATAAGCACTTTAAGAATCTTCTAATACTTTTCTTGGTTAGCAAGGCCTAAAAACTTTTCAAAGCTGAACCTGGAGTTTCAAGGATCTTCTAAACCCGCAGTTTATTTTTAATTTGGTTTCCTTTTGTTTGAATTTCAGAGACCGTATGCAGTTATCCCTGCTGTATAGATATATTTTTCTATTAGTGAAGAACAATCAACCTTCCAAAACAAGGAGCTAACCACCAAAACACAAGAAAACATATATGCTATACTATCCACAAGACCCCCAAAATCAGAAATCCAAGGTACCAAGTACCCAGAAAACTATACGCAAATACCCACATCATTCACCATAATTTTGTGCATAGGGAATCTCAAATTATGTATCACTTGCATACCTCCCTTATACGCCATCATTCATACATTAACAAGCATAATGCAAACACTGAAAAGAGAGTTTTATTTGCACTTAAAAGAACAGGAATTAGCATCTTCAATCCTTTGCCATCTCCATTCCCTTATCTTATATGTTTCAATACATCGCATGCAAAATCAAATAATTATATATGACGCTCAATTTGAAGAGTGACAGGTATGAACCCTATATCGAGAATTGCCTAATGGATGCACTCTGTATAATTTCTTCCAGAAAGAACAAACAGGATCTCCACAAACAAATACTTTGTGGTTTCCTAAAATGACAAAAAAAGTATTCCACAACCCATTTTTTTCGAGCAACAGAAAAGTAAAACAATTTATTTTATACCACAATTTCCCTGCTTTGTTGTTTTACATACAGAAAGCAACCAAATATCAAAATCTCAAGGTTCGAGGAAAAAGAACTCGATGGATTTTATTCAACCATGTTAAAATTATTACTTCAAAATTGCATTATAAATAATAATAGATGAAAATCAGGTTCATAGTAGTTTACTTTTGTTTGTCAAAATGACGCCATCAGTGCTCACATGCAACAGGTCCACGCATGATAGCTCGTGTTCCTCAAGAACCTGCATCGTTCATCAATTAAAAGAAATATAAAACAAGTTAAAGGGAGAAAACACCCATCGAAATATTTCAGTACCTTTTGTAGTTCATTCATATTACACCTTGAGATTACGATTCTTCTATCTTCTTCAACCTGCTTATTGAATGTCCTGAGAATCTCATCCTCCTGCAAACATGAAATACCGTAATCTCCTAAAGTAAATGTGTAGAAACCCGTCCATTCCCCACTAAAAGGCCTATTAGTAAGGAAGGAGAGGGGCATATATTAATACTTGGGTTTGATAATGCTCAAGTGATGTGGGACAAATCCAACACTCCCCCTCACTCGTGGGTTGGTCAATTTCCGAAAAGCCCAACGAGTGCAATCAACAAATCGGGTGGAGGTGGCCCATCATACTTATAACTTGGCTACCCTTTCAATGTCCCGCTCTGATACCATGTAGAAGCCCGTCCATTCCCCACTAAAAGGCCTATTAGTAAGGAAGGACAGGGGCATATATTAATACTTGGGTTTGATAATTCTCAAGTGATGTGGGACAATTCCAACAAAATAGTAAAAATAACCCTGAAAAAAATTTTAAATAATGAACACAAAACTAAACTTCACAGACCAAACAATTACATTCCATATGAAAATAATTCTCAAATTGAATGTAGTCCTCTTTCAAATTTTAAACCTTGGTCGCTTTGATGGGTGAAGATTTTGTTTGGTTAAGAAATCCTAGAATTCTGGGATAACAAGTAAACACTGGAAATTGATCATGATGAAGAGAAATTGAAAAAGGTCAGACTGTCTCAGCCTTATTCAATATCAAAACAATAAACTTTGTAGGTATATCTTCGTATTTTACATTTCTTCACCCATTAGATTTTTTTTTAAAATGACAATAGAGCAAAGGTCAATCACAGAAACATAAGTGAGAGAACACAACTAAGATCACTGATAACCAATACTGATAATATTATAAATAGTTACCTTCGGAGGGAATACGGTTATCACGTTAGTGAATATTTTTTGAATGTCATTATCTTCAGATTTCTTTGTCCCTCTTAGTTCTTCTGTAAGTCTTTTCAATGGCAGAGGCTGTACATAACCATAACAAAATGAACATATATATATATATATATATATATATATATATTTTTATTTTTTTTTTCTTAAATCTTATTAAAAGGATTAAAGGCCATCACCCTAACCTTTTTGTAACAAGAAGAATATATGTAACAACAGAATAAGTACAGCTTGGTACTCATTCCAACAAAAGTAGTTGGTAGATAACATAATACAAATCTTTTTTAATGGTCCGATTACTCTAATCATCTATGCTGGTTCAAGATCCTAACAAGGTTAGGCTAGTCAAGTACATTGATTCTATCTAGCAGTTTTGAAATTTGGATGCCAGGTTGCTTTTTAATGTTAAGCCTTCCACTCTGTATTGGGGTAATTTTAGTTTTAACCCTATGTTGGATCTTGCATCCCAAACAACAACTCAAAGCTTAATAGCCACGAATAAACGTGTCCCGGAGTTAGTTTAATATAGCATGTGATTATCTCTGTATTATAATTTTTTTGGAGGGTACTATCTCTGTATTATTCATAGCATGCGTTTATGAGTGTATCTAAGTTTCACTTATATGATTTTATAGCACTAATTGTAAGAGCCTGTGTTCTATGTCTTTCTTCAATTTCAAGTCTGACTTAACTGGGAAAAACAAAAACAAAAAGAAATCAAACAAGTTTCCCGTGTGCATTTCAAGCATGCCCAGTAGTTTCCATTTATAATTAAAGAAATGTGAACCAGTGACATATACACAGTAAATTCAATAAAAATCTATGTACAAAATTACCAACTTGGCGAGACGGCCTAGACTCGGAAGAATCATCGTCTGTTGAGATAAATGAAAAGAAAGTTACAGCCTTACAGATTACATTTAGCAGTAAATTTTAATGAATTATGCCATGAAAATCAAGGGGAAGTATAACTTTATAACCACCTTACCAGATTTTGAACAACTATTACATGAAACTGTAAAATTTACAATTTGGATTATAATCTACACAAACTCTAAAATTTAAAACACCAACCTATCATAATTTACAACGTAGAGATCAATCTAGCCATCGCGAACTTAGTACACCAACTTATCAAAATTTACCGGTGTGTAAAAGTTTAACTTGAACTTTGGTAGACTAATTGCTTGATTTTATCTAGGCTGGTGCTTAATAAATCTGCATGGTCGAAGAATGAGTTACCATTTAAATGCTGGTGTAGATTAATGTCAATGAGAAATTATACAGTTTGGAGTCCTAATTCTTGAAAACTGATAGGTTGGTTTATAAAAGTGATATTAACCCAAGATCAAAAAACCAGTTAGAGAAAAAAGATGTAAGAATTTGGAGCTTACAAACTTCTCCCTCTCCTTTGACCCTGTTTCAACTTTGTTTTGCCCACAAATCAAAACAACAGGTACTGATAGCTCGTCAAACATTTCTTGCACTTTCTGAACAAATTCTTTCCGTTTTGACTTAGATACAGACCCGGAAAGAGATAACGAAGAATCGGGAAAATAGACAATAATAGGGTTCATAGAACCCAAAACCTGAAAAGTAACAATAATAAGCAGCAGAAAATAAGTTAATGAAGAGAACAATCGTCTAAAAAGATAAAGTGATGAATACTACAAAGAGCTTGTTTGGTTGCAACTTTTAAGCAAATACGCAGGACACATTTGAAGTTGCTTTTGTTTTGGGCTGATCGGCCTAAAGCTTCTAGCCTTTTTATGAAAAAAAGATCAGAAACCATCAGTTTTTAAGCTGAATAACCAAATACACTCCAACTTTCGAGCAAAATGTAAGCTTAAAGTTGCAGCCAAACAAGGAGTAAACTAATCTACATACTTCACAAAGAGCCTCCATGGCAAGGTAGCAATCTTCTGCTTGAGGATCATGTTCAACATCTTTAACTGTAACCAAGCAAGTCTGTCAGTATAAATCATCTTACTGGATAAAAAATCAAATTTACCCCAAGAAAAGAGATCTAGAAAAAATGGATAAAATATCTCATGCACTTAAAAAAACAAAGGTAACCTAACCGGATAACAGTAGAAATTGCAAACAGTTACACAAATAAAGTACTCCCAAACATTGTGTATAATTAGGGAAAACATTATTATATTGTATTGGGTGTTTAGAGGATACGACTAAATCCAATTATAATAAGAATAGGATATGATTGATTCTAAGTTGACACAAAAAAGTTCTTTTAAAACTTACTAACCCAAAACCCTAATTTTCAAAACTTAGCTGTCAGAAACCATAACCCAGATTTTCAATTACTCTAAACATACCCGAGTTGGTTGTTTTCATCTCCACAGGTGAAGGAGGTTTTACACTTGGATATTATCGGATATTATCACACACAAAAATTGCGTCTATAATGGGTTTCTTTGCTTTCCTCTCTACACAAGATTTGTACAGTAGAAAGAGCAAGAGCACTAATATATACTCCCTCCGTCCCGAAATAAGTGTCATGTATTCTAATTTGGGACGTCCCAAAATAAGTGTCCTCTTTCCTTTTTTAGTAAATTTTATCTTTTTTATTTTTTGGAATATTCTTTTTGGTAGTTAAATCATATCAAATTTACAACTATAATCTCATATTATAAGTAAGAAATAGTTTTTGTTTGAAAATTTTGATTTCTTGATTCTTTTTTGTTGAATTTTAAGTGAAATTAGTTCAAATCGTTAAATAGCACGGTTTCCGGAGTACTATTTTGTACACATAAGACTACCTACATAACCGGAAATAAAAGATTTACATTAGTAGGTATAGAAAAAGTACCTTGAATCCAATAAACTGATGAAACTTCAGAGCTATCTGCGGATTTTCCGTCCTTCTCTGTTTCATCGGCACTTTTCTCAGTGATATCTAAAATAACAGCAACACGATCTCCATTCACCTCATATACCTCCCCACGCTGACCAGTTGACAAAGACCTACGTTTCAGCAAAAGAAAAGTAACTTTTAGCAAGACATTAATTACCTAAAAAAGATGGCAACTTTATTAAGCGGAAAGATACTGTACCGCATTTACAAATGGAAAACAAAAGGAAATGCCAGCACATAAATGCAAAGGATCCGAGTACATAATTTTTAAAAGGAAATCAATAAATGTCATATCAAATTGAAACCTGGAGAAATTTGGGGGCTTTCGCCTTTTGGTTGTGTAGCCCCTACCAATCTCTAGATTAAAATGAAAAGGTACTTCTTTGCCACAAAATAATAAGTTTATGACCTTTTATAATGTTCTCCCATCTGTATTAGTATTACCACTATTGCAATAATAATTGTCAACACTTTTCATTCAAACCCGAACAACTTGCCACCACTCCTACTCAAATTAAGATAAGTCTAACATAAGAGGACAAATACAACAAAAATTAATAATATTGTGGAACTGCTTCTACAAACCACTATCCCTATGAGATAGTACAGGCTTTTTCTTGAGATGACCAAAAAAAGTATTCAAAAATGGCAACATTTTTTATGCAGGAGCATAATACCATTTAATTAATTGTTATCTTTTGTATTTTCAGTGTTTCCTTTTATTTTCTTCAAGTGTTTCCTTTTTAATAAGTTTGGCATATTCAGAATTCTTTACTTCTAGAATTAGGATTCTAGGGTTTCCTTAGACTATTATAAATAGTCCTTATGATGTGTTAAGAGACAGACTTGATTATTATTTGATATTTCTTATGAAATACAGAGTTTTATTTAACTCTTATAAAAACCCCATAGGTAGAACTATAAAACCGGTTATATAAGGGAGGGTGCCTATAGAGTTATATACAACATAAAGGTAGCTTACACTACCGATGTGGGAAAATATAGTTTACACTACATCACCTTAAGATCGTTACAATCCACCACGCTCCGCAAGCTGCGACCACGCAGGAAGGCTTAGCGCTGATTTCTAGTCCCGGTCGAACACTGCAATCCCGGCGTCCCCCCTTTTGAGCCCCGTGGGCGGGCTTTGCACTAAAAACTAGCCCCGGTCGAACACTGCAATCCCGGCGTCTCCCTTTTTGGCCACTGCGTGACGCACGTGTTGGATTGTGGCGTCGGCTCTGATACCAAATGTAACAACCCCATAGGTAGAACTCACCCTATAAAACCGGTTTTATAGGGTGAGTTCTACCTATGGGGTTGTTATATAAGCTTAGGCTTAATTCCCCTTTTATCACTTTTATCGTTTTTATCTCTTCTATACTTTGTTTGAGCTATTAAACTTCCCAGTCCAACATTAAGTGGTATCAGAGCCAAAATCCACGACAAAAAAAACATGGTCCGTCGTGGCAGAGGTGAAGGAGGCGGAGGAAATCAAGGTCAAACTGAGATAACAGAGTTAAAGCGTATGATTTTGCTAATTTGTCGCTAGCAGTTCATGCGACAGGGACGAGCGGGAGCCCGTGCAGAGGAGGCATCGGAGCGCAAGCGCGAACTTTTAGGCAATCCGGAAGGTAGTCTAGAAGATAATTATGTTGGTGGAGAGTACGACAATCCTTTTCTGGAAACATGCATGCTGAGGATTATCTCGATTGGGAAGCTTATTTAGAGACTTATTTCGAAAGGAAGACAATGAGCGAGGACCGTAAAGTATTGTTTGTGAAACAAAAGTTGAAAGGGGCTGCACTTCAGTGGTGGAAGCGAGTTGAAGAGCAACGTGCTCGTATCGGAAAACTAAAAATCAGAACATGGGAGCTTATGAAATCTAAATTACGTAAACATTTTTTACCGGTTGATTACATGATGGAGTTGTCCGACAAGTTCCATTCCTTAAATCAAGGTGGGCTATCAGTGAAGGAGGACACTTCACAAAATAACAACCTTTCTATTAGAGTCAGCTTGAGCGAGAGTAACGAGCAACTTACCTCTCGTTATGTTGTTGGACTGAACGAGTCAATTAAGGATGAGTTGGGAGTGGTCCATTTGTTTAACCTTGAAGATGCCCGACAATATGCTGTGAAGGCCGAAAAACTTGTTTGTCGTTATGGTGCAGGACAGGTCGTAACAGATAGAGTTGTATATTCAATGCAAAAAGAATCTGAGGCAACTTCTTATGAGAAAACAACACAACTAGGTAGCCAAAACAACACTGGACAGAACTTGGACTCAACAAAAAACATTCGATTTGGCAGAAGTGGAAAGAGAATCGATGAAACAGTATATGAAGGTCCAAGAAATTCTGGAACAACCTCTTCGAAACCTGGTTACAAATGAAACGTTGAGCGTTTTGGGTGTGGCGAGTGGGCGCATACATCCCATGTCTGTCCAAAACGAGAAGTCAATCTTGTCGAGGTTCTTGAAGATGAAAAAGCTGATGAGGGTCCAATTTACGATGTTTACAATGATGACGAAGAATTTAAAGATGAAAAAGATGATGAAGGTCCGATTTACGATGTTTACAATGATGATGAAGAAATTGATATTTATCCGGTTCAAGGGGAATCATTAGTGGTTCAAGGGGTGATGACAATTTCAAGAGAAACTTCAAGAGGAGAGACGTAAGATTGGAGGCGGCACGACATATTTGGAACTCATGTATTATGTGAAGGTAAGTTGGGAGATAACTCAGCTGAATCTGGTGACTACTATTTACTAGTATTTAGTTCTTAAACGTTCTGATGATGACATCCTTTTGAAGAAAAAGAAGCTTCTTGAGCTTAAGGGCTTTGATACCTTGGGTCGCATACCTGTGATGACGACACATAGGCCTCGTTTGGTTGCAGGATTGAGAATCCCGGGATTAGGATACACCTCGGATTACACTAGTATTATAAAAGATGGTTGGATTGTTAATCCGGGGCAGTAGTCCAAGACATTCTTTGGTTGCGTAATTTTTGCAGGTGGACTAATTTCTACACTTTACAATTTTACCCTCTTGCAATTTAACTTAAAAAACAAACTCAGTCTAATACGTATTTATTCTCCAAAATTCGTAATGGTTACTGCAATCACATGTATCAAATTGAGAGCTATATGTCCAAAGTTTCAACTTTTTTTCTCTACATGCTTATGCCTAAGCCCGACCCATTGAAAAAACTTGGCTGTTGGGGTTACATGAGGGTTGTGATGGGAATCTAATCGGAGGTTTATAAGATGATGATGATGGGATTATTAAAGGGGGTTTTGAAGAGGGGAATTACATGGAGCTTATTGATGGGAATTTAATCGAAGGTTTATTTGATGATGATGATGGTATGTATATAGTTATATATATGTGTGTGTGTGTGTGTGTATATATATGTGTGATGTTGTATAGGTGATGATCTGTGAAAGAAGGGACACAAGTGGGGTAAATTGGTATTTAATACTAAGAAATGGACAAGTATTCAGAATACCACCCCCACGTGGGTTTCCAAATACCCATAAATGGGGTCATTTGTTGTCCATGAGTATTTACAATCCCATGTCAAAAAATACTAACAAACATGGGATTGGTAGGCCAATCACTATTTTTAGTCCAATCCCCTTGTATATACCCGGTAACAAACAAGGCCATAGTGCATTGCATTCAATCTTGTCAATCATTCATGAAGCACTATCCACAGTCTCCACTGGTAGTATTAAAAAGACAGGTGTTTTACATGATTTACGAGGTGTGGTTCGTGAACTTGGAGTCGAGAATGGTCTGGAGACGAAGCTTGTCACACCCAAAAACTATGACCAGGAAGAACTATTGTTAGAATGGGGCAAAAGTTTAATTAAGGGTTATATGGAATACGGTGGTATAAACAGTTTGGGTTCTAACTTACAAGTGGGATCTTATGGTAAGTTCATGATACCTAGATACTCAGGAGGTTATGCTGTTGGAAGTGCAAGAAACTCGGAGGATGAAAAATCAGGAATTGCAACTGAAGAAGACACCTGCTCCGACTATGAGGATATTGACTCTTCAGCTAGTTATATGAATTTAAATGATAGCAACTTGAACATTCAAAGTGTATCTGTTCCAACGTGCAAAGCTGGAGACAAGAGTAGTGTTCAGGATGAGAAAGCGAGAGCAGAACGTGAATCTAATGAATCAACAGCTAATGTTATTCTCGATGGAGGAAGTTGTGAGAATATCGTCTCAAAGGATGCAGTTGAGAAGCGAAACTTGTTAACTGAGAAGCACCATTGTCCATATAAAATTGCATGGCTTCAAAAAGAATTTGAAGAAAATAGTCATAATGATATATTTGATAAAGATATTGAAGCAGAAGAGCATCTAGCAAGAGTAAAACAAGAAGTTATTAAAGATGTGCTAGATTTCAAGGAAGTGATATCAAGAGGGGGCAAATCCACTATCGAGGTTACATGGATGTCGGTGGAAGAGCTGCGGAAAATTGACCCTGGCATTTATGAGGAGATAGTTAAAGCTTGTTCACTGGAGCCCGAGTTCTTGTCACCCAGAGGGGTTGATGCAGGAGCATAATACCATTTAATTAATTGTTATCTTTTGTATTTTCAGTGTTTCCTTTTCTTTTCTTCAAGTGTTTCCTTTTTAATAAGTTTGACATATTCAAGAATTGTTTCCTTCTAGAATAGGATTCTAGGGTTTCCTTAGACTATTATAAATAGTCCTTATGATGTGTTAAAAGACAGACTTGATTATTATTTGATATTTCTTATGAAATACAGAGTTTTATTTAACTCTTAAGCTTAGGCTTAATTCCCCTTTTATAACTTTTATCATTTTTATCTCTTCTATACTTTGTTTGAGCAATTAAACTTCCCAGTCCTACATTAATTTTGTCAATACTTTCTCCATCCCCACATTAATTTTGTCAATACTTTCTCCATCCCCACCTCTAAACTACCACCTAAAAGCATGTACATTAAACTACTACCCAAGTTTTTGAACACTAGCTATCTGATATCAGATAACAGTACAGTTCCAACTGCAAACAATTTTGAAAATGATTCCTTGCATGTTACTAGTGAGTTCAATAGAGGGTCAAAGAGATATTGATTAATCATCACATTGAAAAACCATAGGCATAAATTAGGGGAAAGGGATGAACAATATCCAAATAAAAATAGTGAATTTAACCAACCTATCCAATTATCAGACATAAAATTCTTGGCAGAGTAATGCAACATATTCACGCCTCGAAACATATACTAGAGGGTGAACCTCTTAATCGTCATCGTGTTTAATTAGACTAAGCACTGGTTCAAAAGATTAAGCACTGCAAACAAAGGTAGTTTTGTACGGAAAAAAAGAGAGATGAATATACTCCTTATTCATAGTATGGCTTGCCAATATACAACAACAAGCACTTCGTCAAAGTTTTCTAACATTAATGTCTCTATGCTTTACTGATGGACTTTTACCTGGTTAGTTTGCTACTCTGAAACAAATACAGTACAAGACAAATATATTGGCTAATCCTATTAAGAATTTCTTTTTATCTAAAGAAGACTAAAACAAGCGCAGATCCTGTGCCCCCTTATTTGTGTTGCCTCCTCTTCCCTCTTTTGTTATTTTTTATAAAAATAAAATACGAAAAACGAGTTTTTTGAATTCCACAATAATTTTTTAGATACTTATACATATTCTAAAAAACGAATCATGATTTATAAAAGTCAAGAAACATAGATTTAAAAATGTATAATTTTCCTATATAATATTAAAAATATTTTATTTAAACTCATAATATGCCTCTAACTACTAAATTTGCTAAAAATATATAAGGATATTAAAATGTTTACAGATTAATAAAAATGATAAATAAGCCCATACCAACAAGTGGTCAGAGAAGGGGAAGGTCGCAGAGGATCCTCACTCGATTAAACCAAGTTCACTCTCCCAGAAGAGATCCGTGTCAGATCTCGATCATCCCTACCCAATTCATTTTCACTAAAATCAAATCCATTGTACCACTCATTATAGGGTCAAAGTGAGGCCAGGAAAATCAAAGTTTGCAAAGTTACCAATATATCAAGTGGTAAATTTAAAATCAGGTTCACCATGGCATGAGTGAGAAAAGGTACGGGGGATAGAAAGAGACAAGAAAAACGACGACAGAAAGAGGGCCTGGTCCACTCAAATGTAGAGAGAGAGAGAGGGAGAGAGAAGAAAGACAGTATACTTTTGTTGCTTTCATGGAGGAGCCAAATGGGCATCGAGGAAGGAAAAAATCACCGTGTTAAAACAACTTCTCAAAGCTTGCATTTTGGGTTAATATTCTATTTTTATCTGAACCAAATATTATTAACCAAGTTCAACAAGTTTTTATTCTCAGTTTAAGAAGGAAAAAGATAAATTACAGAAAACCAGATGTCAATATACAAGGTCTCATCGTTTTAGACCTTCCATCAAATAAGCTGAAGTCCCACATTCAAGTAAAACCGTCAAGTGTTATCGTCCAGAGCATTTTTCTTTTACTGCCTTAAGTTTAGAAGATAGGTAGATAATCAGGATCTGCAACCTTTTGGCAGTTTTTTTTTTATATTGAATTTATTACTCTTAAAAGAAAAATATGCATAAATTCCATCAGGCAGTATTCTCGTGCCCCTTTGCTCTAACAACTTAAAATGCATCTCGTATCCCCATTTCCCGCTTAATATGTTTTAAAAGCAAATAATGATCTAAGAAAGCTACTGCTTACCAACCTACCTGCCACGGATATTGGTATACGCATTAGTTGGACCCTCAGAGGTTGGAACTCTTCCCAATATGATCCTGTGATGCGTTGTGTAGGATTAATTACAAATTTATACATCCTACTATCACGATTATTTGATTTAGTAACCAAATTAAACTTTTGTTGTTTTTATGAAAGCATTATACTCTCGTTTTTTCCCTCATTTAGTACACTCCCGTCCATTTTGGGTCGCGTGAGACATTGCATGGAAGTTATTTTGTTAGGACCAATCACATGATATTTCGATTTTCTACACCCAACTAACGGAATTGGTGACGAGAGTGTACTAAAAGAAAAGAAAAACAATCCGCACAAATTGAGAAAATGTTTATAGGGTGTACAAAATAAAAAATTCGTGATGGTAGGGTGAAATAATACTATAATTAATCCCATTACGTAACTTAATAACTAGATAAGAAGAAATTTGGGAAACTCTACGGATCTCTAAGTGCCCACAGATACAGTAATAACATAACAGTTTTTACTCCCCAACTTTAATGTAGGAAAACTAAAAGATGGGAAAAGAATTATTTTCATTTTTCACGTGTCTTCCAAGCTATTGCCTTTGAACAACTCCTCCCCTCATCTCTTTGACTTATATTTAAACGTGCTGTCCCACTAAAAGGTCTAAATAAGGACTCTTATAAATAGTATAGAAACAACCAATAACACCCCGATATGGTATATATATTCTAAACCTCATGCTCAATTGTTGGTCATGAAAGACCCAACAATTGTAACAAATGGCACGAAGGTCCAAGAACACAAATGGCCCAACAAGCTACTCCTCAATTGTGGGCCAACGCCCCAACAACTGTCACCCAATGGAAGTCGGACCCCGAACCACACCACGCTCGGATACCATGCTAGAGTTCATGCACTCCCCACTAAAACGCCCTAAAGTAGGAAGGAAGGGGACTCTAATAATCAGAAACAAGCAATAACACACCGATGTGGGATCCGATATATCTTCTAACAAAACAGTTCAACTTTTTCACTTACAATCACCTTATTTAAAGATAAAACTTTCTATAGCCAACTAATATTTCTAAACTATGCCATACTCCGCTCTTCACTTTTATAAACTTTCAACTCCTTGCTCTGTTTCCAATACAAATTATTCAAATTTGTCCTAGACGTATATGTTACTGTAAGCGTGATATATTTTTCGCGTATTTTAAGTCGTATAGTATTGGCCAAAGACTGAAATAGCCAATGCTAATAAATCATACTTACTCATAGTTGACACTCAGTATCCAGTGTTTGTGTCGGATCTACATCGGATATTAAAGAAAAATGTATCATCCATGTTACATAATCTAAAATTGTAAATCATAAGCAACTAGTGATTAACTACTTCAAGTAAAGTAAAATCCAATTCGATTGCATTTTGCACTGCTCCGCATTATCGATTTCAATAAAACTGATAAATAACTGGGACGGAAACCACCAACCAACACCACTTAGTCTCACAAAGTAGGTTTATTTTAAAATAACTTGCAAAGATTTGGGTGGTAAAAGCAGGAGAAAGAGCATAACAAAATGCTGGAGAGATGCATAACGATGAGAGAAATAACCTGTTATCAGCCTCAACTACAAGAGAAGGACCAGTATATTTGACACGATCCCCTGGGGAAAAAAGTCAACCAAAGTAGATGAATAAGGCTGTTAGAGTTATAAATCATCCCACATCGATGTGTCATTGATCCTAGCTCATCCTTATATATGAGTTCCTCTCCATCCTATCTTGAGGCCTTTTGATGGGATTGGATGGACTCTTTAGATGGTATCAGAGCGGGACATCGATGTTGGGCTCCACCTCCACCCATTCAATATCCGCTCGTCTGCCCTGTCATATCCCGGGCCACGAGCGAGGGGGAGTGTTAGAGTTATAAATCATCCCACATCGATGTGTCATTGATCCTAGCTCATCCTTATATATGAGTTCATCTCCATCCTATCTTGAGGCCTTTTGATGGGATTGGATGGACTCTTTACAAAGGCAAACTCAAAGTTGCAGTTCTTAAACAAGGACACCTAGTACTATTTAGGAGTGAGAATATATTAATAAGAAAAACTCAAAAAGAATCGTTGTTATACAAGCAAACCAATGTATTCTTGTGTAAGTATTAGCACAAGTATTCAAAACTATAATATGCATACTAAAAATGTGATCTAAAGAACCACTCTGTTCACGCTGTCATTTATATACTGAAAAGACAAGGGAAGTCTAAACATGAGTTCATCTGAAATGTTTTAAGAAATTTCTTAATACCAAGACAAGAGAATTACTCCAAATAGTTTCAAGTCACTTTCATTTGCTCATGACTGAAGGATAGTTAAAAATAATAATATTAATATCAAAAGCATGAAATTAAATTGGTTAAAACAACAAAAACAAGAGGAGGTTATACCTTTCTTTAGCTGTTGTTCTGGTTTCTCTGCAGACTCGGGCTCAGGATGCTCCGTTTTTGAAGATTCAGAGGAGGTCTCAGAATCTCCCATAACTCGCTGCCATGTAACACAAATAAATAATATATCAAAACAAATCTTCCATAAGCTGATAAGAACTTAGCATCATGAAAAATCATATACAGAATTTTGTCAAGCGATTTCACACCATGTCACATGGCGCATGAACAAAGGCTTAGATTTTTTACGGTTCAGTTTTATCTCATGTTAGACAACAGAATTTAAAGAAGGTTGTAAAACTACAACATAATAATTATAGTGCTCGAGAAATGAGAACAGCTAGTCCGAACTTTATTACACAGATCAATCAAGCATTATATTCTATGTATGTATCAAATTAAGACTTTCTAGAAACATTATGATCGTGTTGCACTTGCCATTTAAAATTCTCTGACAGACTGCTAATTGTACCAATGTCTCTGGTCTACCCAGGAACAGCAAAGCATACAGATAATGCAACTTATTGATGAAACCCATCTAGGTTCTATATGTTGGAGCAGAGAAACTCCTTTAAATGTTACAAAGTGAATTATTCAAGTGAAGCATTATATATCATATTGTATAATTTTTATGTGAGCACGACGAATCACTTCAATATCTATGCTGAATATGTTTTATCTAATTATCTCTTGTACATTATCGTAATTTCCAAGGGAGCTAAGACATTTCAAATGTAATATATTCAAATGTAAGCATGCAAAACTTAAAATAAAAGTTAAGCAACACTACTTCCTTACTAAATCACGTTGGAAATTAATCTAAATCTCTTCCACAAACACAGAAAATAAACAATTATGGCCTGTACTTAAGAACTAAGATTTTCCTTAAAATATAATTGGAAGCAAAGGTACATATCACTACTTTTCAAAATGTAATTTAATTAAGTCTATTCTTTTTCAGTGAGCACTTTTCCTTGATCTGGCATTGAGACATACACTATAAAATATAACATATTAACATTTTTTACCATGCTCTTGATGTTGATTGAAACAGTAAATGTACTGCATCCGATTTATCATAACAAAACATTCCAACTGTTACGTTATAATATACTGAAAGATGTAGTAATGATGAATAAATAAAAGTACAACTATTTCGCAATGTGGCTTTACCACTGGCTTTACCAATATTATATTACTCCCATTATAAACATTAGAGACAATTAAAACCGTCAAGCAGCTTATTACATAACATTAAATTAAATACTAGTATTAACTATTAACTATTTAAAAACAAACTACTCAGACAGTTCAAATCTGATTGTTTCCAAGAAAAGATGCATGAAGAACACATTTTTATGAGTTAAGGTTTACTACTTGGTATTTTTATAATTTACATAGTATGAGCAAGTATCTGTCTTTTCTTATTCTATGGTTTCTACCTCTTCAAAATCTAAAAACATTGATATTTATGACCATGTCCATGCTTCTTCGTCGATATTTATTCAAGATTCATAAACAGTCAATGGCATTAAGCCAGATACGTCACAAATACGAGTAAAAAAGAAAAGAAAAGTTGTAAGCATGGGGAAACTACAATATATTTATATAGTAGAAGTATTTACGATAACCATCTACAAATCAAAAAATCTTGTTCTGGGAGATTATACTGGCAGAAAAAGATCCAGCTTAATAACGCTTTTAGCTAATTTAGACCAAAAAAACAGATAAACTAATATTTTTAAGTTGCCTAACCAGATTTAGTTCAGCTTCTATGCAAAAAAGAAAAGAAGTTGAGCTTAGAAGTTGCAACTAAATAAGGCCTAAACGATTCCAATCAATTAGTGTATATTTTCCGATCAACTAAGGTTGGTGATCCATTTCATCATTTTACTCTACTGAGTGTATCAAAGTCCCAAATGGGATTATTTCCCATTTAAGTTCCGTACACTTTCTAGTGATAAAGCCTTCTTTTGTAAATTGTACCAACCAACCAAAATTTCTTTTGCACTTATGTCCCTAAAATTAATAACACTTTGCAAAAATAGCCCCGATTGGACCAATGGCAAGTGTACATCTCGGCATGCCATTCTCCCTGGGTAAATATGGAAGAGTAACAATTTTTTACTTACTGTTTACGCTTTTCTTTACTCCCATAATTGCTGCTTATATATCTCAGTAATATCTGAATATTTCAAAGATATTTTATTACCTTTTCAAATTCTTCAAGGTTGTAAGGAATTAGCTTCTTTAAAGCCTCAGCAGATACAGTGACGTCAACTCCATCGTCATCACTACAATCTGATTTCGTCTCGGCACTACTTGTCCAGTCTTCTTCATTTTCACCCTCATTTTCTCCCTCTACCTCCGATTCTGAACTGCCCTCTTCTTCTTCCTCACTCTCAGATTCACCTTCTTCACCAAAATCCTGGAAAGTTATAAACCGTTCTAATTTAACAAGACATGTATATTTAATGAATTATCACAAAACTATACTCCCTTCATCGCATTCTGTTTGGGTAGTTAACCTTTTTAGATTGTTCCGATTTATTGGAGGGTCTTTCCCAAAATAGTAAACAAATAGTACATGACACTTTCCCCTTTTATCCTCTCTATTTAAAAGTCGAATGCACTGATGCTACTCGCTGAAAACAATATATAATAAGCAAGCATGATGTCTCCTTATCTATATGTAACCCGTAGAGGACAAACAAATTGGGACAGAGGAAGTACTTCATGTGTTCTCACTTTGGTCGAATCTAATAACAAGAAAAGCATACTGCTTTGATAGGAATAGAAAAGTAAATTTCTTACTGTGTAATTAGTACACCAACGTAAAGCATTACTCAATTAGTACGCTCCTATTAATTTTAGCATAAAGATTCGTGGAGAAAAGTAAAAACTGGCCAGTATTATAAATGATAATTACCAGGATGTTACTGTAGAAAAGTAATTATAAACCGTACAATTCTCGGTTAAATTAAATTGAGCTACACTGATTGATCTATTTAAAATAGGTTAGTGTATCAAAAGTAAGAAACAAAGTTCATTCGTGTTCAAATTTGAAATTTAATAACAGGTCAGTGTACAAACTAAAAGACTAACCGATCTTGAAGTGTGTTTGGTAGAAAATGAAGACTATACATTTTCATATCCGGAACAATAAAAAGATACACCTTCCAAAAAAAACAATGCAAAACATTGAAAACCATAGTGCAAAATAGGTGTTAAAAGTTATACTTTTCAAAAGTGTACTCCTTTACTCCCAAGTAAACAAAGTGTTGTCTTGTGATGTTAGCAGTCACAAATTTATAATTCTGTGCTTACAAGTACAAAAGCAAATGTCTTGTGGCGTTTTATTAACAAACCCAAACTCCAAAAAATAAAAACTACTTAAAAGGCCAAAAGCTTACATAAGGAGCTAGAACGCTACTGTCGAGAACCAACAAAGGAACTTTTAAGTCTTTTGCAAGTGCCCTAACCAATCTTTCTCGATATAGCTCGGTACCTGGAAACGATATGAAGACCGGTATTAGTCAACATCATGTGCAAATACAAATTATTCACTGCAAACAAAAAATATCAACCTGGGATACTCTGAAGAAGGATTCTCCCACTTGAAGAATTTAGACGAGAACCATAAGCTGTGGTGAACTTCTTGTGTTTCAAATGAGAAGAGGCACATTCTACTAAAAGTTTCTTCGTGTGTTCGCTGTAACAATAGAAATATTTAGTCACATATATATTACTGTTTAAAACTATTACTTCAATTCTCTAAACAGTAAACAGAGAAGAAAGTGGAGCAGATTACAAAGAGTCGTATTCTTCTCTATTTTGTTTTTATCTTAATGTCTCCTACTAGAATTTCTCGTTTTCTGGGCTTTATTGTATTTTCTGCCTCCTTTGATTTTTTGCATATCGGTAAGTTTTCAACTAGTGATTAAAGTTAAGCCTTTGATGATATTTTAGGAAGAGTGAATTTTAAATAGAGTTCAAAATAGAGTGGTTCTCTATTCTTGATAGAACAATCCCCTGTATAAGAGATTGGCAAAGCTTTTCATATTGATGTTTGTTAGAAAGCAACAAGGTATTTAGGTAAAAGAACATTACATTGATCCCGTAAAGATAGGGCTTCATGCGATTTATTGTACTGGAGTAAGACCTAGTTACTCTGGTTGGGTAGGGTTATTTGGCAAGGTGTGAGGATTTCAGTGAGAGCATATTTTTGGACTAAGGTATTCTTTGGTGTAGAGTTGGTGGCTGCGCCATGATTTTTTGGGCTTTGATGTTACCTGGTGACGACTACCCATGTGGAAGAGCTGAATATAGATTAGTTTTGATTGTGTACCTTTGATCAGTGACCTATATCTTTATATTTAAAGACTTTGTAGCCACTTGTTAGAATTGTGGTGACTGACTTGTAGGTGGTTGTTATGACTAGTCTTGTCGTAACAGGAAGTGAGTTGCCTTGGTGTTGTATTGTTGTCCGAGCAGCTTAGTGTTTTGGATTGTTTTTTAGCTTCCTTGTATATCTAGGTCACGTCCCATTTTTAATTTTATACTATACGCTTACTTACCCAAAAAAATAGAGAACCATACTCTTTCCTGAACCCCTATTCCAAATTCACTCTCCCTAAAATTACATCACAAGATCTTGTTTGTGATCACGCTTAGAAACCTGTAGGACATCTAAAAATCAAATGACATTTCGTTCTCTATTAGTGTAATTTTCCTTATTCATCCTACGATCTCTTGTACGTGATTATCCAAAGAGTAATTATAAATGAATTCTTCTTCCTTACCCATCCAATTACTGTTTATGAGTAATTTTACCCTCTGTGTGATGGTTTTCCCAAGTTTAGGTTGGATAAGCTTTACGATTGATTGGGGAATTGCCTACAGGTAGTGCCAGTTGTTAAATCTGACAAATATACAAAATAAAAATAGAATACAAAGATACACAGCAATACTTACTGAAGATGGTAAGGAAACGTTTCCCACGAAACAGTTAATTTTTCCCAAGGAACAATCCTTCTCAAGAACTCGTGTTTGAACTTCTCACGCCTAGTTAAAAAAGGCGACTCCTTTTTTTTACTCTCAATAGCTAATCTTTCATTATTTAGCCACTCTTTCTGTTCCTCCTCTCCAAGCCGAGCATGTGCATCGCAAGTTTTAGCAACTTCTACAACTTTTCCATTAATATTCTTCCCTTTTTTTGAATTAGCATCTTTTATCGGTGAAAACTTATCATTTCCATCACTATCCGAGCTGAAGGACCTAAGGGAAGAACCCAACCTCCCATATAACCTAATAGGTCTATTACCGTAAGAAAAACTATGGGATGAGAAAGAATTTGATAAATAACTCCTAACTAAACTATAACTCGGTGATTGAGAAAATGGGTGAGCTCGGCAAGGGGGATAAACATAACTCTTTATATCTTGATACAAGAAGTTCCATTTCTTATTTCTGCATTGTAACCTCCTTGCGTACATTTCAACTTCTTAATTCAACAGTAAATGCCTGCAACACAAAGACGAATTAATATCCACGAAAGGTCATCCTGTTTGATATTTCAAAAAGAAACTATTTTTCTTTTTCAATGAGACAATGTGTTCAGTTTTACGTTCCGAAAGAGTAATTTAATCAAGTTAAAAAGTAAAAAAAAAATATATCATGTAATATTCTACATCTGTTTCGTATTCAATAAACACAATCACATTCAGAAACAATTTAAATTGGAGACAGTGTGTATTAAGTGAGTCGGATAAAAAAAAATCCAACTAAAAAAGTTTTAGCTTATTATCAGCCTAAAAGGAGCTCAAAAAGCTACTCAGGGTTTGTTTTTCTGTAGCTTTTAAGCTAAAAGCTCGAAATGTTTTTTTTAAAAATGGTAAAACATAAAAGGAATAAATAAATAAATAAAAACTCTCCTTCAATTCTTCCAATCTGTATAGTACCCATTTGGTAGCTAATTATAATAACTAAAAATTAAAAATTAGAGATGAGATTGAACCACATTTAATAGGCTGGATTTACAATAAAATTTATAATTAAAATGTAATTCCCCTAGTTTTGTACACAGAAAATTAAGAGAAATAGAAGAGAACATACCTCAATATAATAGATGATAGAGAAACAAAGGATATGAATATACTCTCTCAAAGTGTATTTATATATATATATATAGAGAGAGAGAGAGAGAGATAAAAGGGGGATTATTTGTGGTTATAGAGAAAAATAAAACATAAACCCTAGAGACACAAAATAGATTTTATTTTAGTAGTAAGTAGTAACGAACAAAATGTAACACGTGTTTGAGTTCATGTTGTCTTAGTACCAAACAATTGTCTCACAAACTACAGCCATTTTTAAATAAATTCAACTAACCCAAATTAACTCCAATCTTCTTTTGAAATAAAAATTAACTTCCGGTGCGTTTGGTAAAATATTTTTTTTGTCCAAACTTGAATTTTAAAAATATTTTTGCACTGAGAAAGAAACTAGATTTTTTTAGCTCTTTCATTATAAAAATTAAATTTTGAGAAACTGAATAATCTGACTTACGCATTCATAGATTTTTAAAATGCAAAATCCAAAAATCAAGTAAAAAAATTTGTTGCCAAACGATAATCTAAACTATTGACACGTTAGTTTTTGTACCATTCCGTCCAATATTTGCATACCAAACGTTAGTCTTATACCCTTATTGAAACTATTGTCATGAAATGACCATAATACCCCTCATTTTAACGGATTCCATATAAAAAGTAGTTAGGATTAACTTAATTGTACTAAAATAAAATAAAAATTAAAGTTCAAGGTACTAAAAACAAGTTTCATAATTTGTGGTAGTAAAGTATAATAAATATATTTTATTGTAACTCTTCTGACAATGAATGTGGTATCCATTTTTAATGTATTACAATATGAAGTTTATTGTTAAATGTTTTAACATTGTTAATCATTAACGTTTTACTGTTGATTATCATGAAGTATGAGTTTTTACTTTTATTATCATCAACTATTCAATCTATTGGTATTTGATAAAAAAACGTTAATAACTTGATAATTGAGAGTACTAAAATGATGTATACTTAGTTGATAGTATCATTTGTTGTATTTATGTTTTTATATCCACGCCTAACAAATTGTATAATTGATGATACTAAAAGATGAAACTCGTAGTTCATAGTATCAAACGGTAAAACGTCTATAATTGGTAGTATCAAAACATAATAATTTAATTATAAATGAATAAAATTAAGTAATATCTCCGTTTCCATTTAAATTTCTACTAGAAACCATGTGTAATTTTGTATGCCCAAGAATTTTTATCAAAATTGTCGGAATAAATTTCTTCGGAAGTTAAATCATATAGTTTAAATGCTAACTATAAAATTAAAATTTGAAATTTTTTATTTCAACTATCTTAATAGAGTTACTAGGTACTAGGCAGGTCAAATTTACACGTACATTCATATAAGACAATTAAATAAGAATGAAAAAAGTATCAACATTTTCTTTAAAACGGGTGAACAAGAAGTTTTAAGCTAGACTTTTCTAGTTGTACGAGGTTATACGCTTGGAAATTGCATTTTTATTTAAAGGGAGAATTAACATAAACATATCACACGCCTATTATATTAACAAAAACATATAATAAAAAAATAAATTATAAAAAGCATACATTTCATTAATAATTAATAAAAAAAAACAAAAAATCTCTTTTCTCTCTTCATCATTCTCATTCTCTCTCCAATCTCTATCTCCGATCTCTTCGTGCTCTCTCTTTCCGTTCTCTCTCTCCTCCTCTTCACTCTTTCCAATCTATCTCACATCCGTCTCATCACTCTCCTTCTTCCTCTCTCTTTCTGATCTCTTTCTGCTCATCTCTCTCTTCTTTCGATCTTTCTCTTCTCCTCCCTCTATCTTTATATTCGGTAGAGATTGAAATGGAGACATCCGTCGGAGTGGACGACAATGGTGTAGAGCGAGCTCGAAAACTCAAGGTTGATGCCGACGGAGATACGGTCGTCCCCATAACGACGACGTGGTAGTTCGAGATCGGAGGACGGACAAATGTTAAATTGGTTAACTAGTGTATAAGGTTGAAAAATAAGTGTATGAATTCCGTGAATTAATGGTATGAAGTTGAAAATTATGGATATGAATTATGTAAATAAATATATGAATTCTGTAAATTGGGGTATGAACTTTAAAAATAATTGTCAACTTTTGAAATAAGGGTATGAACTTTTAGAATAAGTGTATGAAAATATACAAATTAGGGTATAGACTTTTGAAATAAGGGTATGAACTTTTGGAATAAGTGTATGAAAATATACAAATTAGGGTATTGACTTTTTGAATACGGGTATGAACTTTTAGGTATGTTTTTGTTAATCAAAATTTTTTGGATATATTTTTGTTAATTTAGTTTGAAAAATAGTATGTTTTGTTAATTCATCCTTATCCAAGTAAAAAACCCAAAAATTATCGATTGTTATAAATGTATCAACATGTAGTGTGATGGCCCCATATTTGAACGAAAGTCTTGGGTGAGACCTAATTCACTTGCTCATATCATTTCCCGGTCCGCTTATATAAAGTGTAGCTAGTTTACGAGTTGAAGACACACCAAAACATAAAAATAAGAGAGAAAATAATCACGAGGAAGTGGGTTGGTAATAATAGTAGGTTTGTTTAAATATTACAATTGTTCCTCGTAGACTTCGGCTTGGCTATGAAGTGTTGAAAACAAGGTTTCAAAAGTCGCTAGACGGATTATACGTGAAAGGCGTGACCTGAAGGCCTAGATAAATAAGCTGGAATTAATCGGGGCTTAGGCGGAAAAAGCATATTATAATTTAGGGGGATTTTTGGATTTTCATACGATATAAATGTTGTAAATTTGATTAACAGGCTAAATTAAGCATTTATACATAATTAGTTTATAGATATATTGTAAAAAATTCAACAAAAAATATGTAAATAGTATACAAACAGTAAAACGGAAACAAAAATAAATATAAAAATGTATTCCAAAACAAAATTTAAGTGCAAATCTTGATTAATTATCATAATCTTTTTTGGACTAAGTATTTATAAGTTTTTTTAATATTTTTTTTAATTAATTCTGACCGGATTGGCCCATTTGATCCAGAATTGACCACATCAAAGCACGTATATTAATCGGGGCGTTAGGCCACGGGATTAAGCACGGGGACTTTTGAAACAAAGGTTGCAACGCTGAACACCGAACATCTCCTGTTCATTTTATTTCCTTTATTTACTTTCCGTATAGTTATTACTAGTGACATCACAATACATCATTACCATAAGCCACCAGCTTCATTATGAGAAGATTTAAAATTATATACATGGAATGTCAAGTTTAAATAGATCACTTGGTCCTTGTTTGGTTGCATCATTTGAAACTCGGGATTCGACAATGAAGTATGTGAACCCCACAAATTATATGTTTCGCAACACAATATAACTCAGTACTATATGACCCGGACATCAAATGATGTTAAAGATAAAGAGCAACTTATTTTGAAATCCCATTTATGATCTTAAAAAACTGTGGGCACCAAAATTAACACCACCACGACCAAAGGAGGTCTCAACATAAAGAGCAACTTCCAAAAGATCACCAAGTTTCAGTATTTTACTACACAAAGTGACAAAGCAACTCACAAGGCTATTAAAAATTTAAGTTCTATCCCTGGTTCAACATCTCTTGGACTGCAAAACCAAAGTAGTCATCGAAATGGTTAGGTGGTTCATGGATGAAACAAGAAATGACGTCTCTCAAAGTAATCACCCCCACGACTTCATCATCTTCTTTGACGACATAAATCCGATGGACAGATTTAGAAGATAGTACGTGGATCACAGATCCCAAGGTCGAATCGGGCTTGCATGTTATCGGGGACACTATTTTCCCAGCACCAGGTGTTGTAGTAGCCACTGTGTTCATGAAATCCATTACCGTCAGTTGCCTGCAAAATGAATTCCAAAGGTTATAAACCAAAATATTAGGTGTATCAAGAAAACTTCTCGTCTTAGGTGTATCAAGAAAGAAAGAATATTCAGAAGAATACCAAAAAAGGGAGAACCACAACACATGAGTTCGCCTTGTGTTCTTTCTCTAACATAAAAAAATTGTTAATCTTCCAAACTTTTTGTTCTTAAATGGCAGAGTTTCATCTTCTACACCGGCTTATGAAATTGCTAATGCAATCTACTTGAAAATACCATGACGACGTTACAAATATAAAGGGACTAAGTAATTAAAATAGCAGGTTTTGAGACTTAAATCTTGTCTTGTTGCAGTTCTTATGCGAATAAGCTGGTTTATAATTTATATACTACAATGTTGTGTAGTTGAGTATAAAACTAAACAAAAATGCAGCAATCGTAACTTTTTAACAACATTACTTGATTATAATAGACTAGTCCTAAAACTATAATAATATGAGATAATATTGACAGTAAAGAACCAGTCAGCCGAGTTACTGGTTTAACCTCAATGCGTACCTAAACTTGGAGAAAAGCTGAGGTTGAAGCAGCAAATGCCTAATATCTCTGATACTAACACTTCCAACTATTTTCTTGCTTGGACCCTCGATAACAGGAAGGCCCCCAATGTGGCTATCCTTCATTCTCTTAAATGCTTCAAGGACTAACTCGTCGCTTTTTATGCTGATGACCTGGCAAAAAATCACAACATAATATCATCCAACTCTCTAGGAAACAAAAAGGAAACTGGAAACGAAAGCTAGTTCTTGCACAACCAATTCAACTTAGAAAGGGAACGGATTGTTGACGAAGTATCTGATTTAGTTTTGTTAACATAAAAGGATGTTGTTTATATTTGGATAAATATATACCACTAGACATAATAAATATGCATTTCTACATAATCAAGTTGAAAAACCCACACCACATTGTTTTTAGTACTGCAAGCCGATGCAGTAGCCAATAAAACTTTTGGTTACAGGAAACGGTTCCTTAAATCCCCAAAAGTTGTAACTCATGTGGTTACAACTTTTAAGCCATGCCTGCATCTTTTTTTCTTTTTGTGTGTTCGTGTCTGTTTACAAGTCAATATTCATATAGTCAGCCATGTACCTTTTGTTTATTTTCTTAAAGACCAAACCATACAACAAGCACACATGTTCCGAGATTGAACATCTAGTCATCCTGATATTTACTCAAAATCATAGTTATAAAGCCGAATCAATTGAACAATGTCACTTATGCTGCAGCAAAACTAACAAATTAGTAAACACAACTAATAACACTGAACTACAAGACCTAAGCCCAACAAAGACACCCTCAAAATGCTTTGTTAATAATTTAGTAATCAAATGCTTCAACCACAACTAAATATTCAGAGACATTGAATTTGTACAAAACATCCAAAAACAGAAATATTTAAAAAAGGAAAATACACCATTCAGGCACAAAAATGTTACCTCATCATTGGACATGAAAGGAAGGCCTAAATCGGAAATAGAATGAGAGGAAATACAATCAAACCAGTCTCTTCCTTTGCATCCCTCGAGACCTTGAATAACCGCGGATTGAGTAATAAAATTCTTCACCAAAGGCTGGCCTTTTTCAACAACTGGTACATTCCTTAGCCTGTATTTTGATAAAAGCAATAAAACAGTCAACATGGAACTATCTGTTCCAACCGGGAGAAATGGGGTCCACCGGTACGATTTCAGTATCGACCTCACCTAAAAAAAATACACAGTGAACTATGGATTAGCAACTTTTCAAGATAAGTAAATTACGTTAGTAACTTGATGAAATCCACCGAAAGAGTTTTTTTTTGTGTGTTCATAAGTAAAATCATAATGATGTAAGGCTATCCTGTCTAAGACTAGGATGAGCCACAAGCAACGAAAAATCGCCTTGCTGAATTGTTCCATTTATTAAATAAAATACAGAATTTTGTAAGCCGAAAGAAGCAGGAGAGGGAACTAAGTGCTGCACAAGGAGGCACTTGTCAACCATATAAAAAAATAAAACGATGAACAAAATAAAATAAATAAGATTAACAAAATTACACTCCACCATATATGCACGACGTAAATCAGTTTTATAGTTTTATCCAAAAAATCTATACAAAACTCGATCAATGTTTCTTTCAGTTAAAACAGTCCTTTCAGTCCAAAAGAGGTGAATTTCTTTCCTGTAAGGGCTAGTCCAGAGTTCAGTCCCTAATATCTGGAGAATTATACCCAAATAACGACATAAACTGGTCGTGATTATAAACCAAGTCTGAAACTAAGGACATAATACAAAGACAATAACAAAATTTACAATCTAAAGCAACGAAAAAGAGTTAAGATTTGAATTCACCTTATGACTCAAACCAATAAAACAAAAATGTAATAAACTTGAAAAAAAAGAGACACCAAGGATTAGTTCAGTCACTTCCTTCATTTTGAAAGCAAAAATGTTGTAAAGAAAAAAAAAATATGGGGAAAAAAGTAGATTCCACATGAGAGAGATCAACTTGAAAGATATAATTAAATAGCTATGAATATTAATACGATCAGTGGTTTGTTACATTTTTTCCCCCAATGTATCATTCAAATTTGTTTTTGTCTACCAACCTGCAAAATCTTAGTTAGTACTCAAACTATGTTTTTCTAACTTTTTTTATTCAGTACACAAAGTGTACTACATTGGAAAATGTAAACATAGAATAAGGTAATACAAAACCATGTACTTATGAAGATACATTAGTATACCAATCCATAATTGACCCTCTGACAAGAATAAAAACTCTTACTGTTGTTAAAAAGGTTCTTCTTCACGAAAAACTTATTAAAAAAATCCTCTTCGAAATTAAGGCAAAAAAATTACACAGGACTCGTTCACCAACTTCCTTCCTTCGAAAACAATAATATTGCTAAGGGCAAAACAAAAATAGATTCCAAACGAGTTATAAACTTGGAAAAAATTAATTAGCCACGAGAAACTAATCTCAGCTGATCAGCAGGTTGGTTACTTTTTTTAGACCAACATATATATTCAGATTTTCCACACCACCCGACAAAAGTTTGCAATTAGTACCACGACTATTATACTTTTCCCTATTTGTACATAATGTAACCTTAGTGTATTAATAGTTGATACATGGTTATTGGTGTACAAAAATCGAAATACCATGACAATTCATTAGTATAAAACCGCAACTAACACAAACCTAGTATTTTGTTTGGAGATAAATTAGAATACTTACGGTGGTCGACTTGAAGGGTTCTTCTTGCAGAATAACTTTGTAAAAATCCTCTCCCAAATTATCAGCAGCAGTAGCACCGTCCTTTCCGATCCCTTTATCTGCCGCCACGCCACCAGCCACCGCCGCCCCGACGGCTGCCACCGCCAACCCAGCCACCGCAAATGGTCCTGTAGCCCCCAACGCTGCTGCTCCTATAGCCCCAACCGCTCCTGCACCTACACCAGCAGCTGTGGCTGAGGTGGCGGTTAACGCTGCAGCAGCTATGTCAGCACTCTCTAACACCCACAAAACAATTGCTGAGAAATCGATAGTTCCTAAATATTTGTCTCTCCAGTCATTGCTAGTTCCAGCATCGGGGTTCCTTACAGGAGCTGATAGAATGTTGGCTTCCGATAAGATCCTTACTGCGTCGCTTACTGTTGTGTCGGCTACAATTTCGATTACTTCAAAATAAAACGAAAGAAGCGTCAAGAGAAAATTGCTCTAAAAATTGGGCACGAAAGATAAATATCACGTCAAGAGAGTCTACGAAACTTTAACGTTTACTATGTGGTCAATATCTTCAAGGATTGTAACACTTGCACAAAAACAACACTAAATACTGAGATTCAAGAACAACTTTTACATTCCCTATCTAATAAAGTAAGCTAGAGATTCAAAGAATTACTAACATTTGATTGGAAAATTTTGGACAAAAAAGCAATATGAAATTCTGAATTTATTCACATTTTAATTTCTACTCTGATAAAGTTGTGATATCTAAGATTCTAATACTAGAGCAAACTATATAATGCATCGTCATTTGACCAGCTTTTCATACTGCAAGTGACAGAATCAAATCATACCTTTTAGAACTAAAACATTGCTTTGTATATTTCTAATGTTCTCTAACCTGTGTCATGACTCTAAAATATAATGAAAATGCGACATAAATGGACTGTTAAGTAAGATGGAGTTAAAAACAACATGTAATGAAGAAATTCCAAAAGACCCAATTTGACAAGAAAAAAACAATCCTTCTGTGTAAATCATCAATCTAAGTTTAACCCAAGTCCCTGGTCAGTCGAGGGACTCCTGGAACTAGATGGCCAGGTGCGCCCAAAATTTCAATACTATTTTTGACACCGTTTTTTCATGCTGCTTACGAACAACTTATAATGATCCCCTGATATAGAGAAAAATATGATTCCACAATCAAAATCCAAAATTAAAAAGTATTGATCTTCAACAATTTTAAATTTGAACACTTAAAAGAGTGCTTTGAACAAGGTAATAACACGACGAAGAGACATGGGTAAATAATTTGTAGATGACTCAAGTGAGGGATTTACCTTTGCCTCCAGGAACTTCTGGGAAGGACGATACGGGAATTTGAGCAAATGCAGCAGTGAGAGTCTCCTGCAGTGGCTGTGGCAGTTTCTTCCGTTTCTGGACGGTCTCAAAGTAAGCATCATAACTTGCTAATTTCGAACTTTTCTCTGGAGCTTGTGCGTGTTCCATAGTTTCCTGTATATCCTATTTTTATTCAATCAAAATTCTTAATGAGTATTTCCAAGACATACAGCATATTCTAATCGACAACCTTTAATAAGGTGTATCTAATTATACGGAGGCTGTTGGCTTTGAAGTATGAATACACATTCGTGCCAAAAAAAAAACATTTCGAAATTTCTGAGAACATGGATGTACAGAACTAAATGAACTTAGGCTCATTGATCGTTCAAAATTATTTTGTACTAGATGAAACAAGCACTTGGGGTAATTATCTATATTGCTTTCAGTTTCCAAATGTGAAATTGATGAAACCAGGAGGTTTGAAGGGAAAAGGGACGAGAAACAGAGATAAAACACACCTCAATTGAAGAAGAAATCAAAAGAAGCACAAAGAAGATAAGATAAAAACTAGATACAACCCTTATAAAACTCAATACTCATTCAACATAATTGTGCAGTAGGAAATGTGTGGGTATTAAAAAATACCTGCAACAAATAAATTAACTACTTGGTCCTCCAAATAAATATAAAAATACCAAATAAGCGACTTAAACTAGCAAAGTGACAAATAACTAATTAAGTGAACAGTCTAAATAAGGCATGCTCATAACAAATGAGGAGGAATTAAGTAGATTTAAGCACCATTAAGGAAGTGTGCTTAACAGGTTCGATTTTGTTGGACGACTATAACACCAAGGTTCCCCAAGCTAGAACCAAAGAAAGAATATATTCTCCACAACATGGATTAACTAATCCCTACAATGGAAACCTATAAAGTAAACCTTCTCAACTTTTAACAAACCAGCTTCTCTCAACTAATTTTAATTTTCTTTGACAAAGACGAATACAATTTTCAGAACCAAAACAGAAAGATATTCTTGATAAACGATTAGCTAATCATTTAATAAAAGACAAATATAAGTAAATTGTGCTAACTCATATAAAACAGTTCTTATGAAAACACCACTATCTAAATACTACTATATTACAAGAAACTACCTCATGTTCCATCACTATACAATTTGACCATTTACACGAAAACTAGCTACATAAAGCAGTAACTTTGAACTAAGCGAAGACAGTCTAAGGCCACCGTCTGCCATTTTGAGAAAAGTTCAATAAAAAGTAAAAAAAAATATGTGGATTTTGATTAAAATTTTAAAAAATTAGCGTTCGGCCCTTCATATTACGAAAAATGGTATGGAAAAAATTACGTAGAAAATAAGAAAATATGTCCGTCCCATTTAACTTTCTAGGTTCCGTGGCTTCCGCCACTGTTTGGTTTTAATGGAACACTTGAAAATGAAATGTTAGAAATAAATTTAAGACTTTCATGATGTTAGGATAAATTACACAATGAACCTTAAAAATATATTTTTCTAATATTCGTGTTAATAGTAACATTTCCTAAAAGGCTAAAATACATGATCATAAATCATGAAAGATCATAAATCATGAAAGTAAATGTTCAACAAATATGTAGGAACTTACATGAAGATTTTATCTGAATCCAGATGAATAGCGTGTTCTGTTTTTATTTTGTAAAACTAATATTCAATTTTCTTAAAGGAAAACAGTTAACGTTGTACGCAGTTGTGAATGACACGTATTTTTTTTTGGGCCACGTTGACAAAAGGGCACGTGTAAGGTCTAATCTTTGTCATCCCTATAAAATTTAGTAATTTAGTGCAGTTATTTTCAACCCTCCTTTTACGAGAAATTATGTTGTCCGTTCCACAAGTTTATAAATAATACCGTTAATAGTTAACGGTCCGACACGTGTTATATATATATATATATGATTCGATTAAATAATTTTTTAAAAGTATATTGATGAATAAATATATTAAATTAGAAATCATAAGTAATATAATGCTCTTATTATACAAAATACATCTAAAATGATTTTATTTGGTAGTGATTAGAATTGTTTTGTAAATATAATGATTTTTGTGTGTTTTTTATATTTTGAATTTAATAAATATAAATGAGTAATTAGTAAAAAATAGTGGGGGTATTTCCGGAAAAAATTGACAAAATTGGACAGTTTCATTTGTCTCGGTTTGACTTGTTATAATAGAATAATTAGCGGACCGAGTCCGGACAATATGTGGTGTAACTCGTATTCGTGTAAAAATATTTGATTGTTTGAAAAATCAAGGTTACTGAATTTGCATATGAAATAAAGGTATAAAACTGTAATACACAACAACACGATACTCGGTCAGATTGGGAAGAACTCGGTGTTAGACCCAGAAGAAAATTTATTGAGAGATTTCGATGGAAAAAGAGAAGAGCACGTTTTGTTTTTTCTCTTATTTTTTGGAATGAGGGGTTTTTGTTTGTGATATTAAATAGGTAGGACACTGTGTGTAAGAAATAATAGGAGTTTAAAATATTATTATTATCTTTATTGTTAACTAAATATATTAGATAACATGTGTTATCTATTATTTCCTAAAATTTGATATCTCATGCATATTTTTTCTCTTTATGCATACTATTATTTCTTTTCTCCTACAAATTATTCATAATACTCGGCATATTTTCTTAGATCATCCACAATAATGCTATTAAGTCAATTGTTAGATAAAATTCTCAGCTAATAGACATATTTTTATCTCACAATAGTGTTGTTAACTAACTCATTAAAATTAATTTTGTTAACATTGTTGCAATATTTAACAACAAAGTTAACATAATTAAGTGATGACACGTCAATTTGATTGACTAACTCCTATATTAAATATTACAATAAAGCAAAATTAACATTTTCTCCCATTCTTATTTATTTATTATAATATTTTTTTATCCGAAATCAATTATTTATTATAAATCAATAGATAATGTTGTTAAAAAAATGTATTAATGTGACATTTGTATGATTGCTAATATTAACATATATATGTGATATTTAACATGCATATATGTCAATATTTAACAATAAAAATTTAACACAACTATTGTACATGCTCTTAGTATTCAATATTTACCAAATTATTGAACTCACAGTTTTTTTGACACATCCCTTTGTTTACAATTAAATTTTAAAATAAACACATATTGAAAATAGAATAATTTATTTCTATGTTTCTAAAATTTTATATTTCTAAAATTTGGCGCTAATGTATGGCGCGAAAAAAACAGATAATTCCTATATTTTGTATAATTAATTTTTAATTAAAATAGATAACATTGTTAAAGTTAGAACTAATGTGGGTGTTTAACTTAATATGCCTATGTGTCATTTAATAGATTTTTAAATGATGATGTGTCACTACTTAACAATATAAAGTTAACAATACTATTTTAGATGCTCTTATTTTTTTAGTATGACAAGTTTTATTTTTTCAATTATGCAGTTTTTTTGTCTTTTTCTATTCGTGCAAATTTTCATTTCTTTAGGAGTTTTTTTTAAAGAAAGTTTGTCGGTCTCACATAAACTAATATTATAAATTTTCAGATATTAATGCACTACAGAAGACTATTTCCTTTTTATACATGTTAATAAAAATAAGATTCAACGAAAAACAAAGTCGTGATTGATCACATATGTACACACTTTTAGAGCCACTGCTCTAGGACACAAAGTGCAATGGTTCCCCTACTCACACTCTAACACTACCACCGTATGCGTCATAAAGATATGGGGCCGGCTTTAAGGGCACTTCCCCTATAATACCGATAAACCTAATCATTGCATAAGTTTTCGGGATCTCACCGTAAGCTGACACAGCTACGCCTTATAATCACTTGGTACTACAATCCTTAAAGAAATATAAAAAGACTGTGAAGGCCAAAACACGAAAACAGTAAACTCCACGGAAAAAAGAAAAAAAACAGAAAACATGCTTAATAATATTTTATGTAATTAGATATTAAAAACAATCAATTTGAACACATCACTTCTGTCACAGTATCACCACAAGAATATACACAATATCACCACTTCCACGTTTTCAATGTTTCAATTTAAGAACACATTTAAATCATATTTTTCACCAATCCTTTTCCAGTATAATAAAAATAACATAATCACCATAAAAAATATAATAACCATAAATGTAATGATGCAACTGCCAAACAATATAATCACTATAATAACATACAACAATATCAATTAACTACCGAACCTAGATTAACATGCAACAAACAACACACAAAATCCACTTTTAAAGCGAAATCATACCTCCCCTCCCTCTATCGAAACAAACAAGAGCTTGTTTGTCAAAAGATCTCAAACTCGAGCCGAATATCCATCAAAAAATATAACAAGATCTGGACAGCCTGCTACTTGCACTCAAACAGTCCCTAAAGGATATTAGAACGAGCTACGAATTAATAAAAATTATATAAATTCATATTATTAATAAAATCCTAAAACTGAGTTTTTATAAAAGTGAAAATCAGAGAAGCAGACTTACACAAGTAGATATATATCGAAGAGTAGATTAAGAAAAAAAAATTGATTGCGAAAATCGGACTCCGAACGAACCCCAAAACATCCGAAACGTCGCTGCTCAAAGAAACCAAAAACTCCTCCGACCACCTGCGATCGTCTAACAGATCAGACCTGGTCGATGGGCTGGTCAACGGACTGGTCAATGCTGGTCTATCCTCTCTCCCCCTTCGCTGACGATCGCTTTCTCCGGACAGTATATATATATATATATGCGGTGTATATGTATGTATTATAATATGTGTAATGTATGTTGTATATATATATTTATGTTTTAGTTTAACTAATTTACTAACTAGTCAACTTGTTTATTAAATAATATAAATCACATCCACAACTATCATATATGCACATTATTAAATATCAACGTACATTTCACACAAATACGTAATCACACACAAAACTAAATATCATTATCTTATTAATAAAATTAATAATAAAATACAAGCTTTCCGAGACGTTACATTCTCTCCAACTTAAAAGAATTTCGTCCCGGAATTTAACACGCACCTGAATCGATAAAATGGTCTGGATACTTAGCATGAATTTCCGGTTCTCACTCCCACATCGCCTCTTTAGTTCCATGCTGGCTCCACAACAATTTCAGCAAAGGAATAACACGTTTCCGTAATACCTATTCACGCTTATCAAGTATACGGACCGGGCGAACCACAGAAGCAATATCCTCATATAACCGAAGATCCGAAAAATCCAGAATATGTGCCGAGTCCGGCTCGTACCTCTAGAGCATCAAAACATGGAACACGGGATGCACATTCGCCAATTGCGGCGGCAAAACTAACTGATAGGTCAGGTCACCAACTCTCTCCAATATCAAGAAAGGTCCAATAAAACGTGAAGACAACTTTCCATTCTTCCCAAAACGAATAATGCCCTTACAAGGCGAAATCTTAAGGAACACATGATCACCCACCTCAAACTCCAAATGTCGCCTTCTTTTATCGGCATAACTCTTTTGACGGCTTCTTGCTGTCTCAAACTTTTTCTTTATCAAAAAAATTTCTCTATAGTCTCTCGAACCATATCTGGTCCTAACAATGCTGATTCATCGACCTCCGTCCATCACACTGGAGACCTACAAGGTCGCCCATATAAAGCCTCATAAGGGGCCATCTCAATGCTCGAATGATAACTATTATTATAAGCGAACTCAATCAACGCCACATGTTTCTCCCAAACCCCATCAAAATCAAGTACACACGCACGAAGCATATCCTCCAAAGTTTGGATAGTCCTCTCCGACTGTCCATCGGTCTGAGGGTGATATGTCGTACTCAAATTTAGTTTCGTTCCTAACGCCTTCTGAAGGCTCTGCCAGAATCAAGACATAAAGCGAGGATCATGATCAGAAACAATAGAAACTGGGACACCATGTAAACGAACAATCTCACAGACATATTGCTCGCATAGCTGCTCAACTGTGTCGCTAACATGCATTGGTAGAAAGTGAACTGATTTGATCAATCGATCAACAATGACCCACACTGCATCTTTCCCCCTATTAGATCTCAGCAACCCCACTACAAAGTCCATAGTTATACGCTCCCACTTCCACTCCGGTATAGGCAAGGGTTTAAGCAACCCTCCTGGATTATTATCTTCTATCTTCACCTGCTGACAAGTAAGACATTTACTAACAAAGTCCGCCACATCCTTTTTCATTCCACTCTAATAAAACCGTCGAGCTAGGTCGTGGTACATCTTTGTACCACCAGGATGAACTGCCATCATAACCTCCACACGCATACTCACAGGTACAAACAAACGATCCATAAACTCACTCTGCCATCTGAGCCAATCTTCCACCTGTTGAGTCCCAACTTACTCAAGAATTTAACTTGTAAGTCTCTAGATTCCTTTTCCCCTTGTTGGGCCTCAATTACCCTAAAGACTAACAATGGTTGCACCTTCACCGAGAACAACACGGCTGAATTTTCTTCTTCACCCACCTCCAAGTCGAAGTCGTTAAGAACATTTAGCATACCCCATTCATGAACAATTACGCATGTCAAAGAACACCTAGTCTTGCGACTCAAGGCATCCGCCACCATAATTTGCTTTACCGGGATAATACTGTAAGTCGAAATCATATTGATCAAGATACTCCATCCTCCTCCTTTGTCGTAAGTTTAGGTCATGCTGTGTGAGAATATACTTGAGACTCTTGTTATCCGAAAATACGCTAAATCTCTCTCCAAACAAGTAGTGTCGCCAACAATTCAAAGAAAACACAATTGCAGCAATTCAAGACTATGAGTGGGATAGTTTTTCTCATGAACCTTTAACTGCCGAGAATCATAAGTCACCATCTTGCCCTCTTGCATTAACATTGCACGAAGACCTTCCTTCGAGGCATCATAATAAACACTATACTCCACACCTCTCTCTGGGATAATAAAGATAGAAGCAGATGTCAAGTGACGCTTCAACTCCTGAAAAGAAAGCTCAAATTTCTCGTTCCATTCGAATTTAACACCTTTCTTCGTAAGCCAAGTTAGGGGAGTAGCCAAACGAGAAAAATCTTGCACGACCCTTCGATAATAACCCGTTAGTCCCAAGAAGCTTTGGATCTCGAACACACTTTTTGGTTGCACCCAATCAATCACTGCCTCAATCTTAGAAGGATCAACCGACACTCCACCCGCATACACTACATGGCCAAGAAACTTCACCTCCGACATCCAGAACTCACACATGGAAAACTTAGCATACAGTTTATGCTTTCGTAAAATATTAAGCACAATACGAAGGTGCTCGCGGTATTCTTTCTTAGATGAAGAGTGCACCAAAATGTCGTCCACAAACACCACGACAAACTTATCCAGAAAAGCTTTAAAGACTCGGTTCATCAAGTCCATAAAAGCAGTAGGTGCATTTTTTAACCTGAATGGCATAACTAGAAATTCATAATGACCATAGTGAGTACGAAATACAGTTTTAAGGATATCTGTCTCATGAACTCGAACCTGATGATACCCAGAATGAAGATCGATATTAGAAAAACATTTCGACCCTTTCAGCTGATCGAAGAGTTCATCGATTCGCGGCAGTGGGTACTTATTCTTTATAGTCACCCGATTTAACTTACGATAATCAATACACATATGCATACTACCATCTTTCTTCTGCACAAATAACGTTGGCGCACCCCACAGAGATACACTAGGACGTATAAATCCCTTACCCAACAGGTCATCCAACTGTCTTTTTACTCCTTCAACCTAGTTGGAGCTAAACCATAAGGGGCCATAACTATTGGAGCGGTCCCAGGTGCTAAATCAATGGAAAAATCCACCTCACGCTGAGGAGAAAGCTCGACAAGATCATTAGGAAACACCTCGGCAAACTCACACAATACAAGCAGTAGCTCATCATCTATTGACACTTCATCACTCACAGAGAAACTATCTAATAAACAACTCAAGTCATCAACAACATTCCATGAGGGTGAATGACAAACACATCGGTCCCTAAAAAATATAATATGCTCACCAGAAGGAGTAATAAAAGATAAACGTCTATGCTCACAATAAAAAATGGCATGGAAGAATGATAAGCAACTCATACTAAGGATAACATTGAAACCAATCATATCAAGAACAAGAAAATCAAATACGAAAGAGTGTTCAGAAATATAAATCATACAGTCTCGACAAATACGATTAAGCGGGACACAACCATGAACGGGGGTTTCAACTAAAATAGCAGGATCCTAAACACTCAATAATAAAGCCATAGATAATGCAAAACGAGAGGAAATAAAAAAACAAGATGCGCCAATATCAAATAATATATTAGCCCAATAAGAGCTAACTAGTAAAGTACCTCAATAACCGAAGACTCACCCCTATCAGTATTAACTTGAGGAAAGGCAAATACACGAGCCTGAGAACCCTGAGAGGACTGAGCTGGCTGAGACTGTTGATAACCACGACGACCAGAACCTTGGAAACAACCATGAGTAGGCCTTGAGTTCTGAGAAATGGGAGCCTCAGAATAAAAATAAGGAGCAGTCGAAAATGCCCGAGTGACCGGATTATAACGGCCAAGAGCATGAGAAGAAGTGGCACTCGTCCTCCCCGACAAGCACTGACTTTGAAGATGTCCCAAACCACCACACTTATGGCACTTGGCCATAACACAATCTCGAACTCTATGACTTCGGAAACCACAATTATAGCAGTCAAGATTTGCTTGAGGAGCAGAAGAAACAAAACCCGTACCAGAATAACTCCCAGGTTGAGAATGTCCCCGAAAATTAGAAAAAAAATTGGCCTCTCTTGGCCTCTTATGGTCACCCCCATTATTAACCATATTACGATTAGTCCCTGCCGACTGAAACTGAGAACTAGAAGTCTGATTCGAAGAAGAAAAAGGGTGCTTATGTGACTTAGAAGCTAGAATACGCTTTTCCTCAATATCCGATGCCTCAACCTTTAACGCACGTGCTACAAGGTCATCGAAATCAGTAATCATATGTGCCGCAATCCTGGTGAGAATCTTACGACGTAACCCCTGTTCAAATCGCTGACAACATAGTTTCCCGGTGCTCACGCTTTCTGGATAATGCCTGGATAACTTCAGGAAATTGAGCTGGTAGTCTCGCACACTCATATTACCCTGAATAAGCTGTAAAAATCCAGTTCTCTTCGCATCCTTCATAGGTTCGGGGAAGTACTCATTTAGAAACATATATTTTAACCGAGCCCAACCAATAACCTGAAGACCATATAACTCCTTTCGACTCTTCCACCACTCTCCCGCTTCGCCCCTCAAGTAACGAGCTGCACAAGCCACCTTTAAATTAATTTCCGTAATTAGAAGCGACTAAAAAATATTCTCCACATCCGCTAGCCAAGACTCGACAACCTCAGGATCTGCACCCCCATTAAAGATAGGAGGGTCCTAACGCTAAAAATGCTTTTGAGCCTTTGTTTCCCCACCAACTACACCACCTTGAGAACCTGAACCCATACGTCGCATTGTCTCAGTCATAGCCTTCATGAACTGATTCACCATTGGGTCATTAACATTACCATTTTCCCCACGATTTGGGTTTCATCCCCTTCCTCTTCCACATTGTGAACCTCAATCCCACCCTCTAAATTTTTGTCCCCATCACCCTATGGAACCTCTTTCGATGGAGCATCATCATGAACACCCTCTATTAGTAGAGCATCAGAATTGGTTCTGTCATGCTTACGTGGGGGCGCACGCCCAAAGAGTGGCTCAGGTGCACCTTTACTAGCAGGAGTTCGCCCACACGAAGGGGCACTTCCCTGCTTATTTGGTTTACTCCGATCCGCATTCGACTTGCCACGAGTTGGAGCACGACCACGACGACGGCTAACACCACTCGGAGCCATATACTTTGTACAAACATACAATTGAAATAAAATTGAATTAAAAATCTATCATACTAAATCTTAAATAACAATTGAAATATACCTATCATTCAATGTTACCACACATTTTAAACACAATAAGGTACTAAAGTCAAATTATAAAAGAAAAAAAACTACACAATAAATAAACATGTTTCATTATCCAGAAATGCAAATTTTCATGAAAAGAAAAGGTGTACTAATGTTAGGACCAGATTTCTGGATCTTATACTGTTTGTTGTCTATTGGTTTGAACTAAATAACTCTAGTTGAATGTTAAGAATTGAAACAGTCTCTTGGTTTCAAGTAGGGTTGCAACCTCAGTTCCAACCACAGTTCCAACCTGCTGTTCTGCAGGATTCTGTTTAGTTCTTTTATTCTGCATTACTATTCTTTAAATGATGATTAGGTGTTTTAAGGTATGCAGAAAATATTCTCATATGTTCTTAAAGACTTTAGTTTATATCTATTGAGAATATTAAAGTGATAAGAAAGATGTTTCCTAAAAGTTATAAGGAGATTAGTTTTTAAAGATATTGTTTACTTTAAACTAGGCAATCCATATATCTATTCTTATGCAAATCTTTATCACTTGTTTCAATCTTTGTTCTTTATCAAAATTAGTATGATACGTTTAAAATTGAATGAAATATGGAGTTAATGTTTCATATATATATTTGGAAAGATTTTATCTCTAAAAGATATTATCTTATATGTTTCCTTGTTTTAGAAAAAGACTAACTCCTATTTCTAAGCTAGTTATTAACAGGTACTATCTTATGAAGATTGAGGTCAATCCTACGCTGAAGTATATCGTGATATATGGAAAGATTGAAGCCAATCAAAAAGAGTCAAAAGCAATCATCAAGATCTTGAAGAAAGAAGATTGTTTTTACTTGTATAAATAGTTGATAACTTAGCTTGTAAAAAGTGTGTGTTCTAAATTATAAAGAACTCATTCCTGAGAGAATACACAGTGAACTTTAAAAGAAAACAATGGTGGGATCCCATTGATTTTTAAGTGATAGTTATAAAGTAGGAGCAATATAGAGATAGGCAGAAAAACATAGACCGAGTCTGAGAGTTTTTCATTAAGACTTAAATCCTATATTGTAAGCTTTAATAATATCATAATTTGGGTGAGTGACCCGGAGACGTAGCCCAGTTGGGTGAACACCGTTGTTAAATGTGCGTGTGAATTAATTCAAGTATATTTAATTTTACTATTCTGTCCATCAATATACTTAGTTTTCAACTGTGGTTGCAACTTCACTTGGAACCTAACTGCAAATCTGCAACTAGAACAGCGGATAGGAATTTCAACTACTATCTTAGTTTTCTACCACCTGTGTGTGCCTATCCTACCCAACAGGCAACCAAGTTATTCGAAACCCGGTTAGCTCTGATAACAAGTTGTCGCACCCCGGATTTTGGATAAACCCGGGTTGTGAATGTAAATTAAAATAAAACGCTTTAAATGACAACACATGCGGAAGCATTCGATAATACACTAAATAATAACACCAAATAGATCTTTCAGGGGCATGCCGATAATCACATCAAAGTCACTATTGGTCTAAGGATAGCCAATGGTGCTCACATGTGACAACACAAAACAAAACAAAACAAAACAATTTTAGAAATTTTGGCATGACCTTTACGTATCTATTCGTTTCCACAAAAATCATTCTGTTCAAATAACATGAGATAAATAAATGAAAGTCACCAACGCGATATTTATAAAATAAATCCAACAATGGTAATTATTTATATCCAACCCAGCTGACATTCAAAACTCAAATCATGGAGAAGAATAAATGAATAAAGTGTTTTGCAACTAAATGAATAAAACAACAATAAACACTTATTAGGCCAACACGACTCAACTAAATAACATAATTTCAATATGAATAAAAGTCTAGCGTGCGCACGATAACGTATAATCGGATAACCGAGCCACAAGCAAGCACTCTAAGCCTCGTCACGGCCTAAGTCAGCATTTGTTAATCGATCGGAAACAAAATGTACAGAAAACAAAGAAATGAGTTAATAAAACAATCTTGCTTTAAAAGCGGCACATTTTACTAAGCACGCACACACAATCCTAACATGACAAATATGCTATCATGGCAAATAATGACACAAGAAGTTACTCACACACACACGATTAGATGAATAGATAACAGAGATTAAATGAACAAATAACAAAGATTAAATAAATTAAGAACAATAATAAAAATAAGACTCAATGAAAAACAAAGTCGGGATTGATCACATATATACCGACTTTTAGAGCCACTGCTCTAGGACCCAAAGAGTAATGGTTCCCCCACCCACACTCTAACACTACCGTATGTGTCATAAAAATATGGGACTGGTTTTAAGGGCACTACACCATACTGGTTTTAAGGGCACTACCTAATACTTGCGCAAGTTTCCGGTATCTCACCATAAACTGACACAGTTATGCCTTATAATCACTTGGTACTACAATCCCTAAAGAAATATAAGAAGACTCCGAAGGCCAAAACACGAAAACAGTAAACTCCACAAAAAAAAGAAAAAAAATAGAAAACACACTTTATAATATTTTATGTAATTAGATATTAAAAAAAATCACTTTGAACACATCACTTCAGTCACGGTATCACCACAAGAGTACACACAATATCACCACTTCCAAGTTTTCAATGCTTTAATTTAATAACACATTTAAATCACATTTTTCACCAATCCTTTTCCAGTATACTAAAAATAACATAATCAACATAAAAAATATAATAACCATAATTGTAATGATGCAACTGCCAAACAATATAATCACTATAAGAGCTCGTTTCTCCCCCTTACCGAAACAAACAAGAGCTCGTTTCTCAAAATATCCCAAACTCGAGCCGAATACCCACCAAAAAATATAACAAGATCTGGACAGCCTGCTACTTGCACTCAACAGCCCCTAAACGATATTAAAACGAGGTACGAATGAATAAAACTTATATAAATTCGTATTATTAATAAAATCCTAAAACTGGGTTTTTATAAAAGTGAAAATCAGAGAAGCAGGCTTACACAGGTAGATATATATCGAAGAGTAGATTAAGAAAAATATATTTGATTGCGAAAATCGGACTCCGAACGAACCCCAAAACATCCGAAACGTCACTGCTCGAAGAAAACAAAAACTCCTCCGACCACCTGCGATCGTCCGACAGATTAGACCTGGTCGATGGGCTGGTCAACGGACTGATCAACGTCGGGCAACCCTCTCTCCCCCTTCATTAACGATCTCTTTCTCTGGACTGTATATATATATGTGCGGTGCATATGTATGTATTATAATGTATGTTGTATATATATTTAGGTTTTATTTTAACTAATTTACTAACTAGTCAACTTATTTATTAAATAATAAAAATCACATCCACAACTATCATATATGCACAATATTAAATATCACATACATACCCACATATACGTATATTTCACACAAATACGTAATCACGCACAAAACTAAATAACAATCACGCCAATCGCGCGCGAAAAGCCCTACCAACCATTAAGCCCATGGTAAACCCATGGTGGGTGTATATGAACACTCAATTCTCACAAAACCCACCAATGTGGGATAGAAGTTTCAAAGCCTTTTGTAAAAGTGAGTTCCAAGAAACTTTTTTCGGATTTTATGTGACCTCCAAAATGGAGGTTAATATCTTTCACTCCCGTTATTGGTTTTGGACGTGTGACGTACCGTTTTGAAGCTCATGTATCGTACTTTAATTAGGTACCAACCAAGTTCCGTTTCTTGATGCTTAAAATGTTTAAACCGATACTCAAAAGCGGACAAAACCGGTTCTGGTATATTACATCTATACCTATAATTCCAACAACACCTTCTTTGTACAAAAGGCAGTCCTGTGTCTTTTGCTCATGTAGGTTCAATCTCTTCTTTTCCTGTATCTCCCGTTCCAAAAAAATTCGTTATGTTCTCAGCGTATTTCCATTTGGTGCTTTCCAAAATAATTTTTTTCCTTTATGAAATGATGAAATGACATCCTCTAATTCCTTGTCGTTTTTCCTGCAATGCTTTCTTAAAATCTTCCTTCTTTTTAATGGCATCTAAAAGATCATAGAATGTGGTGTGATTCGTAATTCTGTAGTATTGTTGCAGTCATTTTCTGGTCGTACAAGTATTTGACTAGTGTGTATAACTGTATAAGTTACACTTGTACTGGAATGGGAGACGTCTAGCTTGTTAGCCTTCGTTGCCACCTTATTCTCTTATTAAACAACAAAAACGGATAAGCTTTTATTATTTGTGCCTTTGTATCAAACTCCATTTAAAAAAAATGCACAGTCTGTATTTGAGATGAAAATAATAAATGTAGTTGTACAGTTTATCAGATCAAAGTGTTTTGTAAATAATCTTTTTTTGGAATTAATCTCCTTTCTTAAAACATATTATTTATTTAATCTCTTCTCCCACTAACCAAAATGTTGTAAATAATACTATATTAAGCTTAACATATTCTGTTATGAGTAACACATTTTAAATTCTACCAAATAATATCATTTTCTCGATTAATCTCTTTTCTTTTTATATAAATTGAGGGAAACCCTCTGATTTTATTAATTAATTTTCTGAACTAAAAGTGAAACAAGAAAAATTAAAAAACAAAGAAACAAAACTTATAAAGAACCCAACTTCTAATTAACTTATTCCGATCTAAATTTTCTCCGGTCTTTTATTGTAATATTTCCGAGTTGATCTTGACAAATACTATAAAACCATTTTCTCTCTGTTTTTAGGAATATTTGCCCATCGTCATTTGATTTTTTATTGCAGGTGTCCAACTCTTCTCATCATCGTAAAAACAACATGAATTTGGGGAGATTTTTTTAACATATGCAAAATGCTGAAAACTATAACAGACGTGTGATCTGCACGTCTACGTGGCAGACAATTAGTTTTTTTTTTTTGTTTTTTTCTTGTTCTGTGATTTCGTTTTTTCTGCCTTTTCATGAATAAAAAACTTTCCCAATTCTACCCGGAAACTTTTCCAATTTTATCCAAAAAAAACTCTAACCATCGCCATCAAATTACTTCATATATAAAATTAATATATTTTTTTATCAAATCAACATCACTCTACCACTACAATTATACTCAATTTTACCAAAACAAAAAATCTCTCCCAATTTACCCAAAATTTTTTTTTCTCAATTTTACCCAAAAAAAACCATAACCATCAACCATCAAACTCTTTCATATATCAAATTAATATATTTTTTTCTCAAATAAACAACACTCTACCACTATATTTATCCTTAATTTTACCCAAAAAAAAACCTATCCCAATTTACCAAAATAAAACCTCCCCCAACAACTAATATTGAGTTCTAATTATATAATGTTATATGTTGCTCTAATAACACTTGAGTAATGAAAATAACTTAGATAAATGATTAAAAAAACTTGTTTCGGCATGTAAATGTGAACTTGTTTCGGCATGTAAATAACTTAGATAAATGATTAAAAAAACTTGTTTCGGCATGTAAATGTGAACTTGTTTTGTTAGAGATATTTTATTATTTTGGAGTTATTAGGTATAGTTACACCCGATTTATTAGGTATAGTTACACCTTATCTTAATTTGATATAGTAATTAGTTTGGTGGTTGATTTTGATATATAAATTAGTTTTGTGGTTGATGGTTAGAGTTTATTTTTTGTAAAATTGGGAAAGGTTTTATTTTGGTAAATTGGTATAGCTTTTTTTTTTGGTAAAATTGGGATAAATGTAGTGGTAGAGTGACGTTGATTTGAGAAAAAAATATATTAATTTGATATATGAAAGAGTTTGATGGTTATGGCTTTTTTTGGTAAATTGTGAAAGTTTTTTTTTTTGGTAAATTAGAAGAGATTTTTTGTTTTGGTAAAATTGAGGATAATTGTAGTGGTAGAGTGATGTTTATTTGATAAAAAAATATATTAATTTTATATATGAAGTAATTTGATGGTCGATGTTTAGGGTTTTTTTTGGATAAAATTGGAAAAGTTTCCGGGTAAAATTGGGAAAGTTTTTTATTCACGGAAAAGGCAGCAAAAACGAAATCACAGAACAAGAAGAAGAAGAAAAAAAAAAAAAACTACTTGTCTGCCACGTAGATCCCACGTGTGTTATAGTTTTCAGCATTTTGCATATGTTAAAAAGAATCTCCCATGAATTTGGCTGGATGGAGTATTAAGAGCATCTACTAGATCTGGAATATGATCATTTAAATAATTCGACTCTTCATCGAAGTTTAAGTCGCCAGGGTATTGGATTAATCTCATTTCTTTACTTATAACATAAAATTTATTATGTATAATTACAGATTATTCTATGAGCAACCCCTTTGAATTTCTACTAAAAAATCTAGATAATATTTACACCCGTAAACAGTAAATTAACAACAAACTAAATTAAGCCAGATTATTTCTAAACTAATTTACGAGATACAACCTAATTACTAGTTCATTCAGTCTCACTACAGTACCTGGCGTTTTCGAAGATGCGATTTACTGTTTCTAGGTTTTCGATGGTGCGATTTACAGTTTTTAGGGTTTCGATGCTTTGTTTACTATGTTTTTCGGGTTTCGATGCTATAATAAACTTTGTTTTGGCGTTTACAATGGTGCGCTTTACAGTTTTGGGTTGTTTACAGAGATAGCGTACGAAGTTAGAGAGAGAAACGACTATGAGGTTAGAGAGAGAAAGTTGTGTTTTTCGTGTGAGTGGATGAAAGTCGGGGTAAATATGTCTTTTCCACGCTATATGACTGGAACTTAATAAACTTGTAGCGCATGGACCTACGTTTAAAATAAGGTTCTATAAGTGACCACCCAAAAACCACCCTTATAAATAATTATGGAAAAAAATACAATTTGTATACTGTACTATCTGTGTTTAACAATTTAGATATCATACTATCACTCTGTTATAATTGAGGTACTAAACTATCATAATATTCACAATTCAGATACCGACATTAAATTAATTGGATGAAAATTAGTTTCATTTTTCATTTTTGTCATATTGTTTGTAATTTGTATAAATATAACCTTTAATTTTCGGAAATGTCTCATTTTAGTATAAATTCAGAAAAATTAGAATTTAAAAAAAAAACTAAAAAAAACAAAAATGCCAATTTTTTTTTGAAAAAACCTTTAAAAAAGTAGGACACCCGAAAAAATCACGAAAAAATAGTAAGAAAACAAAAAAAAATCTAAAAAACAAAAAAAACCAAAAAACCAAAAAAAACCGGGAGCCCGAAAAAACCCAAAATCGGTAAAAAAATAAAAAATAAACCCTAAAAATAAAAAATCACAAAACCATGAAAAAACGTTCAAAAAAGTTGGGAACCAGTAAAAAACCGGAAAAACAGTAAAAAAAAATATTAAAAAACCAAGAAAAATAAAAAATCCAAAATCACAAAAAAATAAAAATAAAAGTTTGAAAAAGTCGAAAAAAGCCGGAAAGTCAAAAAAATGTAAAAAATACTTTAAAATAACTTGCAATTGTTTACTGTCATTTGAAGTCATTTCATTTGGAGTCATTTTTAAGTCATTTGAAGTCGTTTTTAGTCATTTGAAAACAATTGCAAGTTATTTAAAAGTTTTTTTACATTTTTTGACTTTCCGGCTTTTCTCGACTTTTTCGAACTTTATTTTTATTTTTATGTGATTTTGGATTTTTTGATTTTTCTTGGTTTTTTAATAATTTTTTTTTACTGTTTTTCGGGGTTTTTTTTACGTGTTTTCGACTTTTTTTTAACGTTTTCTCATTGTTTTGTGATTTTTGAATTTTTAATTTTTAGGGTTTATTTTTTATTTTTTTTACCGATTTTGGGTTTTTTCGGGTTCCCGATACTTTTTTTTGTTTTTTTAGAATTTTCTTTGTTTTTTTTACCATTTTTTCGTGGTTTTTTCGGGTTTTCTACTTGAATTGTGAACATTATGATAGTTCAATACCTCAATTGTAACAGAGTGATAGTATGGTATCTAAATCGTTAAACACGGATAGTACACTACACTAATCATATTTTTTCCCAAATAATTATATACAATCTATTTTAAAGTAAATTTGTTTCAAATGAAGTGTGTAACTCAATCCTTAATATTATTGAATACTCCATATAAAAATATTCCATATAGCAATAAATTCTATATAGAAGTAAAAATTCCTGATCTCAACTCGGGACCAATTATAAATAGGAATGACCTACACATTGTAATAATTCATAATTTTTTAAGGTCTCGCCTTAATAAAATGTACCTCTATATAGTGATAAATAACATAAATTTATAAATATATAAATTTCAATGCGGTTTTCTATGCTAAATTATAAATAATGTTTATACATGTAAATAAAACATTAAATAAAATTTAGATAAATTTGCCCTTTTCTACATACGTATACTCGATTTTCTAAATAATTATGTACTTAATGAATTTTTAAAAAAAATTATGAGTTTATTATATCATGATTTTTCACCTCCTTAAATTCATGTCATCATGTGTTATTTAGTTAAAGTAAAAATATATATTTGTTTCTTAAATATTTGTGTTAATTAGTGAAACAATATTTACATTTATCTTGTATTATACAAAATATATATTTAAATAATATTATATTTTTTATATATGAACCTCCGATTAAGATAAAACTCTATATATTAATATTTTTTCCTGTTTCCGAGGTTATGACTATATAGAGGTTTTATTGTATTGATTTAAGATTCAACTCAAGAATTAAATGTCCTATTTTTTAGTTTTTTTCCCGAGCAACAAAAATCCATAAGTCTGGAGCAACCAAAACTATAGGGCCGCCCCTAATGACCGTTTGTTTCACCGATCTTTGTTAAAGCTCAAAGATGTGATAAAGATGAGTTCATTGCCCAATGATGCTGTGAATGTTCTTGAGACTTGATTTAAATGCTTTTGACCTGTGATAGATCGTGTGATTCTTATAGCGACAGGTCAATAACCACGTATAAGCATATTTAGCTTTATGTAGTTTTATCTATCGAGACTTTTTCTTAACTCTGAGTTTTAACAACTCGGAGATAAGTTATTTTGGTTTGTTTTTACTATAGTTAGCAGATTGTGCTATTGGAATTTCTATTTGTACATTTTTATTACTGATATGATACAGTACGCTTAAATTAGAAAGAAAAAAGAACTTTGTTTGAAAGAAACTTAGAGAACCCTAGCTGTAGTATATTTCAATGAAGCAAGACTTCCAAAAATTTCTTCGCTTTTCTGTCTGTTGTTGGTGTTAGAAATATACTAAAAGACATGCTTGTTTTTATATTTATATTTGACAATGTTTTGAATTGATCTATTTAATGAGAATAATATGAGCAATTGTTATTTATCATTATTGTTTAAATGACTAAATAAGTGTCTATTATCCTATTTAGTATATGGTCTAGTGTGTAGAGTACAGCTTACACATAAAATATTAGACCGTCGGTTCTAATAGAATATAAGCTAAATGTTTACAACTTTAGATGGAAATGGACACACCGTCAGTAGAGTTGTAGTACGTGGTTTTAGTAGGTCTGTCTTGACTATAGGGAACGGATAAATTTCAACTATATTTACCAGTGCACTTTGTGTGTATTAAATAGAACTGTTACGAAATAATCATTTGGTGACTGACTAGACAAAATAATTTTATAACTCGTGGTCATGGTTATTGTTTATGCTCTTAATTCCTATATTTCTATTTAAACATGTATGAATGTGTTTGTCATTTTGATTTATACATTGCGCGATTCGTCACGAGTTAATAAAATTAATGAGTTGGATGACAACATTATTCGTATCAGTGTTTATTAGTAATAAAAGAAATCCACGTCCCGTTAGAGATTGATGATACTCCATTGAGGAAGCTTATAAGTTTTGTTCATGTAAACCCTGCAGGTGGATTTATAATCCGACACGACAAATAAGTTAAGCGGACAACCTTAGAGATAATACGTTTATTAAATAAGAAATTATTCAGTGATTTAATTTAATAAATGAGTATCTGATTAATCTTTACGTGGGGAGATAATGAAGATGTTTGACAATTGGAACGAATTGGATATTCAGATTATGGTAGAGAGATCAGTCATGACCTTTAGTGGAATAAATCATGATTTAAATGGATTGTGTATATCTCGGTTTGTAAGGAGATATGATAGCACGAAATTTTTTTAAGGAGCTCTATCCTAATCAGCCTACAAGTCACTACCTTATCCTACATATAGCACGCCCATTTTCTTGGCAGAATAAATTTTTCATAACTATATTTCGAGATTGCCTAGAGAGAGAGAAAGAGCTCACCATCTTTCAATAGCTCACCATCTTTCAAGAAGCAATGTGATAGTTCAGGAATAAGTTAGAAAAGTTGAGACGAATCTGTTTCATCACATCTGCCATATGTTCCTTTCTGTTATTCGATATGATCTAAACTTATACGGTAAAACATGATTTAATTGATAATATACGTACATAATAAACCTAAGAATCTGGGCACGTTTTTTCTGCTGTGCAAACTGATTTTCTATCGGTTAGTACATCTAACAAGCGGAGGCAAGGGCAGAGTAAGAAAGAGAGTCTTATAGTATATAAATATAGTCCCCGATGGAGTCAGAGAAACATTATTTTTGCTTATGGAAATTAAATGAAACTTACTGCAAACTTTATTGTAAAACGCGGGTTACAAACTGACGGAACATGATTAACACTTCATGACACGATTCAATAACATTTTCATCCTTAAAACATCAATCAAATATGAACTAAAATGCAAATTCTCCCCATATATAATTTTAGTTGCAGGTTGTTCGACGAAGACATGGCCCAACACATGACGGCAAATTTTTTGGGCCGCAATCATTAGCGCAATACTCGCTGGTGCATGCCTTTATAGAGGCCGCCATCATCAATATCATCAAAAGAATGACCAAAAAATGAACAATGTTTTTCATGGCCATTAAGGTCTATTTTTCTTTATCGATCTCACTTTATATCTGAGATGTTTATGTCAATGTTGTAAATAATGCAGATCTTTATAGATGAAGATCGAGAATGATGTTTATGTCCGCATATAAATTAGTGTCAGTACAAAGGATCGTGTGAGCTGGCAAATGGCAAAACTTATGATAAATAGAGGTGAAAAACTAATCAGATTTTTATTTATTTAAAAAATGTGAAAAACTGATACTTATGAATTATAATGTATAAATGAGAAGGCCTATACTTATTAACAAATATGATTACATGTAAAGGTCCTTAGTTATAAACGAAAATCTAATATGCTTAAGGAAATTTTAATGGGGAACATCGTTATTAACAAAAATCTAAAATACAGCTAATGGAGAGCGGAAGCTGCAAGAATTAATGCTTCTATTTATTCTGCCAATATATATATATATATAATACAAACTAGGGAATCACGAATTTAGGCCTTCAGGTTTTGCTCAGGGGAACGATGTAGACGAAAAGGACAGTTTTTTTGAATTAAAAAAAAAAGCCACCAAGGAGGCATATTTTTAGGCACCAAAGTTGAATAGATATTTTGTTGGTTTTCGTGTACGAAATAACAATTAAAAAATAATAAATGACTAAAAATAAATAATCAGAACCAGTGTAATCTTTATTAATTTAGAATTGAAACTGAAATTACAGATTACAACATGTATGGACTGAATAGAAATTAAAGCAAACGTTATTCATATTATTATCAATTAATGATCTAATGTACTGAATTGTAATAACTAGAAACTGCCGGACTAGAAAGTATAAACTTAACAGCCAGACTGTTCTGATTTAAATTGAAATTACATGACTGAAATGAAACTATTCTAATTACAGAATTGAAATTACAGAATACAAACAGTATTTTAAAAAAATTACAGAAAGGTAAAAAAACAGAATTAAAAATTACAGCTAAGTACAGCAAATTAAAATACTGAATTGAAAAGACAGAAATATAAATTACAGAATTTAAATTGCGGTATTAAAATACTGAATTGAAAAGACAGAAATGTAAAAGACGAGACGACTGTTAGACAGTCTGCGCTTAACCGATATTCGCCTAACCACCTTAATGTTTCTGGTTGCGTTGACGCTTCGATCCTAAGGTACAACGTCTCAGATGACTCGCCGGAAACTGACGACGAGTCAAGGTCGAGCTGTTGGTGGGTGGTTCTCTCCCTTTCTATATGTTATGGGAAAATATGCAGATTGTTTTCAGAATGTAAAAAAATGTTGTGTTTAGAGAGTGGGAGAGAGCAGTCTGCTTATAGGCTGAGGTAAAATCTCAGCCATTATGGTCACTTAATTCAGTATTCGAAACTGCTGAATTAATGATGCAATTATTCTGATTTAATTGCATCAGTTACAAGCTTGCTGGAATTTTTGGGACTATTTTGTTATTATCCAAAACTCTCAGACTTTCTTCGAACTGGAACCGGAACATTCCCCAAGCCCCGCGCCCGAGCCCGAGCCCGAGCCCGAGACCGAGCAAACGCGCACGCGTGTGGTGCACTTGCCTACACACACATATGGGGCTACACATTATTACCACTCTCTAGTGGTGAATATGTATATAAATTATTTAAAATAGTTTTTCCTCTTTGATGTGTGATAAACATTTGGGTGGCTTCCCCATTCTTTTGTTTTCCCACTTCCTCTTCCCAAATTCCAGATTTCGTCTCTCTATGGTCCAACTTCGGAGCGAATTTCCATTCACACTCATTCACCGAATAGGTCATGCGATATACCGCTTCGAAGCTTGTCACACAAGCTACTCAAACCACTTGAATACGGAGTCTAAACTTTAGATTTTTCACATGAAATTTGACCAAAATTTTAGACTCGTGATCAATTCGGAAAACAACATGAAACATGGTTTTTCCAACATGTTTTACAAGATCTTCCATGACTAGGCATTGGTTAATATAAATGAAAGTTATTATTTTATTTTATTTTTTTTATAATTAACAACAGTCAACATGTGGGTAACTTGGTTCGCATGAGGCAGGAATCGAACTCTGGTAATGACCGTGATATACTTGGTTCTCAACTACATTTGGACATAAAACCATTAATATGCTACCATTTTTACAAATCAGGGTTTATGCCAGGATATGATCTTATTAGTAAAAATTACCCACGCGTTGCGTGTGAGACGCGTAATGACATAAATCTCGTAATATATTTTATTTTTAACATAATATTCAGATTTGGTATCATTTATTATAGTTATGGAGTTTAAAATGAATTGTTAATTAATTTATGTTACATCCGTAATTAGTAAAATATAGTGAGGATAAATAGTTAATTAATTAGATTATATATATTGGTAATTATTTAAATAGAATAAGGGTATTTTTGGAAAAAATGGGCAAAATTGGACAGACTCAATTTTTTTTGGGTTTGGTTATATTAATAATATGATGATAACCTTGATACCGTTTTTTCTCTGGTGAAATTAGAGGCTGACCATGCATGAATCCAAATAAAGGAGAGCCACAATTAACAAAACTCTGTTTTTTTTTTTTTTTTTGTTTTGTTTTGTGAACTAAGGTTATGCTTGTTTCAGTGTAAAATCGGTATAAAATAAATATTTACGGGTAAAATTAATTGTCTGAATGTTTGGTTACATGTAAAATGTTTCGTTAAGGAAATCTTTCCGAGATCTTGTGCGAAAGATGAGGGAATGATTGCTCTAAATAATATGCTGGAAACAATTTTCTTACTTTATGTCAAAAGAAAAAATTAAAAGGATAAGAGATATAGGTAATTCAATGTATATTCCATTTCCTTATATAATACTTACCAAGAAAAAAAATTAGTAATCGAGGAAGGCACAATCTTTAATAATTAAAAGTATAATTATGATCATATACTTCCTCCGTCCCAAAATATTGGGATTCTATCTATTTATGTGTAAATTTGATCGACAAATATCTCATGATTAAATTGTTGAAATATAAATTTTTAAATTTTGTTCATATAGTTTAATATTTGAATTATGTGATTAACTTTTGAAAAATTTGATTTCAACAACTTACATATGAGTTATTTGTCGATAAAAATTACACGTATATACATATAGGCTCAATATTTTAGTACGAAAATAATAATATCAAACTTACCTACATTTATCTATCACATGTATATACAGTACGAATGTGAAGATCTTCTACTTTTTGTAGAAAACATGTTTTTTTAATTAATTCATTAAGATTAATGAAAAAAACTATATCCCATATTTAAAAGAAACAATGATTAACCACTAGATCAAATATATTTTCAACGTTCGTGTCACGCCCCAAAATCCGTAAAACACGGACGTCGAGGCGTGAACTTTTTAAAACAAAAGAAAATAGAACCTGTTGGTACAAAATTAAAATTTTTAAAAGAAAACACTTGCGAGCTTAAAGGAACAATTAAACAATAACTGAAAGGGTTTGCCAAACACGGCTACAAGACGAGACTGCTTTGACAAATTTATAAAAAGAAATAAACGAATGTAAATTGCCCATAGGCTACAACCTCAAAATAAAATCTAAGTGAAAAGGAAATGAAAGCCCCGAGCCCATGTGATGTATTGCCATAGCTTCTAACCGAACGTCTCAACCTAAAATGTACCTGAAATACAAAATTGTAACGGTGAGTCCCACACACCTAACTAGACGGGACGGCACCACAAATACCGTCACTCCATCCCATAAATGCAAGAGCTCACTAATCCTACGACTATGATAACCGACGTATAAAAAGAAATATAATGACATTCTACAACTACGATAAATTAAATAAATTAAATACAAATCAACAGCATACATGGACCTCTCATGCCACCTACCCCAGTCCGTAAGGTAGGTCATTCCCTATCCCTTCGGCCGTCTTCTGTCCCCGCAATTAGGGAGAGACAGAGACCATTGCAACATAAAAGTAGATTTATAGTGCGCACTTGGACCTCTCACGCCACTCGTCCCAGTCCGTAAGACGAGTCATTCCCTATCCCTTCGGCCATCTTATGCCCCCGGAATTAGGGAGAGACATAGACCATTGCTAACATAAAAGTAAATATAGTGCACACTGGGACCTTTAGTGCCACTCGCCCCGGTCCGTAAGACGAGTCATTCCCTATCCACTCGGCCGTCTTCTGTCCCCGGAATTAGGGAGAGATAGAGACCATTGCCACTACAGCTAAATCACAAGGCCTCGACCAATAATATAAAATCATTCAAATAACACCATCTCATACGTATAAATATTAAGGCCTCGGCCAATAATATTATACTATTCAACTAACATAAACTCATACGTCGCTTAACGTAATACAACATAAACCATAATCATATATGCTAGATTCACAACTAGCCAATCACTTCAACAACATAAAAACCCATTCAGGCATTTTAACAAACACATTGTATGTATAAACTACAAACCATCTATATTCAACATAAATTTATCCAATTTCATCAATAATTATATAATCACAATAATCAACGCATAAAACATGCAAACCCATCCATAGTCTCATTAATCCGAAATTAATATAATTAACTCATCAATTTCTCCCATTCAAATAATTATAAAAAAATAAAAATAGAAAGCAGCAATACCAACCATTAACAGGTTGTCTATTTCACCAAAAATTACAAGTAATATTCACCCTTGCGTTCGGTTCATATTATATATGACCAAGTCTGTATAGGTCATAACATTAACTGTTCGTTAAGCAATTTCTATAGTGTAGTTCTATTCTAAATTAACAATTTATAAATCTAATTAAGATAAAAAGGCATAAACCCCCAATTTCTAATAAACACAAAACCAAATCCTAACATACACCCTCGTCTAGTCGCAATGGATAACCCTCGTTACCTTAGAGCGTAGTGGAGATGCTTTCGGTAATAATCCGCTAACGGTGGTTTCCTCTTCTTCTTCTTCTTCTTCTTCTTCTTCTTCTTCTTCTTCTTCTTCTTCTTCTCTCCTTTCTCTCTTTTTCTTTCTTGTGTTTGGCTGGTTTTAGGTTTGTTTTTGAAAGAAGTGGGCTGATTTTTGGTTTAGAAAAAACTGTTTTTACAAAGTTTGTGGAAGCGAACTATTTGGTCCCCAAAGTTCTAAAAGCTAACTCTTAATCCAAAAATATTGTTTTACTACTCAAAAATAACAAATCTTTAGAAACAAATCTATTGGGTCCTTTTTATTAGTAAAATTAGTAACAGGTTTTAAAAATAAAGTTTTTCGGAAGAGTTTCGGTTTTTGGCTAAAAATTAGTCGAGTGACCGGTTTTTGGTAAAATTAGTATAAAACATTTTTGTATAAATTAATTCCTAATTAAAAACAATTATAAAAATACGGGATGTTACAACTAACCCTCCTTAAAAGAATTTCGCCCCGAAATTTCCCTTCTAAACAACTATACCCAGAAATGATAAACTTATATAAACAAGGCCATAAAAATTCTAAACATACAATAAGATCATAAGAATTTAAATGCACAATACGGGTCATAAATCAAGAAATAAAATACGCAGGGTTCACAACCCGTAACAACTCCATAACATAAATACAAAACAACGTGTAAGAATAATCACCTGTATACGATATCTAACAAAATAAAAGACAACGATGTAAAAGAAGTGGCTGCCACATAAAAGAAAATAAAGTAAACTAAACTGACATGCTTCTACCTCAACAACTCCATACATCTACAAAGCCCAACACAGGCAGACACCTATATGCAATATCATACATAATAAAAGACAACTCAACCATTCCGTAAACTCTAGGCGTTACAACAAAAATAAACTCCAAACTCTAGGCGTTACAACCCTTCCCCGATAAAGAAATTTCGTCCCGAAATTAGAATGCATCTAAAGAAAAGTACCTATAGAAAAGTCGAGATTAGGATACTTCCTCTTCATCTCATCCTCATGTTCCCAAGTTGCCTCCTCGGCCCCGTGGTGTTTCCAAACCACTTTTACCAATCTAATCGTATTTCCTCGAAGTTCCTTCTCTTGTACATCGATAATCTTCATAGGTCCCACTTTGTAGGTCACATCCGCACTAACCTCAATGTCCTCAAAGTCCACCATGTGTGAAGGGTCGTGATGATACTTTTTCAACATTGACACATGGAACACCGGGTGAACCCCCGCCAACTTTGGTGGCAAGTCCAACCGATATGCAACTTCTCCAACTCGGTCCACGATCTCAAATGGTCCGATAAATCTCGGGCTCAACTTTCCTTTAGAGCCAAACCTCATAATCCCCTTCCTGGGCGAAACTCGCAAAAATACGTGATCCCCTTTCCGAACTCCAATGGTCTCCTCCTCTTATCCGCATAACTCTTTTGTCTACTTCGAGCCGTCTCAAGCCTTTGCCGAATTAACTTAATCTTTTCGGTCGTTTCTTGAATCAATTGCGGTCCTAGCATTTCCGCTTCTCCCACCTCGGTCCAACACACCGGAGACCTACATGGACGCCCGTATAAAGCCTCGAAAGGTGCCATGCCAATACTAGATTGAAAGCTATTATTATACGCAAACTCAACTAAGGGTAGATGACTCTCCCAACCTCCCTTAAAGTCGTTCACACACGCGCGCAACATATCCTCTAGCACTTGGATAGTCCGCTCCGATTGTCCATCCGTTTGGGGATGGAACGCCGTACTCATTGTCAACTTGGTCCCTAAGGCATTTTGTAATGCGCCCCAGAACCTCGACACAAACCTCGCGTCTCGATCCGATACTATCGAAATAGGCACCCCATGAAGTCTAACAATTTCCTTAATATAATTGCGTCCCAAGATTTCCACCGAATTCGTCATCTTAATCGCAATGAAGTGTGCGGATTTGGTCAAACGGTCGACCACAACCCACACAACGTCATTCCCACTTACCGATCTAGGTAAGTTGGTCACAAAATCCATTGCTATCCTTTCCCACTTCCATTTCGCTACCGGTAAGGGTTGGAGCATACCCGCCGGCCTTTGGTGTTCCGCTTTCACTTGTTGTCAAGTTAGGCACTTGCTAACATATGAAGCTACATCTCGTTTCATTCCGGGCCACCAAAATTGTCTCTTCGCATCGTGATACATTTTCGTTTCACCGGGATGAACGGCTAATCGGGAGTGGTGAAACTCCTTTAATACCTCGTTCCTCATGTTTTCTGTCACATAAGTCCTTCCCTTAAAGCGTAGTCCTTCATCGGTTCCTTTCGTCCAACCATCTAATCCTTCGCTAGAACTCATCTGTTTCTCATAACTCTCCACTTTCTCGTCCCCATCTTGTGCTTCCAGAACCCTACTCACAAGTTCCGGTTGTACCACTATTGTGTACAAAGTCCCCACATTAACATGCGCTAAGGTCGATCGCCACATGCGCTAAGGTCGCATGAGCCTTTCGACTCAAAGCATCCGCCACTACATTGGCCTTTCCCGGGTGGTAGTGCAAGTCGTAGTGGTACTGTTCCAGATATTCCATCCATCGTCGTTGTCGCATATTTAAATCCCGTTGGGTAAAAATATGCCCTAAGCTCTTGTGATCCGAGAACACTTCGAACTTTTCCCCGAACAGATAATGTCTCCATATCTTCAACACGTGAACTATTGCCGCTAGCTCTAGGTCATGAGTCAGATAGTTCTTTTCGTGAATCTTTAGTTGTCGCGAAGCATATGCGATAACCTTTCCGTCTTGCATCAAGACGCAACCCAAACCTTCCTTCGAAGCATCGCAATACACTTGATAACCCTTCCCTTGCTCGGGAATAACTAGTATGGGAGAACTAGTCAACCGCTTCTTGAGCTCTAAGAAAGCTTTCTTGCAAGCCTCACTCCATACGAACTTCACCCCCTTCTTGGTAAGGTAAGTCATTGGAGTCGCCAACTTTGAGAAATCCTTGATGAACCGTCGATAGTATCCAGCTAAACCCAAGAAACTTCGAATCTCGAACACATTCTTCGGTTGTGCCCATTTCAAAACTGCCTCAATTTTCGTCGTGTCCACCTTTACCCCTTCTTCCGAGATCACATGTCCCAGAAATTTCACCTCATTTAGTCAAAACTCACATTTGCTAAATTTTCCGTAAAGTTGGTGCTCTCTCAACGTGAGCAATGCTAAACGGAGATGCTCCTCGTGTTCCTCTCTTGAACTCGAGTAAATGAAAATATCGTCGACAAAGACCACCACAAACTTGTCGAGATACTCCTTAAAGATTCGATTCATTAACTCCATAAATGCTGCCGGCGCATTAGTTAACCCGAACGGCATGACCACAAACTCATAGTGACCATACCGGGTCCTAAAGGCCATTTTCGAAATATCCTCATCCTTCACCCTTAATTGGTGATAGCCTGATCGCAAGTCGATTTTTGAAAAGAACGTCGCTCCTTTCAGTTGGTCAAACAAATCGTCAATTCGAGGTAGTGGGTACTTATTCTTAATAGTCACGCTATTTAGCTTTCGATAGTCGATGCACATCCTCATCGATCCATCTTTCTTTTGCACGAACAAGGCCGGTGCCGCCCACGGTGACATACTCCGCCTAATAAACCCCTTTTCTTGCAGTTCTTCTAATTGCTTACTTAACTCCCTCAACTCTGCCGGTGCCAAACGGTACGGGAAAATGGCTATGGGTGCCGTTCCCGGTACCAAGTCGATAGAAAAATCTAACCCTCTTGTCGGTGGTAACCCTAGTAGATCCTTCGGAAACACATCTCTAAAATCGTCCACTACGTGTGGCCACATTTCCACTTCCTCGTCGTTATCCACTATCGAGAGACTAGCCAAAAGACAAGACAGGTTGCCCACAACCCGCTTGGAATAATAAGGAATGGAAGAAAGGGTAGCATCCCTTTCCCCATGAAAGAACACCTCATCTCCGGATGAAGTTGTAAGGAAAACCTTTCGTCAAACACAATTGATGAAAGAATTGAAATGAACCAACCAGTCCATTCCAAGTATCACGTCGAATCCCGACATCTCTATAACTACTAAGTCAAATATAAATACGTGGTCCGCGACCACCATCTCACAAGATCGACACACTCGGTCCAACACAACTCGACCCCCAATAGGAGTCTCTACAACAATCGGGTTCTCTAGAATCCCAATTTCTAACGACAACGACTCAACTAGACTTCTAGATATAAAAGAACGTGAAGCCCCCGTATCGAAAAGAACATGTGCCCAAGATGAGCACACAAGAACCATACCTTGTACATTTGCCGGATCTCCTTGGTTTGGCAATTGTGGCAAGGCGAATAGACGTGCTTGAATTGGTGGGTTTCCTTGCGGTCCTCTATTTCCCCCATGATTCCCTCGGTTTCCCGGGCCCTGATAGCCTCCTCGGTAGTTCCCACGGTTTCCCCCTCCTTGGTGGTTACCTCGAAACCCTCCCCCTTGGTTCCCAGGTAATTGGTGTGGTGGTACGAATCCTGGTCCTCTTGGTGGTGGTGGTGGCAACCTAGGTTGGTTAAAGGGTCGGTTGGTGTCGATTCTTCCTTGTCCCCCGGGACAAACACTTGCCGTATGTCCCATTCGGTTGCATGTCCTACATTGGACCCTAGGACACTCGAATTGTCGATGGCTCACATCTCCACAGTGGAAACACGCTCCCCTTATCATGAGGTTTGTCGGCGGTGGATTAAAACTCCTCTCTCCTCTTCCCGGTTGTTGAAATCGCGAATTATTCGCCATATCCCAAGTCCGATTTTTATCTTCCCTCGGAGCATTTCCGGTTTTCGACTTCTCCGAGATTCTCTTGTTATGGAGTAGAGCTCCTTCCACAGCTTGGGCTGATTTTACCAATTCATTATAGTTGACATGTCGAGCCGATGCCAATTGTAACGAGATGGTCGGATTCAACCCCTTCATGAATCTGCTACATCTTTTTGCACCCCCTATAACCGATTCTGGGGCATACCTCGAGAGTGAGGTAAACTTCAGTTGGTATGATTGAACGGTCATACCTCCTTGATACAGCTCCTCAAAACGTCTCCTCATTTCGTTCTTATAAGAATCTGGAAGAAACTGTCGATTAAACAATTCGATGAACTCATTCCATGCGAAGTTGCTTGTGTCGTATGTATCTGCGATCCCCAACCACCACTTTCGTGCTTCACCCTTTAGGTGAAACTGTGCCATATTCATCCGCTGTTCTCCATTTACTATACCCGCTGCCGATAAATATTTCTCCATTTCGTCCACCCATCCCTCAGCTATGGATGGTTCACCTACCCCATCGAAAGTAGGAGCCCCCAATCGGGTGAAGTTAAGCAATCCATTGTTGCTTGAACTCCCAGCTTGTGTATTCTGCACCATCATTTGCACCACCTTCTGAAGGTCGGTCATCACTTGATTTGCATTTACCGTTTCCGGTTCAGGTGCAAAAGTCTCCTCTTCTCCCCCATTCACTTCCTCATATACAATTTCAGCCTCTTGCTCTACCTCGGGTTGCTCAGGTGGTGGGGCCCTAGTGTTACCTCTCCCCCCACGACCTCTAGCAGCCCTTCCCCCTCTAGTTTCTCCCCGCCCCCTTGGAGCTCTTCTTACTCTTCCACTTGCTCCACCTCGGGTAGCCGCACCACTTGGTGGTGATGCGCCCCCGCGTGTAGCTGGTCTCCTTCCACTAGTCATTGTGGTAATAGCCATTACTATATACATTTAAAACCGAAACTTTAGTTGTCTTACTCGACACTACTACTCATACATGTATATTCATACATGATAAAAGCCCGGTTTACAAATCAATCACTTTATCAAGCTTTCTAAGGTTCAAAAACTGATTTTTTTTTTTTTTTTTTTTACGAATTCCCAATTTCGACGATATAACGCTTTGACTTTTCCAAAAATAGAAACTGAAAATTCTGAATCACCAGAAAGATAGAGTAATGAAAAACGAAGCCAACGCTTCAAGCGGAATCAGAATCGGAGTTAAAACGAAGAAGTTACGAGCGTTTGAAGTATAGCGAAAAAACCGCAAAATTACCAGAATTCGACCGGTCGTTTTGGGAAACGACCGATCGTTTTTTGGTCCAGTAGGGTCTGAAAAAATTCTGGAGATTTTTTGCTATTTTTTTCATTTATTTTGAGATTTTTTGCATTTTATATAATTTTATGTGTTTTTTTTCTATTTTTTTTGAAATATGTGTATGGCGTTTTGGTAAATAAAGTAAATAATTAAAAAGTGGTATGTATAGGAAATGTGAAATTATGGAGGTACCTAGGAAGAATATAATTTCAAAAGTGATACCTATTGGCCATTATTTGTAAAAAATAAGGGAAAGTTTTAAAAAAAAATCAGAAAAAAAAATGAAAATACAAAAAAAAAACTGAAAAAACCTTTAAAAAAAAACGGGAATTCAAAAAAACCACGAAAAAATGAAAAACATTTCAAAAAAATCGAAAATCCGAAAAATCCCAAAATTGGTAAAAAGTAAAAAAAAAAAAACCTAAAAAAAAAATCCAAAATGACAAAACAATGAAAAAACGTTCAAAAAAGTCGGGAACACGAAAAAACCCGAAAAATGGTAAAAAATTAAAAATAAACCAAGAAAAATCCAAAATCACAAAAAAATGAAAAAGGCATTCAAACAAGCCAGGAACCCGAAAAAAATCCGAAAAATGGTAAAAGAAATTAAAAAACCAAGAAAAACCAAAAAATCCAAAATCACAAAAAAATGAAAAAAAGTTCGAAAAAGTCGGAAAAAGTCGGAAAATCCAAAAAATGTTAAAAACTTTAAAATAACTTGCAATTATTTTTCAAATGACTTAAAAATAACTTCAAATGACTTAAAAATGACTCAGACTGTTTTAAAAATTATTCGAGCTGTTTTGTAAAATGACTCAAACTGTTTTTAAACTTACCGAAAATGACTCATACTGTTTTTCAAATGATTTAAATATGACTCAGACTGCTTTTAAAATAACTCGGACTGTTTTTAAAATTACTTAAAATGACTCAGTCTGTTTTTAGAATGACTTAAAATGGCTTAGATTGTTTTTAAAATGACTCCGACTGTTTTTAAAATGACTCAGACTATTTTTTAAAATAACTCGAAATAACTCAGAATGTTTCTAAAATTACTCACATTGTTTCTAAATGACTCAGACTATTTTTAAAATGACTGAAAATGACTCAAATTGTTTTTAAAATGACTGAAAATGACTCAGACTGTTTTTAAAATGACTTAAGATAACTCAGACTGTTTTTAAAATGATTTAAAATAACTTAGTCTGTTTTTAGAATTACCCAGACTATTTTTAAAATAACTTAAAATGACTCAGACTATTTTAAAAATAACTTAAAACGACTCAGACTGTTTTTTAAAATGACCCAGACTGTTTTTAAAATGACTTAAAACGGCTCAGACTGTTTTTAAATGGACTTAAAACGACTCACACTGTTTTATAAAATGACTTAAAATGACTCAAACTGCTTTTAAAATGACTTAAAACGAACCAGACTTTTTTAAAATGACTTAAAACGACCCAGACTATTTTTAAAATAACTTAAAACGACTCAGATTGTTTTTAAAATGACTTAAAACGACTCAGAATGTTTTTAAAATGACTTAGACTGTTTTTAAAATTACTCAAACTGTATTAAAAATGACTTAAAAAGACTCAGACTATTTTTTAAATTACTCAATCTGTTGTTAAAATGTCTCAAAATGACTCAAACGGTTTTTAAAATAATTCAAAACGACTTAGACTATTTTTAAATGACTTGAAACGACTTAAACTATTTTTAAAATGACTTAAACGACTTAGACTATTTTTAAAATTACTTAAAACGACTGCGACTGTTTTTAAAATTACTTAAAATGACTCAGACTATTTTTAAAATGAATTAAAACGACTCGGACTGTTTTTAAAATGATTTAAAAGGACTCAAACTGTTTTTAAAATGACTCAGACTGTTTTTAATATGAATTAAGACGACTCAAACTGTTTTTTTTTTACGTTTTTGGATTTTTGTTAATTTTAGATTTTTTGGGAATTTTAAAATTTTATTTGTGTTTTTTCGGGGTTTTGCCTCTTATGTTTTTTTGGAATTTTTTTTTTCCAGTTTTTTATAATTTTCTGGAATTTTCTCATTTTGTCTAATTTTATTGGTTAGTTAAGAAAAATGGACCAATGCTTAATTAGTTTAACTTTCATGGACTAATAGTTAATTAAGTTGTAAATTTAGCATAAATGATTTATGAAAAACATAAAATGTGGGAGCTAAATAAAACTTTTTTGAAACTAGAAGTACAATATCTATAATTATCCTAAAAGGATTTGAGTTCCCTCCATAATGCTTACACGTCTTTCTATGTTCTCTCTTACTTTGTTTGTACTTTGAAAGCTTTTCAGTTCACATGTGGTCGATTTCGCCTTGTATTAGAATTATAATTGTTCCTAATTTGGAACAAAAAAGGGATTTAAGTTTATGGGTATTGCTCCACTCTAGGAGAAATATTCGTTCTCACCTCTCTTTTTCATCGTCTTCAAATGATGACTTGCCAAACAAACCCCAGGTTTTTCCTCATTCCCTTTTTTTATTTTTTATATGTTACATATGTATGTATTGAATGTCTTGGGAGTTCGGTAGGATTTTACCACCCCAGTTAGGTTATATTTAATAATCTTAGTGTGGGCTAATTAATAATTGTATTTGTGTTGATAGTCTCTATATTAAGCTAATATACTAGGCTACTGAAGTGATCTGATAAGGAGACCCTTAGTAAACATCTCATACGTAATGTGTAGTTCTCGTAAACCTAGTTCCGGTTTATGAGATTTTAATTAGGTTATTATATAAATAACAAAAGGTTTGGTCCTGAAGTTTAATCCATAGCCACTCTTTTCCTTCATAAGATTAATATCTATCCAAGTATATAAATTAGTACGTACCAATGAGGTATGTTATTAGTTTTGGTTTGTTTTGGATAATCTGACATAAGATTAATATCTATCCAAGTTTATAGATTTAGTCCTAACACCTCACTCCCGTAAAATTTTTGCCACCTCTTTCATCATCCTAAAATTCTTGAAAAGAAATCACATATCGAGCACTTGTCAGTCTGTGAGGACCTAGATTAAAAGGTTGATATGGATGACTCCTGATTGTTGTTACATGATATGAATATAAACAAGGGAGACGCCCGAAATTGTTAATGGGTTGTCTAACTTGCTTAATAAATAATGTCGAAAACTAAAAGATTACGAGGGGGGGGAAATCAATACTTTTAACCAGTTATAGCAAAAATATATGACATTTTTTTTTAATTATGGGGGCAAAAAGTAAAATTGTACACTTTTGAGGTGGTGTCAGCCGATTGTCACCACTTTAGCTTCATACTCGAAATGTAAGCCTATTTACTTTTGTAGACAATGAAGGGCAAGCTGGAGATTTTCGAGTAGGGGTAAATATGTGCAGACATTATAAAAACTACTACCGTAATAGAAAATTCAAGAAAAAGACGGGGCATATGAGTGTGTATGAACATCAAAATTAAAGAAAAAGTAGTCACTAGTCACAAACTAAAACCACAGAAAAAGATTTGCCTCACCATATAACACATTCTCATTCTTTTTTCTTAAACCCTGAAAGATTACATCACACATATAGTAGTCTAAATTGGCAAGCATGTATTATCCTAAAACTATATCCACCGCTGTGTCGTACTCCACAATCAGCCCCAACATCAGCAGTCTTTTAATACGTGTGAAATGATTATATTGCGACACAATTTGCATGGATGGAAGAAATATATATGTAAGGAGAAATGTTTTCATCATGGTTAGGTTCTGTTAGGCCTTGAGAGTAAAAATGCTATTGTAGAGATAATAGTTAGTCTGTCGCATTTACGTGCAGCGGGGATGAATGCAGCTTAAAGAATTGCATTGAAAACCTTAATCATCCATGATTCCTATTATAGCTCATATCTGAGTTGTGTAAAACGAGAAAAGGTATTTTATATCGGAAGTAATGAATAGTGGTTAAGGGTAGTGTAAGGTTAAAAGGTGATTTTTTCCGAAAAATGTATTGGTATACTTATAGATTGATATACTTTAATTAAGTTTTTGAGAAAAGAATACTCATAAGTTTCATGTCAAACAAACTTTAACCCTTGTGAAAGCCCGAGTACATGCTATTTTAGATTTTCACCGAACAAGTTGCACTGGCAAATATGTGATGTTTATAAGTAGTTGACAAACCCTGGTTTTATCAAATCGCGAAAACACTCATGGATTTCATCTTCCCTTTTCTATTAGGAGACTATAACTGCAGAGCTGATGTAACTGATTCTTATTTTAACAAAGACTCTCTTGGATAGTAAATAAAATGAAAAATTTCTCAAGTTCTATGTAAGTTAAGTGCAAACTTTGGCTTGATTGAATCACAATGATTGCGATACAGGAAAAGAACGTAAATTAACTGCAAACTTAGTATGGTTTCTTATTTTAAAGTTCATTCTTAGAAGATTGATGAAAAAAACTTGTCTATAATATATACAGGAACTCTAAATTCAAATGATATGCATTTGACTTTAGCAGTCATAGGTAATTATATGCTAGTATGGCATAATATACCTTAAATGTTCATATTTGCAGAGTGGTTATGATCCTTCAGAGGACCTCTTTGGTATGGGCGTCGATATGCAGCCAAGGTTTTAAACTCCTCTCTCGTTTATAAGTACATCCAGTATTTAATAGCAACTCTACATGAATTTATCCAATATTATCAAATAAAAAAAACTAACATTTGCAGTATCAAAACAGCAAAAAGAAAAAGAAAAAGGGCAGTAACATTTAGATTATGTTGTCTCCAGGAATATTTTTGCTGGTTCACCTAAGCCTAGGTCTTGGTTTGGTCCAAATGGGCAGTATATTAGAGAATTACCTTGCCCTAGTTGTAGGGGAAGAGGTTATACTCCTTGTACTGAATGTGGAGTTGAAAGATCTCGACCAGATTGCTCACAGTGTAATGGAAAGGTATATATTACAATTCATAAGTACATAATGGTTATACTTGGAATAAGTATTTGGATATCCGTCATATACTCTCTGAAATCATCGTTAAAGTTAGCCAGATAGTTTTGGTTGCATATCATTAATACTATCACATGTTAGTGCCAACAAGTTATAAGGGATGTGATGACCAGCTTCAGTATCAGTTTAGTGGCTTGCACATCCGTAGCCTTATAATAGTATCGATACTTGTTGTTCTTGCTGTTGATGACATGTTTATTTACTTAATTACTTTGCTCTATTTTCCGTAACAGGGAATAATGACTTGCTATCAGTGTGTGGGAGATTGTGTCATATGGGAAGAGACTATCGACGAACAGCCATGGGAAAAAGCTCGGTCCATGTAAAATTAATTTACACCAGAACATACTTTTAGTCTCTTTTTTTCTATGGAAAATTGAAAACAAAATCAAAAGAAAACTGAGGTTTTTTGAGAAGTTCCACTGTCGAAGTCTTTCGGCAATGAAATATTTAACAACAACAGTGCGAATAGTAATTTCAAGAACGAAATCAACAGCCGTTAATAGATAGGGACCAATGGCGTTATCCATTAGAATATCCCAATTCCAGTGCAGAATAACATGTCTATTATTTGTTATTCCTCTCTAAAGCCATTTTTTTCTGGATACTTTTCTTAATGATTTGATTTTATTATTTATAGGTGAAGGCTCATTGTGTTTTGTTTTTTCAGCTCTCCACTCAAAGTTAAGGAAGATGACGATGTAGATAATTTGGATTTAAAATTGGATGTGAAACAGAAAACTAAACGTGTATATCAATCTCCATCTCCTGAAGTTAATTTGAAGATCAGCCGGTCATTAAAAGTTGGTTTTTTTTTCATCTTCTGTCAGTCTCTTGCTTAATGCCTATCAATTTTTTTCTCTCGCAAGAAACTAATTATTGCCCCGGAATACTTAGTGTACACTTTACTGGTGATTAGTTGGTTGGTTCAAACATTCAACTATAACTGTGTGCGTTTATAGTTTATTTAGTAAGAAATATATCTATTTTTCTGGCACTTACGTTTTTTGATGGGTTTAACTCACATCTATGCTACATTTGGTACAAGGATTTTGGAAGAAAAGCTCTTTTTATATGACATACTCCTGCTTCAAACTGAGCAGCTAGTTTAATATAAGTGAGTTTTTTGTTTGTTTTTTAGACGAGTACATGTGACGATATACAACATTGTTTAGCCATTGTGAATTTATTGGGATTTTAATTCGTTATCTTTAGTTGGGTGCAGAGCCTCAATGCCAAAACTGGGCTGTTTAGTAAAAGAATGAAGATTATCCACCGTGATCCAATGCTTCATGCTCAAAGAGTAGATGCCATCAAGGTATACAACTCTTTTTTTTGCCGGATTTTCCTAACTCTTTATGTTAAGTAACATGGTAGATGACACTGGCGTTTTGTATTTCGATTAAATTGACTGCTTTGAGTTATGTTTTCCCTGCCCCTTGGAATGTGTTTGGTTATTAAATTTGACAAATAGTTCTGTGTAGCAAACCAAGAGAACTGATGCTGCGAGGAAACACGCATCTGAATCTATGAAAACATTTTTTAGTGATCCAGAAAATCGACAAAAGAGAAGCCTTTCTATGAGAGGTACGATACATAAATTTTTAACGCTTCACTTGTTTCTGTCTGTAATTTTTGTGCTATAACATCTTTCACTTTCAAATAATCATCATTACATTTTTTCGATTGCATTACACGCTTTAAAAGAGAAGCTGTATTGAACGTCTAATATAACCGGTGTTTCAGAAATTATATAATTAATATTGTGCACTTGTCGTAATTCTGACCTGAATGAGCTTTTACAGGAGTGAAATTTTTCTGCAAACACTGTGGGCGAGAAGGGCATAGAAGGCATTACTGCCCAGAACTTGGTGGAAGCTTAGCCGACAGACGGTTTAGCTGTCGACTTTGTGGAGAGAAGGGGCACAACAAAAGAACATGTCCAAAATCTACGATAACCAAGTCAAATACCAGTGTCCCGAGGCACCATTGTTGTAGGGTGTGTGGGAAACCAGGGCATAATCAAAGGACATGTCGGAAAAAGAAATTGAAAAGTTTGGGTGCTGCAAAGCCAGCGAAAGACCATTCTGCCACTAGAAGGGGCGCTTACACATGTAGTTTGTGTTTCAAAAAAGGACACAATAGCAGGACATGCCCTAGTAGAAATGAAAATTCTATTGAACATTAATCTACATCATTATGTTAACCTCGATTTTCCCCATATCATCTTGATGTATAAGATACACATACACTTACATGTGTGTGTGTGTATTACGCATCTCGATCTGTTATACATACTATTGTACATTTGGAATATTGTTTACACTGTTCCTATAAGCTTGTTCCCCCTGCAGACTAGACTCCAAGAAAATTAGCTTGCTTGATTGATGCCAGAGAAAAAGAGTTGGTATTATTCAGTTAATACTTTTAGCTTGTTTCAGGTCATGAAATAGGCGCTCAGCTTATAAACTGGACAATCGAAATCATTAAGACCTAGCTTAACTGCTGCAATTGGACAAAGTCTCTTTATGAGTATATGCCAGTCTATACAAATGGTTTTGTTTTCCTCATTATTGACGCTGATCTGACTGTACAGGCATATAAGATGGCCTTTTTTTCCAGGATATATATTAGGACGTATATAGGTGGATTTCTGGGGTATATAAGTGTACATCGTTCTAATTTAATTCTCTCGATTATTGCAAACAATATTCTTGATCAGGTTTATTAGAATACAAGTGTATTGAAACGTCAAACTCTCCCCTTTCAGAAAGCTATTTTCGGCGAATCTCCGACCAAATAATGTGCCTAGAATTCTGTTGGCAAAAAACACATTATACCAATAACACCTCATCAAGTTTATAATATTTCCGATAATGTAATGTCAAAAGTAGAGTGTTACTATATGGACAGTAGCTCCGTGAAAGAGTACTATGCTTCAGGGAACTGGTACTAGATTAATATTTGTTAACAGCTTCTCTTCAGGAAATATTAGATTCGTCTTCCAAATTCGAGGATAACTAAAGTTTTGAGTGTATCTCGACTTGGGTAGTGTTTTCATCTGCTTCTATTTGTAATTTATATGACAACATTCATAATTTGGAATCAAAATTCCGCTGGTGTAACTAATTGCGTATTTGTTACCTAAATAGTTCAAATTTTATACAGTTCGATACAAAAATTGCCACTAAGTAGCATTCTTTTAAATCACATTTTTTAATTCTAGTGAACAAAATAATTTGGTCCAAATCTGCTATTACCGGCAGAAAATAAAAGTGCTTCTTGATCTCTCTTTTCCGTTCTACCAGATCTCGAACTCATGGCCTATTAAGGCAATACCTAAGCATCACTCAAACTGAGACTTGGTTATGAAAAAGTGATTTAATTCTAAGCTGTTTTTTTTATTTTTATTTCAAGTACCATCCCAAAGACACTTTCCCGTTTTATGGAAAAAGGGTAACCCAATATCCTCTTCCGTTTCCAAACCGGGCATTTTTCTGTGGAGGATGCGCAAGTGTATATACTTCTTCCTATTTCGTTTTGAAACATCCTCCCAAAACCAGAGCCGTCACCGGACAGATTAACATCGGCGGGAAAGATGCTCCCTATGTCCAACTTTAAATGATTTAGTCGTGCAAAATAAAAATAAAAAATTGATTTGTATGTTTGATTTGTATGTTTGATTTTTTTTAATTATGTGTATAAATATGATAATCGAACCGTATTTTAATTTGATTTTTTTTTAATTTGATTTGTATGTTTGATTTTTAAGTTATAAATTTGTAAAAAAGATTCAGTATTTTAATTGATATGACCAATATTGAGTTTTTACGAAATGCAGGGACTGTTCTGCAATTTCTGAAAACTTCAGCAAACCGTACATTAAATGTACGGTTTGTCTGTAAATTCAGAAAAAATGTAGTAGAATCAGTAAAACTCTTGGTTAATAACCAACCCGTTAAAAAAAACACTACAAACCGTAAAAGTAATCTACGGTTTGTAGTGTAAATGACATTGGATACCATATCCATCAAATGCATCCGACAACACTTTATCACTTTTGAATTATTATGAGTTGACAACCCTATCCGAGAATGACTACTCAATGCATTATTAAAGTTTGAAAATGAGTGGGGTTTCTGAAATTTAACCAACCCGTTAAAAAAAACACTATAAACCGTAAAAGTAATATACGGGTTGCAGTGTAAATGACATTGGATACCATAACCATAAAATGCATCCGACAACACTTTATCACTTTTGAATTATTATGAGTTGACAACCCTATCCGAAAATGACTACTCAATGCATTATTAAAGTTTGAAAATGACTACACCTTGTGGGGTTTCTGAAATTATGTGTATAAATATGGCTCATTTTTGCCAATTCTAACAATCTCTAAAATCAAACACAAATACTTTTTAAAAATTTCTTCAAAAATACTCATTTCTCCCAAAAAAAATATAAACAAACACTTTTCAAAAATGAATTACGACTATGGTTATGACAACAACCAATGGAATTACAACAATGCTGATTCATCTAGTGGCTCAAACGATGAGCTAACTGATTATACAGGGCATTTTGAAGTTGATGAATTGACTTGGGATACAAGGGATGAAATGCTTGCTGATCTTGCTGATGTGGCTGGAAATTGGGGTTTCATTCTTACGATTCGTAGGTCCGGAGGGGGTGATGGGAGAAGAACACCGTATGTTGATATTATGTGTGATAAATCGGGGGTTTACGAAAAAAACAAACCATCTTCCGTAAATTCAGGTACAAATAAAAAAGATTGTCCATTTTTCATTAAGGGTTACGTAGTTAATGGTGAATGGATGTGTCAAGTAGAAAATGGACAACATAACCACCCACATCCAACTTACCTCCAAGGGCAAGCACGACGTGCTCGTTTAACACAAGAGGAAAAAGAAATGGTTAAAAGTTTAAGGCAAAATAGTTTTAAAGTTAGTGCAATATTAGAGGCCATAAAAAATCGAAATCCTGACAATGTATCAAACACTAAAACGATACATAATTATTTGGCTGGACTGAAAGTTAAAGAACGAGATGGTAGAAACCCGAAACAGGAACTGTTTAATTTGTTGGATAGACATCGCTATACCTTCTACTATAATATGAACCCAACAACTCATAGCCTTGAGAACTTGTTTTTTGCACACGGATGTTCAAAGCTTTTCCTGATGTATTGTTAATGGATTGTACATATAGGACAAACCGTTTTAATATGTCATTTCTAGAAGTCGTAGGAATGACATCAACCAACCAAACATATTGTTTAAGTTTTTTTTTCATGAGTGATGAGACTCAGGAAAGTTATATATGGGGTTTGGAAAAATTTAAAGATACATTGGAGGGGTGTATACTACCTAGGGTGTTTGTAACCGACAGAGAAATGACCTTGATAAATGCTTTATCCGTTGTTTTTTCCGATTCTCATCATATATTGTGCACTTTTCATATTGCCAAAAATGTTTTGAAAAACTGTAAAAAAAAAAAATCCCAGACGAGTAGTGGCAAACGTTTCTAGATGATTAGAGTTTATTGGTTGATTCTGAGTCGATAGAGGAGTACAATCATAACCGAGCTTCTTTCAATTCCTCTTACAAATCGTACCCTGCTGTGCTTAAGTATGTAGACAAGCTGTTAAATGATTATGCTGATAAGTTTGTTGCATGCTATACCAACCATACAGCACATCTAGGTAACAGAACTAGCAATCGAGCCGAACAACAACATGCAAAGCTAAAAAGATCTCTTTCCACAAATACTGGCACGCTTGAAAATGTTTGGGTAGAGGTGAATACAATTCTAGAAAAATAGTTTGAGGATATTAAGATGAAGTTGGATAAATGCAAGTCTTATTTTCCACATTCAGAACGAACAACTCTATTTAAAAATCTTAGGTCGTATATCACACACTATGCATTTGATTTATTATTTCAAGAACACAAAAAATGTAGTGGCCAGTCTGATTCATCTTGTTCTTGCGGTATAAAATTGTCTCACGGGTTCTTGTCATCATATTTTGAGTGAACATATTTTATTCGGAAAGCCTCTTCCTCTAGAATATATTCATACATTATGGAAAAAATTAGACGTAATTGATGATAATGGGAACAACGATGATTATGGGGTAGAGGGTGATTTAGAAGAGTTTAAAAGTGTTTATTCTACCAAAACTAATATTGAAAAATGGCGTATGAAAACACAACTCCGAGAGATAACCTTACCATCTAGAACATCCATGAATGATCCCGAAGTGAGACAAATTAGGGGGAGACCTAGAAAGGGAGACAATTCTAGTAAGAGAGATAAGTCAGGATGGGAGTATATGGAGGAACAGAGTGCTAGTGCTAGTAGAGACAAGGGCAAAGGTAAAGCGGAAAAAATATCAGAGGTAAAGGTAAACCCAACTAGGAGGCCGCGAAACCAGACAAATAAACCCACCCCCAATAGGCAAACCTTCCTGTACAGTGACCAAATATGGGTCATGTTACATAATTACATCGATACGGTTTATGATGTGCGTGGGGATGGTAACTGTGGGTTCCGAGTAATTGCAAATGTGATGGGTAAAGAGCATGAGGAAGATGATTGGTACGCAGTTAGATGTGAGTTGTTTCAAGAGCTGCAGCAAATGAAAGGTGTTTATTATGAGCTGTTTGAGAGTCTTGATTTTGAAGGTTACCGCTATGATTATATTTTATCAAGTTTGAATTTTTATCATCCTACAAATCCCGCCCCTTCTGATAAATGGATGACATTTCCGTCTTATGGTTTTTTAATTGTATCTTATTATAATATGCCAATTGTATTGTTGTCATTATGGCCAAATAAAAATTGAGGGGTACAAGTATGGAACGCCACTTTTTTACCTCTTTATACTGGTCCGCCTCCTGGAACGACATATTACATCCCTACTGTAATAGTGTACGTCAACAGTTGTCATTATGCTCAAGTTATTCCTAAAAAAAGTGATCTTTCCAATGCCAACAATTATAGCACGGTGGGAACAAACACGCACTGAGGCTGCTGAACCATAGAAGGAACTTTTTCGAGCAAATTTCAACTTATATATGGCGCTAGAAAGACAATCGGGAAAGCAAATTGTAACTGAAGAAGAAGCTATAGACGTATCAAGTCCATAATTAATTTTTTATTTTTAATTTTATGTAAATTACTCTTTTTTCCAATTTGTTGTAAATTTATATGATGTATCATGTTTAATAAATAAGTTTTATGAAATTTAGTTCATGTTTGCATATTGAGTTAATTTTTTTTATGAAATTTATATAATTTATGATTGTTTCATTCAATAAAATTGACGATTGACACCAAATTGACGACTTAGTTAATGTTTCATATTGCGTTATTCAAGTGTTAAAAACAAACCAAAAACACTTCACAAAAATTGACGATTTAGTTAATATTTCAATAAATATCAACTTATACACTTGACAAAAAGATAACATGAACCAAAAACATAAAATTTATCAAATCAACTTTTTTTGTGTAAATTTGTGTAAATTTTGTGTTTATTTTGAGGGATTGTTAGAATTGACCAAATTTATTTTATGTAAAATTTTAAGAATAAGACATTTAGTTTTTTTATTAAAAAAATCATGTTTAATTTGAAAAAAATATTCAGTATTTTAATTTTTAATTGTTAAAATTGACCAAATTTATTTTATGTAAATTTATTTTATGTAAAAATTCTGAAAATTGATGCAGACCGTAGATTCACTGCAAACCGTAGATTTAATCTACGGTTTGCAGTAATTGACTGTAAACCGTAGATTTATTGCACAGAATCACTGCAAACCGTAGATTTTTTCTACGATTTATACGTTTTTTCAGAAAAAATGTAGTATAAAAATCGAAGCTCAAAATAAAATGTTAAACCCAGGCACAATTACAAAGTGTGGGGTATATAGTTCTAATCACAAAAATTAAGCTACGGGGGACTCATGAAAGGGGTAGAATATGATTGCTTTTATGTTTGGTGTAAAAAAAAAATGTCACTCTTGCAGCAAGTGAAACGTGAGATCGAGACATGGCTTACGGAAAGATTTTTATTTATTTATTAAATTGACGGGAATCAGTCTCACCTCAAGGTTGAGATGTTGTTTAGTTTTATAATTTAGATAACTAAGTAATAATATTAATTAGTTTATTTAATAATATTTCGGGTAGCCGGCGGGTATCTGACCCTACATAAAATCAAATCCGGTCCCGATCCTGAAACAATCGGGTTGGGAGACTACCCCAAGGTGTCGGGTCGGGACTAGTTTGGGTCTGGACTAGTTCGGATGGGGGGATTTCGGGTCGGGTGTGGGATGGGAGACGGATCGGGTCGGGTTTCGGGAATGTTTCCCCGCCCTAGTCATAGATGTGGAGTTGTTTTAAACTCATTCAATTTTTTCTATTGGAAAAGTAAGTATAGTATTATATATATAAGGGTAATTCTCTATAAATTATATTCCTCCTAGATATCTTGATAATTTCATATTTACTCATAGGTACCATTTTTTATACTATATAAGTTTTATTAGTAATTGATTTTTTAAATAAATGAAAAAATCACAAAAAATCATAAAAAATATAAAAAAATATAAAAAATCACCAAAAATAAAAAAAAATTATTAAAAAATACAACAATCACAAAAAAATTATAAAAATTACAAAAAAATTAAAAAATCATAAAAAATTACAAAAAATCACAAAAAATCACAAAAAATCACAAAAAATCACAAAAAATCACAAAAAATCACAAAAAATCACAAAAAATCACAACATTATAAAAAAATAACAAAAATCACAAAAAATTATAAAAATTATAAAAAATCACAAAAATTACAAAAAAAATTAAAAAATCATAAACTTTTTAAAAAATTACAAAAAATATTTTTTTTGTCAATATAACACTTTTTATACCGAAAAGTGATTTTTTTATACAAAAAAATGGTTTTTCCATGATAAATGTGCATTTTTTTAATCTAAATGAGCTGAAAGTGCATCTAGTTCAGTCAAAAATACATATAATTCAGTCAAAAGCGTATATAGTTCAATAAAAGTGCATATAGTTCAGTCGAAAGTGTATATAGTTAGTCAAAAATGCATAAAATTGAGTCGAAATTGCATTCAATTCAGCTGAAAATACATCTAGTTCCGTTGAAAGTGCATACAATTCAGTCGAAAGTAAATATAGTTCAATAAAAGTGAGTATGTATATAGTTCAGCTAAAAGTGCATCAGGTTCAGGTGAAAGTGCATCTGGTTCAGCTGAAAGGGCATCTGGTTCAGTTTAAAGTGCATCTAATTTAGTGGAAAGTACATATAGTTAAGTCAAAAATGCATATAGTGTAGTCGAAAATGAATATAGTACAGTCGAAAGTGCATATAATTCTGTTAAAAATGCATCTGATTCAACTAAAAGTGCATCTGGTACAACTGAAAGTGCATATGGTTCAGCTAAAAGTGTATCTGGTTCAGCTAAAAGTGCATATGGTTCAGACAAAAGTGCATCTAGTTCAATAAAAGTGCATATCGTTCTGTAAAACCTGCATCTGGTTCACCTAAAAGTGCATCTGGTTCACCTAAAAGTGCATATGGTTCAGCTGAAAGTGCATCTGGTTCAGCTGAAAGTGCATCTGGTTCAGCTGAAAGTGCATCTGGTTCAGCTGAAAGTGCATATGGTTCAGCTAAAAGTGCATCTAGTTCAATAAAAGTGCATATGGTTCAGCTGAAAGTGCATCTAGTTCAATAAAAGTGCATATGGTTCAGCTGAAAGTGCATCTGGTTCAGCTAAAAGTGCATATAGTTCAGCTGAAAGTGCATCTACTACAGTCGAAAGTGCATAAAGTTCAATAAAAGTGATTTTTTTAAATAATTTTGTGTGTGATTTTTTTCATTTTTTTTATAATTTTGTGATTTTTTTCATTTTTTTTCATTTTTTTTATAATTTCTTGTGATTTTTTTTCATTTTTTATAAATTTTTCATTTTTTATAAATTTTTTATTTTTTGTGATTTTTTTCATTTTTTATAATTTTTTTAAAATTTTGTGATTTTTTGTGATTTTTTTTTTATTTTTTGTGATTTTTGTGATTTTTGTGATTTTTTATTATTTTTTTATAATATTTTGTGATTTTTTTTCATTTTTTTTATTTTTTTTGTAATTTTTTTTAAATTTTTTTGATTTTTTTTTGATTTTTTGATTTTTTATAATTTTTTTATGATTTTTTTATTTTCTTTGTTATTTTTTTTATTTTTTTTTCATTTTTTGTGATTTTTGTTATTTTTTTTATAAAAATACATTATTTTTTTTTACAATTTTTTGTGGTTTTTTTTTCATTTATTTTGAGATTTTTTGCATTTTATATAATTTTATGTGTTTTTTTTTTCATTTTTTATGAAATATGTGTATGGCGTTTTGGTAAATAAATTAAATAATTAAAAAGTGGTAACTATAGGGAATGTGAAATTATGGAGGTATCTAGGAGGAATATAATTTCAAAAGTGGTACCTATTGGGCATTAATTCATATATATATATATATATATATATATATTGTGATTCATTAATTTTAATCAACGTTGCCATATTTGACTTACAAATACTCAGTTAAGGAAAGAAATATTTTGTATATAACATCATTATTGTATTTACATACAAGTTGCATGATGTCACATACAAAGGAGGCATGTAGACCATATTATCTTAGTTTTTTATGGACATAGAATCACAATCTAAATCTTTTTCACATGTATTTTTACGTATCACAGTTAATTGCAAAAGAAAACATGTGATGAATTTTTTTTGTACCCACTCATGTTACTAATGGTATGTGACAAAATATGCAGGCACAAATTTTTACGCATTACACGCACTAAAAAAGCCCCAGAGGAGCGAGTTGCTATCCAAGAAATATCCTGGGAGATAAGACGTTAAGATAACCTTGGAATGACGGTCAGGAAAGGGAACAAAGACGCTGGTTGCAACCTGAAGGGGGGGAGAGAAGTGAGGGAAGGAGGAGGAGGGGGGAGGAGGGAGGTTTTAGATTCCTGATAGGGACCCACTGCAAAGAAAAATGTTAACCCGCAGATCGCCAAGAGAATGGAAGGAAATACAATCTCTTCTATGGGGTCCCTAGAGACATAATGACTGCAAAAAAGGTAAGTGTAATCATGACATAAGAAAGGTACAAGGTGGGAGGTATCACCACCATGCCAAGGATATGCTTACACATTTTATCATACTCCGGGGAGCTTACATTACTCAAAGGAAAGTCGCTTGGTCACCATAAAAAGGAAGAGGGACACAAATTATTTGTATGGGCCTCCTGGTGACAAGATAACTGCATTCACTGGACAAGGCATGAGATAGATAGTATGTGTCCATAAACCTTCATTTGGAAGGCGCAATACTCCTATTTAGGAAGGACCTTGATGGTCATAACTCCTTTACGGGCAAGCTTACGAGATAAGAAGAACAATGGTGAAAACTCGATCACACCAGCGGAAGGCTCAATTATCGTCTTCAAGAACACATTACCTCTCTTTAGTGACTTATGGCCCCCTATTAGGAGGGACATTGATGGTTTTGACCTCCCTCGGGAGAGACATAATTACTCTTCATGAGGCCTTATCATCATTTCTTCACGGTGTTCTCTGCCTATGATAGGGTAGTAACGACCCGGTGCTCCGACCAAAACGCCACCATCTCCTTTCTAGAAACAATATTGTCCGATTTGTCCTAATTTTGTCCTTACATCTTGGCCGTACGATTTTAAAATACATTGGTGATAGTAAGGAGGATACTTCTAACTTATGAAACATATAAGTACTCACATATTGTGATGTGGGATAGTTCTCTATCTCTTTAGGACAGTATTTCTCAACAGAGTTCTGGGTTCTTACAAGGGCAGTACGGAGCCCAAAGAGGAAGCATAAAATAATAGGCACTCATGCAGATCCTTTTAAGAGAGGCCCTATCACCATTTATTCACGGTCCTTGCCGCCAAAGATTTGTGCCAGTAGGGATCCCCAAGAGGAAGCATCAAAAAGTTGGCGACCATGAAGTTTCACCAAGTAAGGGGCCATATCATCATTTCTTCACTGTCCTTGCCGCCCAAGATTGGGGTCGGTGGAGAGCCATAGAGGAAGTATCAAAAAATGGACGATAATGAAAATTCTCAGAAGAGAAGGTCTTGTTATATAGAGGCCTTAATATGGAGAATGTTGGACCTTTGGTATGTCAAACCTGGAGGAGGAGGAGGAGAAAAAAGGGGAAGGGGGGTTGAATAGGTTTGACACCTTTTTCGATTTTTACTTAGTTTATTAAGTTGTGGCTTGGGTTTGATATAAATAATATACTATATATTATTATATATAAAATATATTTATACTATATATTATTAGGCATCAGATAATATATACTAGCGGAAATGGCCCACGCGATGCGTGGTGTAACGCGTAAATGTATCCAACGCGTAATATTTCAAAAATAAATATTGAGTACAAATATAAGCTTTGAAATATTAATTATAAAAAAACAACATTTCATTGAAACATAATATATTAAACTATGAACATGCGTCAATATTTATAAATCTGCTAATTATACACATCTAAACATAAAGTGTAAAGGGTAATGTAGTATTCTTTCTTCATCTTACATTCCCTTTAGTTTTAGTATCTCGAGACTCGGCATTATCCTGTGGAAAAGAAAAGGATCATCGGTTATGTTTATTACAATACCGAATGTTTTTCATTATGAATGTTTTCACATAGATTTCTTACTTATTTTTTTCTTCTTAGATTTGCACTCTTCCACCTGACAAAACAATAAAATAATAAATTAAGTAAAAGATTTTTTTCTCATAAACATTTGAAGTGCCTATTTTTATGTTTACCTCTTGTATGAATCGATTATCCTTCGATAATGTCTGCATTTTCTTCTTGTTCTAATCCTATAAAACTATAAGTAAAAGTATTATTAAATAATACATTTATAATTGAAATGGACTAATAAATAACTTATAACTTATTTGCTTACTTACCTTTCTCATTTCCTTATTAGCCTTCACACGTCTTCGTTTTGTTCGAATTTTAGTGTTGTTTTTATCACTGCTTTAATGGTATAAAATTAGTCTCATGTTTCAACACTACTATTTTCATTTCACTTAATAAATTGTATAAAGATAATGAAAGTTACATTTACCTAGATTCAAGTTGAGATATTAGCTCTCTAACTATAATTTTGAGGAGAAAGTAGTTATCAACTTGTAACGAAAATGACCACCCCGGAGAAAATATAATATTCTTTTTCATCTGCATTCAAACAACATTTATAACATAGTTTTAGTTGCATTAAATTTAAGGTTATTAAATAACTATATTAAAAATAGTAGCATCTTCGATTTACATGGCCAACATCATCATATTTGTTTTTTTTCTTCTTTTGTCGTTCAAAAAACTCATATTCCGACTTATCATCCCAATTATAAAGCAATTTTTCGTCACTCAATCCTATTATTGAGAAAACAAATAATCGGTATTTACTGTTTCTAACTTATATTTATTTTAAAATGTAAGATAAATAACAAAGTATTAGTATTCATTTAAATTTATGAATACCTTTTTTTATGAATTTCGTAACAATATATCTTGATAAACCACATTTGCATTTCGACGATTTGTACTTTTTGAAACTAATACTTTTGTTGTTTGTTGAGATACTCCTCTAGATAAGGCAAGTACTGACCATGGCTGAAAACATTATTTGGCAAGTAAACACCTACATGTGGAATTGTTTGACCTTGTGATTTATTTATCGTCAGGGCAAAACTTAGCCTTACAGGAAACTGAACGTGGATCATTTTAAAAGACAAACGCATCGAATCTGGAGTCTTTAGTGGAATACGATGAAGAAAAGTCCTTGTGCCCTTATATGGGCCATCTAAAATTTCGGCATCTATAAAGTTTCTATTAAAAGAACGACAAATTAATCGTGTGCCATTACACAACCCATTAGAGGGATCAATATTCCTTAGAAGCATTATCGGTGCCCCTAATTTCAAACGTAAAACATGATGGGGTATACCTGACAAAGAGATAGAGTGATAAAGCCATAACTTTGGTCGATCGCGTTAGGCTTTTCAACAATAATATAATGGTAAATTAAATGTAAATAATGAACACTTCTGGGTCTTTATTATTGATCGGATTATTACACTTGTTCGGATTATTACACTTGTTCGGATTATTACTTATTTATTACAGTTGTGCTCGGTTTGACTATTTAATCTCTTATCTTGGTCGATCTCCTTTTTCTTCGATACTCGGCTCTTTCACTGTTCGGTTTCCTCCTTAATGGCTAGGCTTTGACTAGTTTCTCTCTTTTCTCAACTTCTCTCTATAATTTTTGAATAGATTTTCTCTTACTCTTCTAGGAGGGGTAGTTGGCTATTTATAGGCAACTACGCCTCCTTGGATGTTGACAAGTGTCTCCATCTTAGGGTTTTTTTTAGATATGGGTCCCTAGTTAAGTGGGCTTGGACTTTTATTAATATCTACCTCAATTTTCTAGGAATGGTATGTGATGACCCATCAAGCCTTGGATACCCATTTATGAAGTGTGGATCGATTGCTACCCGAATAAAACATTCGGGTCCAATTTTTATGTTCTATCAAGTGCTCCCTGACTTCCTCGGCATGGTATCCATGTCGAGGGAGTCATGATCGGTCGGTCGAAGATATTACTTCGGTTTTGCTGTTCCCAAGGTTACATCGAGAAATGCGATAGATTCACGAATGTTCCCTAGGGCCCATTTGAGGTCATTAAGAGGTCCAATCTTGGTACCCTTTTTCGAGGAAAAACCCTTGATCTTCCTCACATTTATCTACTATAAAGGTGCCCCATCCCCCATTATTCCATTTATTATTACTTCGACTGTGACACGATGGCTTCTCCCAATGGTTCGACAGGAGACAACTCTTCAGATTACGTTGCTTACTTGGAGAATGAGGTCAACAAGGTTCGCGTCCTGAAAAAGAAATTGGCGGACGTGACCAAAATGTTGTCTGATATGGATGCGGAGCACCATATGACCATGGCTGATAGGGATTGGGCCTTCGAGCGTATAAAAAGGCTCGAGGCTTCTCTGGCTAAGCAAAAGGCAGCAAAAAGGGCCTATAAGCTTGCCTTCAAGGAGTTGCATGCTCGGTCTAAACCGAGTTCGGATGATGATGAAACAAGCTCTTCTACTGGATAGCTTAGCTGTCGTATTTTTCTTTTCTTTCGTTTTTGTTGGGTTTCATCACCAAGTTGTAACTGAACTGTTGAAATTAATAATCTGATCCCTTCTCATCCTTGTTTGCGTATCTTCCCTATAGTTATTGAATGACATAATTTGGACTTGAATTGTGGTTAATTGGGCATTAAATGTTTCTTTTGAGAAGCTCGAGGGTTTGTCTATCTTCGAGATGACCTTTGGTTTACCACTTGTTTCTTCCTATAAAAGGGGACTGTCCCTGTATTCTTTGTGCAGCTCATTCCTTATTATCGTACAAATGGCTTCTCCTCGTGAAGATAGTGGTGACAACCTTCATGAATACGTTGCCCATCTCGAGAAGGAGGTTAGGAAGACTCGTATCCTCGAAAGGAGGGTTGCCTTTTTAACCATGGAGGCTCGCCGAGCTGATGAGATGGACGAGCGCTTGGAGGCCATGGAGAGTGAATATCATAAGTCTCTGATCGACAATATTTGGGCTCATGCTCGGATCAAAGAACTTGAGGCTTCTAGAAATAGGCATATTGCTTCAAAGAGGGCTTACAAACTGGCCCTTAAGGAAGTGCATGCTCGGTCGAAGGGGAAGCCGAAATGACGACGCGGGCCCTTCCATGAAATGATTTTATTATTTTTATTGTATTTCCTTTATGTTGACTGCCTCTTCTGTAATAAAGTATCAATCAATCAATAAATATTACTTTCCCAATGCAATTTATTTGACTGCGCATGCTTGTGGCTTCATTAATGCTTTTGCTTGGGCCTTGTGTTTGACCTTATCCACTGAATCTTCTTAATCTCTGTATCTAGGGACCACTGAGATTTCTTGATCCCTGTGCATAAATCTTATCCTTTATATCTTAATTGCTGTACTTTTTCTAGATTGACACGTGCAAAGACTTTTTGAATTTCGCCCTCTTTTAAATACTAGCGTGAATCCAAGCGTTTCTTCTCAAGGGACTCAACTTTTAATAACGAATGGTTGCTCTTTCCCACTTAAACTTTTCTTAACAGACGCATCTTTTTAATTACCCCTGTTTCCAAGAGTCTTTTTGACGAACGGTTGCGATTCCCCACACTAAACCATCATTAATTTTTCTATAAATACCCTCTCAAGATATGGATTTATTCATAATCTTTTCTTCATCTCCCCTTACCATATATAGAACTTTATCCCATAATCTTTTTAGAATGGCCAGTTCTTTCACCAAATCTGCATTGGTCTTGCAAGTGGAGGCTTTTGAAGCTTCCTATGGCCATGCATTAAAACTGTTGAAGGATGCCGAGGAGGAGTTAAAGGTGATGCGTTATCACCATACCGAGATGGTTCGGGAATTAACTTGGCTAAGATCCGAACTAGATTATTGCCGACGTGCTCGTCAGGCTCTAGTTGAAGAGAATGAGGTGTTAAGGGGGAACCCGGCACTTCGAGACAGGAATGTCTCTGCCGGGCCCTCTCATTGATACCGATCGACCTCCCCCTAACCTCTCCATTTTCCTTTTTTTTTTCTTTTGATTTTCTTCAATTTTCTTCATTTCTTCATCTTTTCTCATTTTTTTTTTTTATATCCTTCTTATGCTTCTTTTTTCTTTTTTATCGTGTTCCTTTTACTTTCTTCATCCTCCATTTTCTTTTCACCACCTCTAGCTCTCTCTACTTTTTTCCTTTTTCTCTTTCTTCCTCTTCTTTCTCACCACTACGACGTAACAATCAACCTTGTGATCCTAAGGGTTTTGTGTTACTTCTAGGGTTTTTGTCATTTTTCATTTTCCTCTTTTTGCTTTTCACTTCTTCTTTATGTTCCTCTTCATCGTCACCTGCTGTTCGCCGTATCTGTTGGTATTGTTGACTTGCTTAGGCCACGTTGTCTCCTGATGTATTAGACCACAATGTAGTAGATTTTCTTTCGATGTAGTCCTCTGATGTAATAGTTTTTTTTTTGCGATGTAGTCCTCTGATGTAATGAACAGTGATGTATCTCATTTTTATTAATGAAAATTTCCTTTGCCCCTTTATATTGCACTTCTTTTTATGTGGCACTTGTGGTTTGTCGTTTTTCCGAAATCCAGATCTTTGAATATCTTTTCTATTTTCTGCTGTACTGTGATATCAGATGTATGTAGATGTACTGTCGATCATAGGTGCATGCTCCCAAGTATGTCAGGAAATATGCAAGTTTCCAAGCACTTGTCAGAAAATATCATGTTATCTTTTCTCTATAAATACTCCTCTTCTTTTTTTTAGTAGTTACCCTCTTTCATCAACTCTTAATTGTTTGCTCTTCCCTCCACCCCTACTTTCTCTTGCACTATAGCAATTTCCCAGAATGTCTGAACCTGTGGGGAGATATCATGCTCAGATGAAGGGTCTGGATGCGGAGGTATCTCGTGTCCGACGTCGAATGGGGAGGCTTGAGAAGGAGTACGACATTTTGGCCTTGAGTCTGTTCGGCTCTCACCCCGAAGAGATAGTGAAATGGACCGAGATTTCGGCCTTGAGTCATCAGCTCAATCACTTGTTGCTTCAGAGAAATCGTCTGGCTATCTCCTGGTATGATGCCGAGGAGATTTGGGACCATGCTCAAGACGAGTTCGATAACTCCCCTCAAGGCCTAGCTAACATGATGGTTAGGAATGCTCGGCTGGAGGAGCGGGTCATGGTTCTCACTAGTGAGAAATCCGAACTCTCTGCGGAGAACGAAAATTTGGTTGCCATGAATGATTTCTACCAAGCTCGGTTGAACTGCTCTGCTCGTTTTGCTTTCTCTCGGTCGGGTAGTTCGGTTTTTCCACCCATTGGTCCTTAGTTAGATTGGGCTGGTTTTCTGATGTATTTCCCGATTTGGGACTTGTATCTTTTTTATTTATTTATTTATTTATTTGGATCAGATGTATCTGTTCGTATCTCGTGCTTTTGTCTTGTGAACCGTTGCGACACCTCGCGCTTTGTGCCCTTTGACTCTCTATAAATGCTCCCTATTGCTTGTACTTCATTATCCAATCTTCTTTTCTCTCTCTTGTTGATAATTTTTGTTTCCTTTAATCTTGCTTTTGTTTGAGATGGCTCCCATTACTAGATCTGCCTCCAAAAAGAAAGCCCTTCTGGAAGAGGAGCCTACCTTCTTGCTACCCCGTCCCCCTGGTTTTGGGGAGGAGGATTTGACTCCTCTTCAGCTAAAAGAGATTGAGATGTCATGGCTGAAACATGATCTCAAGTGTGCTCAGACTGAAGTGAGGAGGTTTAAACAATATTGGGATGCGGAGGGCATTGCTCGTTTCAAAGCCGAGCAAAAATGCAAGTCTCAGTCTTACTCCTTGCAGCAGGCTGAGATGGCGATTGCTCGTTTGATTAGGGAGAAAGAGCGTCTGTAGGAGCTCTTGGCGAAGAAGGATGCCGATATGGGGGGTAGTTCTAAGAAGTAGGATGGTGTATTTTCTTGTAAAAATTCTCTTTGGTTGTATTTTTGTGTTTTTCCCCCTTGTGGATGAATAAAACTTTTGCTTTACACTTGATTCTGTCTATTCAGTTTTATTTCTTGTTCACTTTGCCTTTATGTCTAACATATGATGTTTCAGTATACACCGAGCAATGTGCCCGGTTATCCCCCCGGAGAGCGTTGTTAGAATTGATGCTTAATGCCGTCAAGCTAGAAACGGTCTCCGTCCACCTTGTTCGGTGTGTCCTTTCGGTAAGGAATGGTTGGGCGTCGAGGATCTTAATCGGGGATATTATTGGTAGCGTATGCTGGAAGCTTTTCGTGGTAGGGTCCACTGGCCGTTTATTTAGGTGTGATGATGTGAATTGCCTTGGGTAGTGGGATATGCTCTGACGTGGCAAAATCTGGAGCGTTGATAAGTTAAAAATAGCAGCGGTTGTTGACTTATCTATGGTTGGAAAAAAGGTAAACCTCTGTCACACGAAAAGGTGGTTATTATTTTATTCTTTTCGTGACTCCACTCCTTTTTACTGTGCCAAGCAATCCCTTTTGTTTTTATCACATAATTTGCTGAAGAAAATATCTGTCTCTCTCTAAAGTATATTCTTCCCGCCAAAAAGAAAAAACGTGCTGCCGCTCGATCTAGGGTTTCGTTGTATTGTCGATATATTTGCTGCTTTTCGCACGTGTCTGCTCAGAATGACAACTGTAAGTGCTTTGTTATTATTATGTTCTTTTTGTTTTAGGACTGGTATTTGATTTGTTGTTGTGGTCGTAGATGTGGCGTTGGTAACTGGTCTTGGTTGTCTATATATGTCTGACGATATTTAGTTATGTACTGGACTTACGTTGATTGGGATGGTAGTAAAACGTAGGGTTTCTGGTTAATTTTAGCAGGGGGGGGGGACTTTCGTTATCTTGATGTTGTTGTGGTTTGTGTGTTTGGTTAGTATACTGATGGAGTTTTGATGATGTTTGGATAGGAAATTTTGACCCAATGCCTGGCCCAAGTGGGTCCATTTGTGGAAAAGAATTTTAAGGAGCTTGCCGGAATACCCGCCGACATATATGTTGGGCTTCCGATATCTGACAAGGAGGTGTTGGGGTTTGTTCCTGCCGGCGAGGTAGTTGTACCTTCCTCGGCATTCTTTACTGGGGGTTTAAGACTTCCTTTCAGTAAGTGGGTGGCTTCGTTCTTTGAGGCCGTCCAGATTGCTCCGGCCCAACTGGCCCTGAATGGTTACCGTACCCTAAACGGTATTCAAAGGTTATCGGAGTTGGCCGGAATACCGATCGAACTAAAGGATGTGTTCGGGATCTATAGTTTGAGTTTTGAGCGCCGTAGCTCGTATCTGAAGACAATGCGTGCCTTCTGTCGGCTTGTCTTTGGTCTGCCGGATACCAACAAGGGGGATAACTTTGGTGTTGTGATTGTTTACGGTAATTGGGGTTGTGTTGGACACCAAATTCCCGGACCTGCGACCAAGGCTCCCACTATTCCAGACCTCGGCGCTCCTAATGTCGAGGCTCTCTTAGCTCTTTGGAAATGGTGGGGGCCTGGACCAACGAAGGATCCAGCTAGTCGTACTGCTCCCGTGCTGCTCGGGTACCCTGCGGGGCCAGTGACAAAGGGGAATCCTGTGCCCGAGATCCCTAAAGAGTCCGAGGAGGAATTCTTAAAAGTGGTCCGAGCTCGAAGTGCTGCTCGGGTAGGGAAAAAGACCGTTCGTTCGAAGCGTTGCGGATCTGACCCCGTCGTTGGAACAACGAAGAGGGGTAGGGGGACCGATACATCGGTCACCGATGAGGCTGCTTCCCAAGGGGATATCACCGAGGATGCCCCTACGCCTGGCGAGGTATGTGTACATGTATATTGATTCTCTTGTCTTTTGATTGTTGTTTTGTTCTCTAGTTCTTTGCTTCATTGGTTATCTTGTTTCAGCTACTGACTTCTCCATTGGTTACCCTCGCTCTTGCCCGGTCTATGGTTATTATTGTGTTTCAGGGGTCGATCGATAACATATTCGGACATATCAACCTCATGGTGAACATGGGCAAGAGTACGATGACTCTGCATGTGATCTCGCCTATCCGTACCGAGGACGTGATGGACCTGCCGGTTGTCTTGCCCACCTGTATTGAGGGTGTGGGCGAGCACAGGGCCCCTGAGACTGGCCCTTCGGAGAAGGAAGTGGAAGTGGAAGTTGACAAAGAGACTGCCGTGGATGTTGTGAGGGGTGGTGAAGATGAGGTTGCCGAGGAACCTGAGGAGGTGTTGGAGGACGGGGTTGCAATGACCCGTTATATTGACCGATGTGGGGGTGAGCTGTTGAAGCAACCCCGAGCCTTGAAGATGGGGTATATTGCTCTTAAACCCCTCGCTTTCAAGAATGCAGAAACAATAGCTTCTCGGCCTACAATGTCGGTTATAGAGCAGGCCAACGCTGATGCGCTGCGGGTATTTTGGCCGGAATCTGATGTTTTGAAATACAGGTTGTCTTGAGTACCGTGGTGCTGAGGGATCAGATGGCAGCGCTTGGGGCTGATAAAGAGAAGCTGGTGGCCGAGAAAGAGAAACTCGTCGCCGAGAATAAAATCCTGGGCGATAATTACGACAAGCTGTCGGCGGATTTCATGCGCCTGACCGAGGATGTCGGTAAGTTGGAGGATGAAAAAGAGAGTATGGTCGATAAGTACGACCAACTAGAGGCTGAGAATCTGCTCATGGCCGAGGATGTTGAAGCCGAAAAGGCCGAGGTTACTGCTCTGAAAGCGGCGCACGCGGAGGAGCGGACAAAGTTCGCAATGATGGCTAATTTCGCCGTCTATTGCGCTCAAGTGCGTGTGCTTAATTTCGCGAAGGTTCCTTTGTCGGATCGGGCGTGGTCGGAATTGGTGTACCCCTGTCCTCATGGTGCACCTCCTAAGCCTCAGGATTGGGCCAACCTCCGAGACGAGGAGCTCCCACGGCTGCCGGGACATACTACTTCGACGGCGCTCCGTCCCCATTCCGGGTCGGCTTCAACGACTCCTCGGTCTGCTCCTACCGTCACTCCCCCACCCGCATCCCCTCAGGTGGAGCCTTGACCATTTTCTTGTAGTATTTTCTCTGTATCTTAGCGTAAAATCTTTTGGTACCCGAATTGTGGGTCTCTTTTGTATCTAGAAACATATTCTTTTGGGGAAATGATAATATAGGTGATGTGCTTGTTTTTTGTTTGGCTTTTCCGAGTTAATTTCCCCTTTTCGAGGGTCATCATATTTTGAAGGATGTGAAAACAAAATAGTGTCAGGTACCTAATAACCCTCTTGCCATGGTGGTCTGGACCTCGCCTAGTCGTAGCGGAGGTAACGTTATAGATGGTCTTGAAAGATCTAAGGCTTTTCTAACTGCTGAATTGAATTCTGCTCGTCATAAAATCGAGGATCTGAATGTTCATATTTCAAACATGTCGATTCGGTTACGTGACTTGGGAGAGAAATTCAGCAAAAAGACCGCATATTATAAGGCGAACAAGGCTAAGGCGAAAGAGCTTCTTGGTGCACTTTGGCGCTCTCGTGATGAAGCCCGAGGCCGCGTGACGAGCTTGAACTTGGTCCTAGGGGCCGTTTTCGAGGATGCGGACCTACTGCTATCATTTGTCAAAGCGTATTGGGCCCGAGTTCACGCTTTAGAGGTGCTCGAGCATGTAAAAGGGATGAGTGGTGTTGCCCGGGCAGAACGCATGGTTGATGCGACGGCCGGGGTAACTGAGACCACGGATGCCTTGAACCGAGTCGATGCGGTCGTTCGTGTGCGTTTGGGGACTCAAATTTTTGCACTGCGAGATATTCATTTCGCTGATGTAGTAGACACCTCAGCGTCCGTTGATGGGTTATCGGATTAATAATTGAGTAGCTTGTTTTGTCGTTTTATTTGTAGCTTGTATAAAGATATTTGTAGCTTGTTTTGTCGTTTTTTTTTTTTTTTTTTTTTTTTTGGGTATTCATCTCTTCCCTTCTTCCCCATTTTGTTTTATATAGGCACATGCTACTACGTCGCACCAGGCTGGTTCTCCAAGCCTAGTTAGTCCGGGGCCAGGACCTACTGGTGCTGCCCGAGACGAGGTCCCATCTAGTGTGGCTAGTGACGGGCATGCCAAGATTCCTTATACCTTTTTATTGGGTAAAAATGTCGAGTTGCTCAATCGGTGCTGCCGATTTAGGGCCAAGTTGAAAACTCAGGCGTCTTCTTTTCGTGAGTACGCTCGTCGTTCCGAGCATGTTGTTAAGGTTCAGGAGCGTCGTTTAGATCGATATTGGCGGGTAAAGGAAAAATACTTTGGTAAACTAAAGTCGTTGGTAACCCAAGCGAACATGCTGGTGAAGTATTTCCGTTTGTCCCGATCCAGATACGATGCTTCTGCAGCTATGATCGAAGCTCGCAAACTTCCTTTCGACGATGCTCGTCGGAAAGCGGCCTCGGATGCTCACGAGGTCGCAAAAGGAGCCGAGTTTTCTGCACGGCTTAAGACGCTGACATGCGTTGGTGCTCATACGACCAACTTTGATGCCCTCATTTCTGAGGAGCGTTTTGATGGCGAGGAAACTGATGGGGATACGTCGACGGATGACGAAGAAGTGTCACTCGGTCAGTTACCGTCGTGCTCCTCATGTAGTAGCTCTTAAATAAATTTCTTTATTTGTTGGTTGTACCCTGTTGCCTCCGTAATGCGGGCGAGGACTATTTGTTTTATTTCTTTACTCCTGTGTTCGGATCTTCTCATTGTTGTACGGATATTTCATTGATTGGATTGATTTTCCTTTGCTGATTTCTTCGTTTGGCATTGTGTTGCCTCCATAATGTGGGCCTTTATTATCTGCTTCATTTCGTTATACGTGTATTGGACATTCCCGTTGCTGCTATTTCATTGTTTTGATTGATTCCTTTTCATTGTTTTCGCCATTTGGTAATTTATCGTCCCCATGATGTGGGCCTGAATTATTCTTCTCATTGCTGTATTGCTTTTTCATCCTTGCTCATTGGGTCAATGGGTACCTGCATATACATAAGTATTCCTAGGCATTCTTTTAGACATGCCATGTTGGGAATTTCATAGTATTCCTAGGCGTTTCGGCCATGTTGGGAATTTCATAGTATTCCTAGGCACTTCGGCCATGTTGGGAATTTCATAGTATTCCTAGGCACTTCGGCCATGTTGGGAATTTCATAGTATTCCTAGGCACTTCGGCCATGTTGGGAATTTCATAGTATTCCTAGGCACTTCGGCCATGTTGGGAATTTCATCTACACTGGTTAGTCAGCATGATAAGATACTTTATTTATTCAAAAGACAATGGCATTAAGCTTATAGAGGTAAGGCGGCACCTGTATTTGTACCTATGAGATGGCTTATATGTAGTACTTCTTTAGGTTAGCCACATTCCAAGAATTTTTCTCCCCTCTGCTATTTTCGAACAGAACGCTTTTGAGTTTGTAGGTAACTGGGCTTGTTCTTTTGACGATCTCGTATGGTCCCTCCCAGGTGGGGCTTAATTTACCATGTATTTCATTTCGGGTATATACCGTTACTCGTCGCAGCACCAGTTCTCCGATCATGAACTCCTTGGTCCCTTTCACCCTCTTGTCATATGTTTGTTTACCGCCTTGTTGATACTTCGCTAGTGTAAGAGCTGCTATCTCTCGTTTCTCGTCTATCATGTCAAGTTCTTCTCTCATTCTTTGTTCATTGTTTCCCTGCTCGACTAAAGTCGTTCGGAGCGTGGGTAGCCCAATTTCTGTTGGTATGATGGCCTCGACACCGTACGCTAAGCTAAATGGGGTTTCCTTGGCATACGTTCCATGCTTGTTGGAACGCGTCATCCGAGGCTTGGTAGGGGGGGTATCCCCACTGATGTGGTGGTGGGCCATAACTTTCCCCGATCATGTGTTCGGGATATCTACCGTCCTTCGTGTGGGTATCGAGGACACGTTCCTTATGAGTGTTTGGGTGGACGATTATCGGAGGGATCATCTCTGGGACATTGCCCCCTTGATGGGGCCCTCTTGTATCGGTTCGTCGCCTTGCTGCTTCCAGGGCGGCCCTGTAAGCTGAATCTTCTGCTTCATGGCGTAGATCTTTGTCTGTATTGGCGAGCTGGGTAATTGGCAATGCGATGCCGGCTGCTGTCATGGCCATCATGCATGCCGCCAGTTGAGCTTGCAGCTGGGCGTAGTTCCTTTCATCGGCTGATGGAACAACGTGTTGTACTTCCACCGTGGGTGGTGTAATTATCCTCGGCGGATGAGTCGGTAGTCGGGACAACTGTTCAAGTACATGATCCCCGGGCATACCATATCGGTGATCTTCGTTCGTTTGTAAACGAGCGCCGGAGTTGACCGAGGCTGTTGGCAAAGGGACTCTTGAGCTCGGCCCTGCTTGGGATCCGGGTAGGCGTCTTCGTGCACGCCTTAATACGGGCATGACTTGTTCGTCATCCGAGGACGAGGAGGGTTCGTCAACAATCCCTTCAAGTTGCTGTGGTTGTTTTTGGTTGACATAGGAGGTTGTTGGTTGGTTTCCGGGCTGGATAGCGTCATATCTGTCACGGATTTCGAGTAGATCGTCGAGGTCTTGTTGGCTGATTTGCGCGTTTTGGTTATTGGTTTCTATTATCTCGGGATGGGTTTATTCTACATTGGTCACCATTGTCGCTCGTCTGGTAGAGTATTGGTATTCGAATTCTAAACTAGTTGGGGACTAGATGATTCCCGGAGACGGCGCCATTTGATAAAGCCATAACTTTGGTCGATCGCGTTAGGCTTTTCAACAATAATATAATGGTAAATTAAATGTAAATAATGAACACTTCTGGGTCTTTATTATTGATCGGATTATTACACTTGTTCGGATTATTACACTTGTTCGGATTATTACTTATTTATTACAGTTGTGCTCGGTTTGACTATTTAATCTCTTATCTTGGTCGATCTCCTTTTTCTTCGATACTCGGCTCTTTCACTGTTCGGTTTCCTCCTTAATGGCTAGGCTTTGACTAGTTTCTCTCTTTTCTCAACTTCTCTCTATAATTTTTGAATAGATTTTCTCTTACTCTTCTAGGAGGGGTAGTTGGCTATTTATAGGCAACTACGCCTCCTTGGATGTTGACAAGTGTCTCCATCTTAGGGTTTTTTTTAGATATGGGTCCCTAGTTAAGTGGGCTTGGACTTTTATTAATATCTACCTCAATTTTCTAGGAATGGTATGTGATGACCCATCAAGCCTTGGATACCCATTTATGAAGTGTGGATCGATTGCTACCCGAATAAAACATTCGGGTCCAATTTTGATGTTCTATCATAGAGTTTAAAAACTCTTGACTGTAATGGTTATACAAGTCATCGTCAACGCTATCAAAAGAATGATAGGTTTTACATTCGCCACTAAACTTCATTATAACTTGGTCATTTAATTTATTGGCATCATTATTTAATGGTGTTATTATGGTTCTACCTACCATGTACCTCGCATCATTGGTATGATCATGAAGATTTGGGTAAATGTGGTTTATCAGAGTGTCTATTGACTGACTACTTTCCCAGTGTATAGACATAGAATTTGGTACTTTTATTAGTTCATCGTCTATGCTAGGTTCTAAACCATCTCCAACACGAAGTAGGAATTAAGCAAAATTCTTGTCATTGTGGGATCTCATGTTCTCTTTCAGACGTAACACTTGAACATAATTCCAAAGTGGTGAATTAACTATAGAAGTAGAGACTGATTCGGCTCTTGTACCCTTTGGTATTACCGGGAGTACTTGACAAAAAAATCCACCGAAAACCATAACTTTTCCTCCAAAAGGAAGATTGACACCCAATATATCCATTAGCGTTCTATTTACAGCCTCAAAAGCATATCGATGTGTCATTGTTGCATCATCCCAAATAATAATTTTCGCTTCCTTTAACAACCCTACCACCTCATCATTCTTTCCAATACCAGATGTAGATGATGCTTGAATATTAAGAGGGATCTTGAATCGCGAATGAGCTGTTCTTCCTCCACGTAATAGTGTTGCTGCTATTCCTGAGGACGTTGTTGCAATGGTAATACCGCCTTTATTGCGAATTGTAGTTAACAATGCACGATAAAGATATGTCTTACCAGTCCCTCCTGGACCATAAACAAAGAAGATAGCATTATTATTCGCTTGGACAACACTCATAATAGCATTAAATGCCATATGTTGATTATTATTCAAAGAGTTAATAGAGTTCAAGTCTTCTCAAGATACTGAGATTGATCGCTCGTCTTGTATAATCGATGAAGTATCATCTGGAAGTATTGTAATCTGAGGAAGATCCTTAAATTCGGTGACCTTGGTTCTATTTTGCGGTAAAATATTGTCTATATCTCGAAGTACTCTGTTAAGAACTCTAGCATCATTTCCACCCATTGTTCCTACATAATCTTCACTCATAAATGGATACATTTCATCCCATAGTTTTCTTTCATCTGTTACTTGACAATAAATCAAAATAGAAGCAAACAACCTTCTTAAAGCCACTGGCATATGATAACTTTCCGCATCCAAGAGACATTGTCAAATGCTGTCATCATGTTCTAATAGACCATGTAATTCGGCTGCTTCTTTAAATGTGGTGAATTGATGGCCATTAACCATTAAAAGATGATCAAACGATTTCACTCCTTTGATGTGGTTAAGTAAAACTCTTAAATAAAATCTCTCTCATTCTGTTGGTGAGACAGTGTATATCCTGCCAATGACTCGTTGATTACTTATTCATTTGACCCACGTCTTATTCTGCGAACACCATTTATAGAATTAAGGAATATCTCGGTAAAGATGTTGACGTGCACTCAGGTCGTTTATGTTCAACTGAAAAAATTGGGTAAGTGTTGTTTTTGAAAATTCCTCATTGTCAAGTATTTCACTAATTGGTTGATCACAATGAAACCTGACTTGCTGTTGGTTTGGAAGATGTATTACTAATGTTTCCACACTTGGATTTATATGACTCATGGGTATTTTATAAATCTTCCAAAAATCTTCATGTGAAGAAACCCATCTTCCGTCTACGTACTGTTGCACTTCATCGTAATCTGGACCTCGTCGCACTTCTAGAGATATACGATCATGCCCCCTTTTTACATATTTATATAAATATTTAACACTATCTATCTTTCAACAAATTTCAAGATTTATATGACAGTTATATTTTTTAAGCAACCACTGATTGTAAGGAACGACCCAACTATTATCTATCTGAACTTCTCTATTCCGTCAGCATATTAATTGTGACCCTTCTATTCTCTTATAAATAGGGTATGAATCATTTCCTAATTTTGTCACCTCTGACAATGTCTTCGGAAATCCTCGTTTACACTCTCCTGTTTTCATAAATGGTAATGTTTTGTTATACGTCATGTGCTTCACAACTAACGTGTGTAGCTCAGGGTCTTTGATTTTGTCTGGAATTTCCTCACTCACAACAGAATCATAATCGTATGGATTTATATCCATCTTCCATGATGAGGAGTATATGTGCATGTGGTAAACCTCTCTTCTGAAATTCAATTACATAAACGTATGACTTGACCTTATCCAGAGCGTGTTTATTAAAAACATCATTCTTAAATTCTTCAAACTTTGAACGAAAAACTCGTACAATAAGATTAGGGCGATCATTTGAAACTTGTCCTGTATATAATTCTGGCTTAATTTCTTGCCAGTTCGGGTTACACGTCATTGTAAAAACGTAGTCAGGTTTACCATATTTAAGCACTAAAGCCATTGCATCTTGATAATGTTGGTACATGTCACGTGGACTTCCAACAATCGAAGACAGTAGTATAGTTATCTTTCCAATATCACCTAATCCAATTAACATTAAAAAAATTATAATGATGGAAACTGTGAAGCTACGAAAAGAAAGATAGTGGCAATAATTACTTTGATTGTACTATATATACCTCCGATATTATCATCGACATGCATAGCATCAATAATGCCTTGATAACGTGAAGCACGAATTTTTCTTTGATTGAAACGTATAAAATTAAGTACGTTTGTTTCTATCTTAACATAATTGTCGACGACATATTGTTGAAGAATTCGACCACCGTGTAATAAAAGTGAAATGTCATCCTTTTGGATCTACAATTTTTTTAAAATATAATCAAAATTTAATTTGATTTATCATACGAAGCACGAAAAATGGGAAACAACTTAAAAGTTATATCGAGTCTTGACCTGTAAATAATAAGAATAGTAGTCACAACAGGATATTTGAAGACCGTCTTTTGTACGACATGTATGGGTCCATCCATAAGTCCCATAAGGAAGCGTGGATATTGTAATGGATCATAATAGCCTGCACCAACTTTAATACTAATGAGATCCCCACCTATTCGTTGGACCATAATATCTCTATCATTAATTGACCCTGGTTCTTCCCCTCTAACTAAAATTGCAGCAACTTCGGAAGCAATTGGAAGGTCATACTGTCGACGGTTAGGCAATTGTTCCTTAATTTGTAGTCGACATTCGAGTAAGTCATGACGGTGAGCCATATGACGAAAGGTATGAACAAATGGGTTGTAAGAGTTTAAAATGGCTTTTATTCTGTCAATTAGTTCCCTTTTAAGGCCACCGTTCTCAGCCAATCTATGATCGATTTCATGATCAGTATCAAATATGTATAATTGGAGATATTGGGGCCGTTAATTATCATTTGGTAGTAAACTGCCAATCTGGTGATAAATTGCTCCTTGAGCTCGGAATGTGTAAAGACATTGTCGTTGCCTCATCACGCTTTCATCGACATTTACTCCCATTGAGGTGAATGAGAACACATGGTTATATGCACGAATATATTTTCTAAAATGATTCGCTAATGGCGTTTGTTCTCTGAACAACTCAATCATTTCTGGTGGTGCACCCATTGTTTCTAACTGTATATTCCCTTTATTACATCATATCGAATTTGTTTCATTTTCAAACAATTTTGCATTACATTTTATGCAAAAATTTGGATCTTTTAATTGTAGTCTTTCAACATACCGACCTTCACGATGATTCGTTGCACAACCAACAAAGACTCGTTGACGACGTTTGTTAGTAACATTACAGGGAGCTGAATGTAATTCACGTGTTTAAGGTTCAGCTAAACATAAATAGCCGATGATAAAAGTTGATTATTCTGATTGTTTAGTAACATTAGTGTTTAAGTTTAGATATATATTCATTTAATAGTATATTTTAAAAGAATAAAATTTGTTTTTGTAAACATATAATATGTTAAGTTGAATTTAGTGTTATTTTTTAGTAAATCTTGTTTGCTCTAAGAACCCAATTATACGTCCACATATAATTTTGAAGCATTAACTTCTAAAATTGTAGAGTCTGGACCATCCTTGGCATTACTTAAAGAAGCTTTCTCAAACTGTCGAATATGAGATTGTTTACTCGTTGACGGACCTGTCATAAGTAAATAATAGTGTTAGGTTTAAGTTTATTATTTAGGATCAAAATAGTGAACCACAGATTAAAAAAAAAAATATAGGGAACCACATATGTCATAGGTAAATCAAAGTTTCATAATCGTTTGAATTCAATAACTCTAGTTAGTTTGAAGCATTACCTTCTAAAATTGTAGAGTCTGTAATATGCATAGAGTTGCTTGAAGAACCTTGCTCAAACTGTCGAATATAAGATTGTCCAATCGTTGATGGGCTTGTCATAAGTAATTAATAGTGTTACGTTTATGACTTTGATGATAGGGCTTAACATTTTAAGTTTATTTAGGATAGAAATTGTGAACCACATATAAAAATAAAAAGAAGAATTAGTAAACCACATATGTCATAAGTAAATCAAAATTTCATAATAATTTGAACTCAATACCTCTAGTTATTGTTCCAACAGTTTGGTGTTGAATTTCTTGATTAGCCGCAAACGGAACAGTATTTGAAGTAGTGCTTAACGAACTCTGATGTGTCGTGCATGGAGCTAGAAATTATAAGATGGTTACACATGTAATATTATTTTTAAAAAGTCAATCAAATAATTTTAGGATGAGTATAATGGAAATAGATTATTACTCAGTCGTGCTGCTAATTATGTGCCTCAGAGTCTTCTTGTCGTTTGTTGATGACATTCTACAGAACCCATATGATTAGGTGGAACTATAGACCGTCTTAAATGTTGGGTTGTACCCCTACGCTCTAGTCGGGCATTGATTTCTGTTTGTGTCATGTTTCGCAAGCGTTCTTGTTCTTGCTGAAGTTGTCTTTGCAAATTTCTATCAGCTTCTTTTGGCCTTATACGTTGCCTCCAATTTTTGAGGTGTTGCCTATCTATTTCTCTCGAATATTGTCCTTGCTCCGTATAGTTTATAGGTGTTTGAACCACAGAATTTTTCCTGCATTTTATTGCAGAAAATAGATGTTTAATATAAATAAACAAAGAAAGTTGTATGTATATAAATATAACTCAAAAGTTATCCGCAAAGAAAATTCTATGTACATAAATTTAATTATAGGAACTTCAAACCGGAGCGGGTTTTACATCCACATCTCCGTTCATTAAAGTCATGAGTAGAAAATGCATTGATTATCTATTACCTTGTACCAATATTTGAAGTGGATATACGGGCATTGGCTCGAGCTGCCGTACGATTCCGCATTGATGTACGACCCCAACTCATTAGCATGAGAGGAGATGGTGAGATTATTGGCATTGATTTCTTTTTCGTTAGAGTCCATGATTCTAACACTTATCAAAGGTAAAAGAATTGGTTAGTATGTTCATTCCTTTGATAATGGAGTAAACTGTTAATTTGTAACTTTCTTTCAATCAATACTTTTTTTTCTAAAATTGTCAATAATAAAACAACATTGGTTTTTGCTTAAGGAAATTTGCTTAGATGAAGAACCAAACATTACAAAATTCCAGTAAAGTGTAAGTGCGATTCACCATTTTCAGAGTGATCTCAACAGTAAGAAAGGAAACTAAAAATGCAACTATATACCAGGTGGTTACTTGAGAATAGCAAAAGAAGTCTGGCTTTGCCTTCAAAAGATTGGTTAAATCGGGTTTGGAATTTAGTAATGTAAATTACTGCCAGAACCAAATAAGTGTTAGTAAAAGAATAAAAACATGTAGACCCAATGTAATAACTGAAAAATTACCTAGTTAAGCAAAGTAGTGGAAGTAAAATAAATATATCTGGAGAAGAAGAGAAAACGCAGATAAAAAGGTTGGAGAACAAGAGAAAACACAGATAAAGAGGTTGGTTTAGTATCTGGAGAGAGAGAGAGGGAGGCTATGTTTTGAATATAATATGGTGGTAGCAGTTATGGGAGTTAGAAGAAAGGGAACGTGCCAGTTAGATGGTAGTTTTCTTTTTCTGTCAATAGGTCATGTGAACTTTGTGGGTTTTATTTTGTAATTTATGTTAACTTGTAAGGTTGTTTGGCAAATAGTTGTTTCAAGCTTTCATAAGAACTCTTAATATAAAGTAATAGTAAGATATATAAGTATAAGTATATACTAACGTATAAGCACAAGTATATGATAATCACAATTATAAATATGCTAAGCCAATCACACAATCACAATTAGTTATTCAAGTCAAGCAATATTTTAATTAGCAGTAATTAGTTGACTTTATATGTGAACTAATTTATCCAGCTATCGACAAATAGATAGTTATAATAACTTGGTCCAAATGTTTGCTTCGGAGATTAGTTATATCTTAAGTCAATATGCAATATTTTATCTAACAAGTCTTACACATTATAAATACAACAGAGTCTTACACATTATAAATACAACAATTATAATAAAGACTTGAATGTAAAGATAGAGTAAGAAATACTTGACACACGATTTATCCAGGTTCACCTCAATGTGAGACTACATCATGTCAGCAAGTCCTAACCGAATCTTGAACTTTTATATTCCTTTATAAATCTTCTTTAGGTCGGAGTAACATTTACAAATCTCTTCCTTGAGGGCAGAGAAACCCGGTGATCATCTTCTCCTTAATGGGCAAAGCAGCCCATAATTTTCTTCTGTTGGATGTAAGATCCAAATAGATAATAATACTCAAAGTTGTACCAAAGTCGTACAATCAACAAGTTACAACCAACCTTGTTTGGTTACCAACAATCAATACGATCGATGGTTTAAAAGTGTTGAATCTCGCACACTCAGAATGTATATATGATTACAATTCTTTTCCCTATTATAAAATCTCTCTTTACTATATATAATATGATCTTCAATATGGTCTTGAGAGTGTATAGGCTTGAAATAAAGGCACGAGCTTGTCGGTGTGAATCCAAAGTGTCGGAATGATGCCTTCTTATGAAATTGATGTGTATAGCCTTTAACTTTGAGTTAGGGAAAATATAACCTATGTTTAGAAAAATGACAAGTATCACAAGGTTCTTTAGTTTCAGCTTTAATACCAGGTATAATTCCTTTGAAAACATGTAAACATGTAGTATATGGGTGGCCTAGTCTAATATACCAAATATCAGTAGCAGTATATGGTTGCACAGCTGAACAACATATAGTATCAGAAATAAGTTGTACACTATCTTCCAGATAGTATAATTGTTGAACCAGTCTTCAAATATACTTAATTTAATAATGTTTTGATGATTAAAACGAGAATTTATATACATAACAAGTATCGTTGTACTAATACTTTCAACTAGTTTGTTTCAGATTAATAACAAGTTCAAATGATATATACAAAGAGACTAATCACAAGGAAATCGATCAATAGACTAGAATGTTATATTCTTGAAATTAACCCATTGGAGAAAACAGAAGAAACCAACCGGTTAGAAAGTTTTACAACTCATTTGCGTTCTGTTTATGGAAGATGCGGATGCCGTTTTTGTAGTCATAATACTCAATTCAAAATAGATTTGAACGTTGGAGAATATTTTTCAGCACTTACACTTGATCTCTTAATATCCCAATCACTCAAATCGACATTTAAACCAAGAGATATCAACCCTAGAAAGTGCCAGCTCATTTTGCTGTCGTGTCAGATTTGTGCAAGTGACTATCTTGCAACGATAATATCGCACTCATAAGATTATGGAATTAGGTGATTCAAATCTCTTAAGATTCCTTGTTTACAGTAATAAATATGGGAAAACGAATCAAGTTAATTGGACGAATAACGAAGGAGATATTTGATGCACAAATCAGCTACTTGTTCTGCCACGTTGGGAGAAATGGTTAACAGCCCATATTTGAACGGCTATAAGTGAATCAATTTTGTATGGAAATGATTAATTCAAATTGGGGGTGATTCCTTGACTGAAGGGATAGATATCAAAAAAAGAATCGCATTAAACGGATATCGGATCGCGGAGATACGCCTTCTAGAAGTTTTCATGTTAGATAGCAAAATCTTGAAATAACCAATTGGTTGGATTATAATATAACCGGTTGGAAAGCCTATAATTTGAATTTTCAAACAAACAACGGTCAAATCCATCACCACCAATATAGATAGACCCATTGGGGTCGGAAAAACTTCACAACACACTTCCCAAACCATAGGCAAAGGCTAGGTAAACTTATACACATTTTTGGTGACGATTCGAAGCTTTCAATCTCAATACCGAATTGATCCTCTTACCAATCCAAGATTATACACTCTCAAGAACAGTAGCTACACCTTCATATATTTAGTGAAATGAGAGAGATTATATTGGGGAAAATATTGTAATCATTTTTATTATATTTGTGTGTCCAACTTTTGTTTAAACCATCGATCACCAGTGCCGTCTCCCGCATTTTGTAGACCCAAATCTGATATATAAAATAGGCCATCAATATTAATTTTAATGTAAATAATATATCATAAAACATATAAAAAAAAGTTGTTAGCACTCGAATTCAACATAATAAAAGTCATTGCTACACGATAAAGTTAAATAACATTAAGTTAAGAATAATAATATAAAAGCTTAAATCTTAATCCTCCTCGTTTCTATTAGCAAAATTAGTAATTAAATCCACAATATCAAGTATAGAGAATACATTTTTCTCAATACAATACTAAAAGAGTAAAAGTCTGATATTTAAAAACCTAAATATATAATATATATATATATATATAGAGAGAGAGATATTACTGGATTATTGTAATAAGAGAATGGTTGTGGTCATGTGGCCTCTTTGTTTGAATTGACGTATTTTATTTATATTGTATTTGTCTTCCTAATACTCTAATGTAATTTTATTTTTAATTGAAAAACAATAAAGCATTAGCAGTTAAAAAGGGGCCCTTAGGGATTAGTAGGCCCAAAGCCATGATTTCACCCAAATATAACTTGAAGTCGTCCCTGTCAATCACATCGATCTTGTTCTTAAGCAAATTTATTATATAACCTTTTTAATTGTACAACTTGTGTACAACTTTAAGTGTTATATTTGTTTGGATTGTAGATCGATTTGTCTTGCTTCTTTAAGACGTGTTCACGGGTAGCTCTGCCTGTTAAGGAGGAGACGTACGTAGATTTGCCCCTAATGAGAAGCGTTTGCAAATGATTGTTTTGCCCTCAAGGAGAAGCATTTTATAAGGGGTACGCTGCCTTCAACAAACCTTTGAGTTGAATAAAAAACCTCAAGATCCGATTGGAGTTGGGGACTAGACGTAGTCTCAAATTGAGCCGAATCAGGATAAATCTCGCGTGTCAAGTACTCTCTAAACTTATCTTTACTTTCAAGTCTTTAATATATTAGTATTAATATATTAATATATTTATATATACCTACATATATTAGACTTGTGTATTCTTTAACTTTGAGCTAACTCATATCCGAATCAAACAATTAGATCATACTCCCGGTGACGAAATCTATTTGTCGAAAAAATTAGTGTGCATCCAAGTCAACAATAGTTGATAATATGTTTGTGTGTGATCGTTTGTTGGCTGGGCGTGACCCGTATCTGTTAGTTTATATACGTGTGCTAATATATCTATAACTACTATTCATTGCATATTAACTTAGTTTATATATATAACTTTATTTTAATAATATATTTTATATTAATTAAAACTCACCCAAGCCGCTAGTTGTTTGAACCGGAGAATAGTTCGAAAAGTAGTCAAATCTATTCACACACACCCCTTATCTAGTTTTGCCTTTAGGTCTAACAATAATCATTGCCTTTGTTTAGCTTTCCCAATCTCCCTCATACTTGATGGGTCCTAAATATAACAAATATCTTTCATAAATAGTAAATAACAAGCAAGGTCTTTAGTAAGTCATGTTAAAACCAAAAGTGGGTATACACAACACATTTGTGAGAAAAAGTTCAGATGTAAACTTTACATTTCTTTTGTGTTTCACTATAACTTTGCTACCATTTGGTAGACAAACAAAGATATTAACATGGAGAATATCATAATATAAAGAGGTAGATGCAACCATATGTTCTGTTGCTCGTGTATCCAATATCTAAGCCTTGACAAATACAGACCAATTTTTTTTTGTTCTAGCACCTTTTAATGCTTTCAAGTAAGTGCTATATACCTTCCACATTAGTAAAAGCGAAAGTGCATAAAGGAGAATCAAGTCCTTGCACATATTGTTGTGAGCTCTCAGGTGGTGAAAAATGCCCTTTTATATAAGCAATTTTTTTGTGTGTATTTGATGAGAGGATAATGGAGTACTTTCTAGTATTTTCCCAGTATTATAACCACCATGACAGTCATTACCAGCTCGAGAAGAAAATTGATGAGAAAAATTATGATTTGTACCATAATTCCGAGTATTTTGCCTAGAATTACCATGACCAAACAAACCACTGCTAGTCAAAAGGGCTTCTTTTTATAACCAGATGGTAAACCATGAAACTTGTAACATTTCTCTCTACTATTCCCTACCCTATACAATAAGAGCAATGTGGTGGTAATGGTCTTGGTTTAAAAGTATTCCCAAGTGGAGGATGAGAAGTCATAAAAGCCATATTTTCATAAGTAGTAGTCACATTTGGCCTCAAGTTCTTATGTCTTTCTTCTTGTATAATCCCGTTAAAAGTCTCATTCATAGTGAAAACATGCTTCATCATAAGAATATTACTCATCACACTTAACAACTCATCATTTAGCCCCATCAGAAAATGCATTTTATAAGCCCTTTGATTTATTTCCCATAAAGCGCTAAACACATCACAACTACAATGATTAATACACTCACAAGTACACCTTGGTAGTGGATTAAGCATACTCAGTTTCATTCCATTTTGTCTCTAACTGAGTGAAATAAGATGTCATAGATTGATTTCCTTGAACAAGATTATTCAAATTTTATTGGAGCTCATAAATTCTTGGCTCACTACACTGAGAAAATCTTTTATACAGAATACTCCACATTTCAGCAGTTGTGCGTGTATATAGAATTGACTAGGCAATTTCAGAAATTACTCAATTTAGAATCCAAGATTGAACCCCTAAGTTACACTTATTTCATGGCTCATATAGATGATTGTTTTCTTCTGCACATTTTTATTTTCACAAAACATAGCTTGGACTTAGCATTTAAAGAAATTTCTATTTCTCTTTTCCAAATGAAATATTTTGATCATCCTAATCGTGGATTAACTATACCCAAACTTGTGTTCTCATTTGGATTAAGATCATATGGATCAGATAATTGTTCAACTTAGATTTGTCTAACCTTATTTCCCCCATTTTTAGTATTGGAATTAGCATTATTTACCACATCAACATAACTTCCCATTATTTAAACAATTAAACAACCACATTTTAGAAATTGATGGAGAAAATTGTAATATAGTGGTCATAATATCCCCAAATCAGTAACCTAAATTACAGTCTCAAATCTTCATAGAAAAATGCAAAAATAACAAAAACAAAAATCCCAATAAAATCAATACGAGCGAAGAGAAGAATGATCTAACCATATACAAATGTTTATAAGCAGCAGAAAAAAGCTATATCCACTCTGATACCATGACCAAATAATTACAGAGAAAAATACGATCTCTTTGAAAAAGAATGACGAAATTAAAGAGAGGGAAAATTTTAATATGAACCAATAGAATCAGTTGGTTACAATTCAATTACAGTCAATGACTTATATACAGCTCGCTAATACTTCTTGCCAGTACTAAACTTTCACTTATTTACAATATGAGACACTGGATTACAAAATATTGTTACAAGGGTAAACCATTATTCTCATAATAGTCTTTTAACTACACACATAGTAATAGAATCATCACATAATAAATTGTAATCTCAATAGTATTTGTTGTGAGAGAAACTGACTTGTTGGTATGACTTGTTATTTTTTATATTGTGGGTGGTTAGAGTTGGAATTTAAGTGTTTGGTATGACTTATTGGTTTCATTCATTCAACTAAATATTTTGAGTTGAGAACTATACCCGTAAGATACAAACCCTGAATTAGCTTCCGTGGTTAAATCCTGAATTACCTTCCATGGTTGTGAACATTGCGGTGAACAACAAATTCCTTTTGAAAATATTATTAAAAAAAAATGCAACTATAGTTACTAAACAATCATTATAATGTCAAGCAACATGGTGAGGGAAGCGCGATAGCGGGTTAAAGTGCATATTAAAGTATTTCCAAACTCAATGCTAGACTACAAATTTATTTACTTGTTGTCAAAAGCAACTCAAACTTTACTTATGAAAAAGTAAGCTTTTTGTCGATTTTACTTCAAATAAGCTTACTTTTTTTTGGTATCACCAAACATTTTTTTTTACTTTTAATGTAAAAGTATTTAGAAGTATATTTTTGGGTGTTCACCAAACAAGTCATGCCTCTAATTTTCAACTACTAGTCTACCATGCCAATCTAACTTTTTATGCTTATATCTAACTATATAAAAAGCCTTTATCACCAAAAAAAGGCATGACTCTAACTTCCAACTATGTAACTTTCAACTACCGGTGTAGTATGACAATCTATCTTTTATGTTTACATCTAACCATACTAGTAATCGTGCCCCACGCGTTGCGTGTCGATCGGGTAATGCAATAAAAATATAGAAAATATGTATATTTATGATATAAATACGTGGATAATACAAAAAAAAACATAGTTTAAGATTTAAAACAATGTTTGATTGTTAAATAGGAATAATTAGTTTTATTAGTTTTTACTTTTTATATTTTTATGGGAATATGGTATTATTGTAATTAATATAAAGATGTATGAGTATTTTTAAAAAAAAATGGCTAAATTAGGCAGTCTCATTTGACTTGGCTTGACTTACTATAATAGAATGATAAAAAACGTTGTTGACCAAATAAGGCATGACTCTAACTTCAAACTATTAGTCTATTATGACAATTTAACTTTTATGTTTATATCTAACAGTATAAAAAGCCCTGCCCATCAAACAAGGCATGCCTCTAACTTTTATATTTATATCTAAATGTATAAAAAGCGTTTGCGTTATTCACCAAACAAGACATGCTTCTAACTTCCAACTACGTCTCTAACTTTCAACTAGTGGTGTAATACGACAATCTACCTTTTATATCTAACTATACAAGAGAGCATTTGCATCAATATATTCATATGCCAATTTCTTCATAAATTTAGAGATGTACCTTGAAAATTATATTTGAATCAATCTTTTTATTCATTTTTCTGAAAATGAGGACCATCAAATACTCCGAATAAATAAATAGCTTTGCTTTTCCTCTCAAACACTATTATTATATTATTAAAAGGGCAATTAACAAAAGCATACCCTATCTCTATTATATTACCAAAAACATACCCCCAAAACTTAAATTACCAAAAACATACCTATATATACTTATTATTTTATCTAATTAATTATAATCTGACCTAAATCGCTCTCTTTCTCTCTCTCTCTAATCTAACCGCACCTCTCTCACTCTCTCTCTTTAATCCCACATGTCTATCTCTAACACGTCCTAAAAATGTCTAAAAGAATTGTTGAATTACCAGGAGGATCGATGTCACTAATAGACGAAGAAAGAGAAGAAGACACTCCTCTAGCTTCTTTTATTCTGTCACCAAATCGGGTATATTATGTGTGTTTGGGATTAGTAATTTTTTATTCAGTTTATCTGGTTTTTTAACTCTATCAGTTTGGGATTATTTTTGTTTATCTGGTTTATTCAGTTTATCTGGTTTTTTAATTCTACCAGTAATTTTTTATTCAGTTTATCTGGTTTTAAATTAGCAAAATTATGTGTGTTTGGGATTAGTAATTTTTTTTTTAACTCTATCAGTTTATCTGGTTTTTTATTAGCAAAATTATGCATGTTTGGGATTAGTGTATTAAAAGATTTTACTAGCCTAAATTTAAAAGTTAGTGGGTTTTTCACTTTTTCAATTGAATTGATTTATACAGTAATTATTAGCCAATTTCAGAGTTCATATCCTAATTAACAGAGTTGATACCCTAAAAACAGATGTCATACCCTAATTTGATAAAGTTCATATCCTTATTTTTAAAGTTGATACCATTATTTAAAGATTTATATAGTTGTTATTAGCGAATTTTAGTTGTGATTAGCCAATTTTAGAGTTCATATCCAGATTAACAGAGTTGATACCCTAAAAGCATATGTCATACCCTAATTAGAAAAGTTCATATCCTTTTTTTGTGTGGAATTCATACCCTAATTTTTTAAGTTGATATGTTATTAGCCAATTTTAGAGTTTATATCCAGATTAACAGAGTTGATACCCTAAAAGCAGATGTCATACCCTAATTAGAAAAGTTCATATCCTTAATTTGATAAACTTCATACCCTAATTATAACATTTCATACACTTGGTAGACATTAGTTGACAGATCTTACTTGAAATATTTTCCTAGCCTAAATTTAAAAGTTAGTGGGTTTTTCACCTTTTCAATTTAATTGATTTATATAGTAATTATTAGCCAATTTCAGAGTTCATATCCTAATTAACAGAGTTGATACCCTAAAAACAGATGTTATACCCTAATTTGATAAAGTTCATATCCTTATTTTTAAAGTTGATACCCTTATTTAAAGATTTATATAGTTGTTATTAGCGAATTTTAGTTGTTATTAGCCAATTTTAGAGTTCATATCCAGATTAACAGAGTTGATACCCTAAAAGCATATGTCATACCCTAATTAGAAAAGTTCATATCCTTAATTTGATAAACTTCATACCCTAATAATAAAATTTCATACACTTGGTAGACATTTGTTGACAGACCTTACTTAAAATATTTTCCTAGCCTAAATTTAAAAGTTAGTGGGTTTTTCACCTTTTCAATTTAATTGATTTATATAGTAATTATTAGCAAATTTCAGAATTCATATCCTAATTAACAGAGTTGATAGCCTAAAAACAGATGTTATACCCTAATTTGATAAAGTTCATATCCTTATTTTTAAAGTTGATACCCTTATTTAAAGATTTATATAGTTGTTATTAGCGAATTTTAGTTGTTATTAGCCAATTTTAGAGTTCATATCCAGATTAACAGAGTTGATACCCTAAAAGCATATGTCATACCCTAATTAGAAAAGTTCATATCCTTAATTTGATAAACTTCATACCCTAATAATAACATTTCATACACTTGGTAGACATTAGTTGACAGACCTTACTTGAAATATTTTCCTAGCCTAAATTTAAAAGTTAGTGGGTTTTTCACCTTTTCAATTTAATTGATTCATATAGTAATTATTAGCCAATTTCAGAGTTCATATCCTAATTAACAGAGTTGATACCCTAAAAACAGATGTTATACCCTAATTTGATAAAGTTCATATCCTTATTTTTAAAGTTGATACCCTTATTTAAAGATTTATATAGTTGTTATTAGCCAATTTTAGAGTTCATATCCAGATTAACAGAGTTGATACCCTAAAAGCATATGTCATACCCTAATTAGAAAAGTTCATATCCTTAATTTGATAAACTTCATACCCTAATTATAAGATTTCATACACTTGGTAGACATTAGTTGACAGACCTTACTTGAAATATTTTCCTAGCCTAAATTTAAAAGTTAGTGGGTTTTTCACTTTTTCAATTTAATTGATTTATACAGTAATTATTAGCCAATTTCAGAGTTCATATCCTAATTAACAGAGTTGATACCCTAAAAAAAGATGTCATACCCTAATTTGATAAAGTTCATATCCTTATTTTTAAAGTTGATACCCTTATTTAAAGATTTATATAGTTGTTATTAGCGAATTTTAGTTGTTATTAGCCAATTTTAGAGTTCATATCCAGATTAACAGAGTTGATACCCTAAAAGCATATGTCATACCCTAATTAGAAAAGTTCATATCCTTTTTTTCTGTGGAATTCATACCCTAATTTTTTAAGTTCATACCCTCATTCTAATATTTTTGTTTTATGAACCAGGAACGACGAACAAAATCTTTTAATGATCCACTTCAAAAAAGAAAAGCTAATACACAACTAGAGCCAAAAAAAGAACCTAAAAGATCTGTAAAAGTTTGAAAAACTAAATATGCAGCTAGAAAAGCATCTACTCAAGCAGATTGTCCTCGACCCAAAAGGAAATCTTTATCCCAACCATCTTCTCCACTTCAAACCCAAAAGTACTTAAAAACATATCGTTCAAACATGTTCAACTTAATTAGTTCGATATCAGCTATGAATTTAACAGAAAACCATCTAAAACCCATTGAAAAATATTGTCCTTTTTATAATCTGGTCCATGTTGCGCATGAAAAGCTATTTGACATTAATCATGCGAGGAAGGATGACATGACCTTGAAAGCTATTCTGTCTACTTTTGACAAAAAAAACAAAAAAAATCGTCATAGGGAACAAGTCATTTGCCTTTAAAGCGGACGATTTAAAGAAGGTTTTTGGAATAAATGATGGGCAGTTACCGGTGATCCTTATAAGGATGAAAGAAAAATCAAAACCTTTTTATAAAAGGTGGTTTTAGACTCTAAGCTCACGTTATCAATGACCGATATCAAAACCGCCTTGGATTCAACATTAAAAAGTGAAAAAGAGAATGCGGTACAGGATGTCGCAAGATTAATGACTCTATACCTGCTCACTAGCTTGTTTGTTACAAACAAATTGACTTCATTATCTTGGGCCTACGTAACATTGACTGAAGACATCGAGCAAATGAAAAACTATAATTGGTCAGCTCATATTTGTGCTTTCTTGATGACCTCAATTATAGATAGTACTGATCTGACAAAAATAAAAGGATGCGTGACTGCATTACCTGTAAGTTCATAACCTTCACTCTATAGTTGATACATTTTTAGTTAGTTGACAGAAAATAAAAGGATGCGTGACTGAATTATCTTTGTTTTTTGTTTGCCTTGATTTTTTATTTATTTATTCAGTATTGGTTGATGGAACATATCAACTTCTGTAAACCCCTGAATAAGGATGCGACAATTCTCTGTGTTAAATGGAACATGCATGATTTGAAAAATCAGTTAAAGAAAATGGACAACATCACTGATATATGCAGCAACGAAGAGGTATACATTTTTGTAAATTTTGAGGATTTGTATTGTTATTCTAAATTCATACACTGGTTCCCTAATGGAGGATTTCATTTTCTTACTTTGTGGAGTTCATACACTCATTTTTATAAAGTTCATCTACTTATTTTTGTACTACATAACCTCATTCTAGGAAAAGGAAACCCAGAAAACGATAGATCAATCACCTGAGATGGACTATGAAAATAATGAATCTAGAAAAATAAGTGATGATGACGAGTTCGTCCCTGAGACAGCTGAAAACTTTGTGGGGCTTGATGATTTAAATTTCAGGCCTTCATTCAATGGCAATAAGTCTATCCAGTCACAACATAGTTCGGCATCACAAAAAGAGCAAAAAATAATCAAGGATTATGAAAAACTATTATCTGAGGTGTATGGAGAACTAAAAGACAAGAAATTTGAGTTCACTCAGTTAGAGCGACGGAATATTGGTATGTATGTGTAATATTATAGATTCAAAACATTACTTGAGCTAAGCAATTGCGTTAAACTGATATGTATATTTATTTACTACAGAGCTAACAATCCAAAATAAAAAATTGAAGGATAAGAATGAAGAACTCAACGATGAGGTTGGAAAGCTAAATTGTATAAATTCAGAGGCGACCACTGAAAATGATAACCTGAAAGAAGAGAATAAAGTACTCAAGGCTGAGCTTTAGAAGCTAAAGGGTATGAATTTTTTTATGACATTTAAAAAAATATATATATAGAGATTAACTTAGAATCTAATTTATTATGAGTGAAATTATATAACTAATGTTCATATCCTAAAAGTTTGGAATAACAAACTAATTAGCAAGGTTCATACACTACCTAAAAAAAAGAGTACCCTAATTATAAATTTCATACCCTTTTTCATACCCTAATTAACTGCTATGTGTAAACTAGTGCATGAACTCTTTGAATTAGTATATGAAATGATACAATTAGTATATTACATAGTAGAATGAAATTTAGTAATTAGAATATGAACTACTATAACTAGGGTTCTATCTTAAAAATAATTTGAACTCGTATATAATTTGTAAGACTCTTTCATTTACTTTATGATTATGTTAAATATTGTAAACAGACTGTGAAAAACAGACAGAGGTAGATGCTGGTAATGTCATCAATACACTAAACTCAGAAATGATTTATGAAGAGAAAGATGAAGAGCGTGAAACTGCTTTGATTGTAGAAACCAAAGCAGGTGGACAAATGAGAGAAAACGTCAAAGGTATCAACTTAGAAGTAATTTGAAATCTTGAATAATTTTTAAGAGTTTATTTCATTTACTTTATAATTTTAGAAAATTTCGTAAACAGAATGTGAAGATGATAAAGAGATAGATGTTGATAATGTCATCAATACAGTAATCTCAGCAATAAGTGATGATGAAAAAGAAAAAGAGCGTGAAACTGTTTTGATTGTAGAAAACGAAGAAGATGACCAGATAGGAGAAAATGTCAAAGGTTACTACTTAAAAAGTAATTTGATATTGCATATAATTTTTAAAACTCTATTTCATTTACTTTATAACCCTGTTAAATATTGTAAACAGAAGGTGAAGAACAGAAAGTGGTCGATGCTGATCATACCATCAATAAAGTAAACTTGGTAAAAAGTGATGAAGAGACAGACGAAGACCGTGAAACTATCAAAAGAGTAGATATTAGTTCTACAAAAAATGAAAGTTTTATAACCTCAACACAAATAGATAAGCTGATTGTGACCGTTGTTGATAAAGCATATCAAGTTGGATTTGATTCGGCAAACAGAGGGCGTGTATTGAAAATGAATCAAGCATATATCAAAGGATTAGCTGACAAAAAAATGCCGATACCAGGTCAATTTTTAACAGACATTGAATATGCAAAGTCATTGACTGAAGCTTTTAATCGGAGTATCCTCAATCAAATTATGAATGAACCAAACACACGAGGAGACAAAACCAAGCTTACTAATGAAAAGCAAACATATGTGCATGACTTGTCTCAAGCATACACGAAAGGGGTGGTTAATGGTATTCAAAGCAAATCCGACAGGTGTGTGGGTGTAGACAGTGAAGTAGAATATACAGAGACACAGTATTCAGAAGATGACCTATTTAACATACACTCCGTCTCACAAGTATTTAATCAAGGAGTTTCTGTTGGTCGTCAACTAATTGAAGATGAGAAAACACGACAGAACTCGTTCAATGTTGTTAAAATAGAGTTGGTAGAAGAGTAAATCAAGATGAGATCTACCATTTCTCTCCAATTCGTAAGAGACCGAGACTAGGGAAAAAGACTTAGAAAATAAAAATGGAGAAGGTGTAGATTATGAGGTTTCGAATGATGATATGCTTGGTTTTATTCTCCTAACAGCAACTCAGCCCCAACACCATGAAGAAGAGAATGCGGAAGGCCAAGAAGAACCTGAACAACAATGTCAAAACAAAGGTGCAGAACTCATTTAAGAACATCCTGTGCTAAGAACTAGAACAAAGGGCACAAAACAACTTGTTGTCCAAAATATGAGCAAAAAAGTGATGGATCTTCTTCCAGAAGAAATAGAGAAAAAGATCATCACAATTGAAGAAACGAATAATACTGGGTAACTCTATGTACTATACTTTATAAGTTATGTTTGGAAAATTAAAATCAACTAACTCATAATTATTTTTCAAAATGCAGAATTAAAATTTGGAGAAAAGATGGAAAGAGTTGGCCATATGTAACTTTTGAAGAGATTCGGGCAATACTAACAGGAGACAAGTTGGATACCACAGTAAGCCCTTGGCTGTATATTGTATTTCATTATAAAAGTTTAATTTTTAAAAGAGTTTCCTAACCTATTTTGACAAGTTCATACACTGATTGTTGTTGAATAAAAGCCATGAAACAAATTGTTGAATTCATGCACTAATTGTCATAAAGTTCATATCCTTATTTTTATAAATGATACCCTCATTCTAAAGATTTATATAGTTGTTATTAACCAATATCTGAATTCATATACAGATTAACAGAGTTGATGCCCTAAATAGAAATTTGCATATACTACCTAATGCAAAAAAAACATTTATTGCAGACGATTGATTCGTATGCTGCTATTTTAATGGAGAAGTATAAAGCGTTAAACAATAGATTTGTCATCTTGCGTGGGTGCCTTTGGGTAAGTTTATATATTTTTACATTTGTTCTTATTGATTCACATTCCAATAGTATAAAATAGCAATATTCCATTCACAAGAATTAATGTTGTTTGAAGAGGATGAAGCAACTCGAAAAAGAAATAAGTTTATAGACAAGGTAATTGTAAAATTATATGATGGTTTATTTGGAAGAATAATCATGCCGGTTTTCTCAAATGGAAACTGGGTCCTTGCGGAATATGAACACACGAGAAACGTGTGGCGCTTTTACAATAGTTTAAAAAATCCTGATGAAGAAGAAGACGATTCAGAAGCAGCTTCAAAAGACTTGGTAAGGACATCGTATCAACTAATGTATATAAAATAAAAATTAGTACGACAACATGCTTACTAACATAATTTTTTTTTTACTTGAAGGCTGGTGAAATTGACAGTTTAATGGAGTGGATTATTACTACAGCTGGGAAGAATGCTAGAGGTGAACAAAAGTACATATCCAAAACAAGTATTGACGTTGAACAGCAAGCACAAACTAGGTATAAAAAAAACAAATTAAAATTAGAAAATTAAGTTATGTACTTGATGCTAAAATATGTGTTTAGACTTCACAGAATAGTAAAATCTTCTGAAAACAAATAGTATGAACTTTAGAAATTTAGGTATACATTATTTTTTCAAGTTGAAACAATAATTGTCAAAATTTATGTAAGGAATTGTCAAAAGTTCATATCCTTATTTTTAAAATTCATACATTCGTTCTAAAAAATGTACAGTTGTTATTAGAAAATTTCAGAGTTCATATCCAGATTAACAAAGTTGATACTCTAAAAAAAAATGTCATACCCTAATTATCTTAATTGAAAGAGTTTCATACCATAATTAGCTTATGAATATGTAAAATGTTGTTTAAATTCTAGGTTTTCTTTTTGTTATTTCAGTAGTGAAACTGTATTATTTGTATGCTATTGGATGGAGTGTATTGCAAAACGAAAACCAGTTCCGAAGAAGCTTACAGAGAAGATATTAATAGTTTTTAGAGCTCAGATGATAAGAGACTTCCTTAATGATTTTGACGTTGAGGCAAGCAGAAGAGATGAAGTCCAGCAAAGGAATCAGCTACCAGCAGACTATGACAGTGGAAATGAAAGCGATTTCGATAAGGATAAACATTTTCCTCTGGCTTTTAGGAAATTGAACAATTGATTTCTGTAAAAACTTACGATCTAATAGATAGTTTAATACCTGTTTAGCTCTGCTATTGTAAAAACTAGTTGTTTGAAGTATCTTTGTCATTTAACTAGTTGTTTGAAGTATCTTTGTCATCAGCCAATTTAACTATCAATTTCAGCGTTCATATACTGATTGTAACAGCATATGAATTGTAATAACAGTGTATCAAGTTAATGCGATTGACAGAAAAAACACAACGCTAAGAAAAGTGTCTCCTTGGGGTATGAACCCTGAAAAAGAATATTAGGTAGGGTAAGAACTAATTTCATATTTCACATACTAAATTCATAGAGTTCATATCATAATTCATAGAGTTCATATCATAATTCATAGAGTTCATACCATGATTTTAAAAGTTCATATCCTAATTATAAAACTTCATACCCTAATTTTAAAACTTCATACCCTAATTTCTAATACTTCATACCCTAATTTTACAACTTCATACCCTAATTTTAAAACTTCATACCCTAATTTTAAAACATCATAACCTAATTTTACAACTTCATACCCTAATTAACTGCATGTGTAAACAAGCATATCCTACAAACAACATATAAAAATACATGATTTGAGCTTTCTTTCGTGATGCCACTTCATCAATTTACTCTAGATGCCTTCTATACACTGAACTATAGGGAGACGTCTACAGTCCAAAACCCAAGAAATGAATGGTTCAACGACATTGGACGTCATTTCTATTTATATCAAATATTATTTTTACAATTAAATTAGTTGTTTTTAGCCAATTTTAGCATTCATATCCTGATTGACAAAGTTGATACCCTAAAAAGCAGATGTCATACCCTAATAAGGGTGCTAAGTCTTAATTTGTGTCTGGAATTTATAGTTTAAATTGAAAACAGAGAACTCCAAATTGAATGGGGTATAATAATAATAGTGTATGAATTGTAATAACATGGTATGAAGTTAATGATAAAGTTGACATAAAAAACACAAAACTAAGCAAATGTCTACTTGCAAGTCTGTTATTTAGTATCAATTTATTGATATGAACTTGTAAAATCAAAATTGTTAATTGTTACAGATGAAAAAGTCGACAGACAAAACACAAACACTAAAAAAGTGTCTCCTTGCAAGTTTCTTGCTATGTCCTTGTTGATGGCATCGCGAACATGTGAATTTCCGATTCTTCTTCTTCTTGATTTTCTTCTCTTGAATCTCAACTTGTGGCATCTTTCGATTCTTGGTTGGTCTACCTGGTGGACATTTTGTTGAAGGAGGCAAAACAGACAACATCCCAATAGGCTCGTATTGTTCTTTTAGAGATGATAGAACAGGATAGATGGCTTCTTCATATGCTTTGCGATACTCACTTGTGTAGAAATATGAATCAATGTAAAGATGTAAATCCAAATCATGGGTTTTCATAAAACATGCTAGCGCATGATAACAGGGGAACTTATCGATCTGCCAACGTCCACAACTGCAGAACCGAGTCTCAACATCAACAACAAAAGAGTAAGTGGAGCGCACTTCAAAGAAAGTTAGACTACATCTTGTTATACCCCATGTTCTCACCTCATCAAAATGATCACAAATCCTTTTACCAATCTCTTTGCAAAGAACCGTTATCCATTGATCTACAAAAGAGCCCATATAATAACAATTCAGAAAATGGAATATGAATTTTATTAAATAGGATATGACCACTGTTAATTGGGGGTATGACATATCTTAATTGGGGTATGACATCTGTTAATTGGGGTATGAACTCTGAACACAACGACAATTGGGGTATAAACTCTATGTTTTTATTGCTCATAAACTAATTTCATATTTCACATACTAATTCATAGAGTTCATATCCTAATTATATAACTTCATACCCTAATTATAAACTTCATACCCTAATTATAAAACTTCATACCCTAATTAACTGTGATGTGTAAACAATCATATACTACTAACAGAAATCCTTATATGTAGCTGTATACACAAAATGTTTGTGTATACACAAATGGAAAAACAAAAACAAAATCAAAAGACGAAACCTACAGCTACATATAAATATACCTGATTTGAGCTTTCTTTCGTGATGCCACTTCATCAATTTACTCTGAATGCCTTCTATACATTGAATTATAGGGAGACCTCTACAGTCGAAAATCCAAGAATTGAATGATTCAACGGCATTGGTCGTCATTTCACCAAATCGACAACCAACTGAAAAAGCCTTTGACAACTTTTTTTCTGGAACTCCTTGAAGAAAATCCTTTATTGTTTGCCCACCTTCTTTTAACAGATACGTTATGTATTTGTCAAACATCATAACAGTGGGTGCATAAGCATACAACCCAAAAAGCTTCAAAATGTTCTCTTTTTTGAATGACAAACCACCACTGAACTTGACTTTCAAGTTCTCTTTCATGTGGTGTAGGCAGAAATAGTGATAGTGTTCATCTTCAAGAAACACACGAGGAACAACATTTAACGATCCCAAATTCCTATCAGAAAAGAAGGACAGTCTACGAACGTCCTCACTCAAAGCATAACGCAATTGTGTGAGGAACCAAAACCAGTTCTCTGTTGTTTCAGAATCAACAATAGCAAAAGCCAATGGGTACAGCTCTGAAAATAAAATAAAAATGAACTGGGTAAATAATGGTATTAACTTTGTAAATTACAGGCTGAAATAACAAATTCAATATGAATTCTAGAATTTCATAAGTTCATATCCTTATAACCTCATTCTAAGATTTATACAATTTTTATTAGCCAATTGCAGAATTCATATCCAGATTATGAACTTATGACAATTACTGTATGAACTCAACAATTAGTGTGTCAAGTTGTAGGATTTTGTGGATTTCATACTTTACTATAAGTTCATATCCTATTTTTTGGATTTGATACCCTAATTATTAAATTTCATACAGTAATTGTCGTAAGTTTCAGACATTAGTTGGAGACCTTACTTTAAAGATTTTCCTAGACTATATTTAAAAGTTCATACACTCATTTAATGAGTTCATATCCTTATTTTTATAATGTATACCCTTATTCTATGATTTATACAGTTGTTATAAGGATTAACAGAGTTGGTAATTTTAGAGTTCATATCCAGATTAACAGAGTTGATACCCTAATTTTTTAAGTTCATACCCTAATTTTTTAAGTTCATACACTAATTTGGACAGTCTACAAAAATAAAAATATGAAAAAGAAAAAGAAAAAGAAAAAATTACCCTGATTTCCATTCTTCCCAGTAGCACAAAATAGGTTCCCAAATACTTTCCAGATAGATGTGTTCCATCAATAAACAGCATTGGCCTTATGTAGGCGAATCCACGAATGTATGTTCCAAAAACAACAAATATACGCTGAAACTTGTTGGTTGTTTCATCTACTTCTAAAGTAATACGACTACCAGGATTATGTGCCAAAGCAACTGCAATGTACCATCTTAAATCATTATAGGATCTGTCAACATCACCAAAAACTTTTTAACTAGCAACCGACAATGCCCTATAAGCCTTCATGTATGTGGTTTTAAAACCATATTCACCTTTCATATGATCAACCACGTCAGCAGGCCTTAACGTCTGTTTCTCTCTAACTTTATCGTTAATCAAATTAGCAATAATCTTTGATGGTAAATTCATTCCTTTCTCAGTCACAATTTCTAAATCACACTCATGAACATTGTTCCATTTGCGTATTGCAAAAGCTTTTCTTGAAGACTCAATCAATGCTGTTATTGACCAACCACAGTTAAACTTTTCATCTCCTCTTGTACCCTTCCCCAACAGACCCCCTTCACTGCTTTTTTATGATTTGTAACAAGCTTGTAATCATACCCAAGTTCGACACAATACTTCTTCAAAACTGTCCTGAACTCATTAATACCACCATGAAACTTTTGCCCAATACACTTCAGATAATTTGACTAATGATGACTCATCATAACCTTTTTGCTTGGATCAAAATAATCTGAACAAGTTATCTGTGGCATCTCAACACAAGTCTCAGACGTAGGAAAAATTAATAATCCATGAACAGTAGAACGGCTAGCCACTAGAACATCAACAACTGGCAACGAAAACGTGTAGACTAGCCCAAACAAACAAGCAACGTCTGCTTCATTATGTAAACGACAGTTTTCGTAACGAGGTATGGTGTACAGTAAGTCAAGATCGTTAATATTGAGATGAGGCCATATCTCAAAAACCTTTCCCATTATATCTGTATATGTTGAACCAACCCCTATACTAATACCAGCCGTTGAGGGAGCAGTCAATGTGTTTGAACTGAGTTTGAAAATCATAAAAATAGAATCCATCTAACAGAAAAATATGAAAATATCCCAAAAATGTACATGGAATGTCAATTAGCCAATTTTAGAATTTATATCCAGATTATCAGAGTTAATACCCTAAAAACATATGTCATATCCTAATTTAAAAAGTCCATATACTTATTTTGTTGATTTCGTATCCTATTATAAGTTCACATCCTTATTTTTGTATATCGTTCCCTAGTTACAAAAATTCATACCATATCAAGGTTTGAACTTGTAAAATAAAAGTATCAACCATAAAAAACAGAGAATGACCTAGAATAATAAGAGTATGAACAATCCGAATCCAATTATATTTCAAAAATTCAACAGCACTACGGTTCCGCTAAAAAAATGCCTCAATTACGCTTCAACAACAACAAAAAACCCTAATTAGTTATAGGTCGTTCAATTCAACTCAATTCCAGTCAACGAGTTAAATCAATTCAATTGAAAAAGTGAAAAACCCACTACGAGAGACAATTTGTAACTCAGCAAATAAAATTAAGCGAAAAGAACACAATTTCTCGCAAAAAAAATGCCTCAATTACGCTTCAACAACAACAAAAAAACCTAATTAGTTATAGGTCGTTCAATTCAACTCGAGTTAAATCAATTCAATTGAAAAAGTGAAAAACCACTACGAGAGACAAATCGTAAACTGGCGAATAAAATTAAGCGAAAAGAACACAATTTCTCGGCAAAAAAAACAAAAAAAAAACAATTAAAAAAACAAAAGGAGGATTATACAAAGTACAATGATATAATTCAAGAGAGATGATTTCTTTACCTTTATCAAAGCGATATATGATAGCTTAGAGGTGATTGTTAATGACAGAATCACTTATAAAACGAGATATGATAGCTCAGAGGTGATTGTTAATGGCAGAATCTAGAGAGAGAGAGAGAACTGGTGTGAAAAAAATAACAGAGATGGAGAGAGAAAACGCGCATAGATAACAGAAATAATGAAATAATATGACGTGGCAGGTATGTTTTTGAAAACCAACTTTCAATGGTATGTTTTTGGTAATTTAGTTTCAAAAGTAGTATGTTTTGTTAATTTATACTTAATTAAAATAGTTAGCTAAAAATACAATTTTTTTGTCTCCATTAGTTAGGTTAAATCATGTGTTATCTTTATAGATGTTAAAAAAGTTGTTAAAGATAACAATGTTTTTGATTGATGATGTGGCAAAATATCACTAATTTGAATGTGAATTCTATTTCAACTATTACTATTTTAGTTCCTATTTTAGTGGGATTTACAAAATGACTAATTAATGATATTTCAATTAATAATTAATTTTAATTAAAATCAGATAATTTTGTTAAGTTAATACACTAATGTGAAGGTTAAATTTAAGTTACACATGTGTCATTTAACATACAATTAAATGATGATGTATCAAAATTAATATTGTTAAAATTAAAAAAATTATTGTGAATTTATGTCTCGCCTCTCTTAAACTACTATTTTGCTGTTGACATTGAACAAAAAAATATTATAAAATAAAAAAATAGTTTTTAATTACAAATGAGAGTATTAAAAAGAGTTTGATACATCCTGAAATTACAAATACTCTCCAAACTCTGATAGACTCTTTTTTTTTGTTTTTAAGAGAAAATTTTAAAGATATCGCACGCTTGTTGATGGAGAGAGAGAGACTAATTTGTGACCCGGTAATTTCATATCTAATTAACGAACTTTTTTTAAATGAAGAAACAGTCTATAGTTTTTTTAATTTGTTCTATTTTCTTCAAAATTTTAAGCCTTTTAGTTCATAATTAGTTCCCTAGCTTTGGGGGTTCAATAATTTAGAAAATTATGAAAATTTATCATTTTGTTTTTCATATTTTGGTAATTATTCTAATGAGCTTACAAGAATTTGAGGTTACTTCACTGGTGTGTGAATACTTTTATTTAGATTTTGAAAGAACTGAATTTGATAAAGTGGCAAATTTAGTTGTTATTTACTTGTAAGAGGTTTTAAAATGCTAAGCTGATCTAATGTCAAATTACGATAACATATGCGACTTCTTTTGAGCTTCTGCAGACTGCATATAAGATGTTTGCATAATTTTATGGAAAAACTTGTGTATCTACGAGGTCGAGATGATATGTTTTCAAATGACTAATTTCATTCACACCATTAAAAGTTATTTTCATTGGTTTGACGTCTTAAGTTCAGCGAACTATTTCGCACCAGAAAAATATAGTGATTGGTGGATGTTTTGATTCAAAATTTGAAAAAGCTTCAATTTTTTGTTTTTGAGAAAGCAACAAAATTGGCGGTGGTACGATGTTGTGCTTATTTCTTTAGGTTGCTCCACCTTTTTTTTCCCTTTCACCTCTTTTCTTTGTAGATTTGATGCTTTACACGGAGTTTAAAATCACAGATTTTTAACTTTCGTTTTGGTTTCCTACAGAAATGTAGGTGTTGTATGCATGAATTCTCTGGTTGTGGTTGATTTATGTTATATGGTTGTCTTAGGATGTTTTAGTTTTGCTCTTTTAATTTGGTTTTATTCTTCCTTCCTCGTCAATCCTCATATAGTTTTTGGTCTAATTATTTTTAGCTTTCGTTTTTCATTTTTATTTCGTCTTTCAGTTAAATCTACATGCATGACCAGATTGTCACTTGTCTTATCTTCTCTAGATTACTTCTGTAACTTCTGTTAATATCACCGGATGTTCGCCATTGTTCTGAAAGTAAGCATCTAACTTTAATCTCATTTGCATGGTCTCACATTTAGATTTTCCAACATTTTACACTCCTCGACTCCTTGTTATCTCATAGAACAAATAAAGAAACTTTCTTATTTGTTTTACTACCTATCAAAAGACATGACATAATACATATTGTCACTGATCGAAGTCGTATTTCGTTTTCTTCCCTACTGAAATCTCTTGCAAATGTCAGAAAAATGACTACCGTTACATGTTTCTTGACTTACAAATACTTTTTACTTGCGTATTTGCTATCTTGGACCAGAATCATTTCCAATTTGATGCCATTAATGATTAGACCGATTGCTAATGGTATCCAATTCTTTTATTTACTAAATATTGTCGGATTGCTTTTTATTTGCTTTGCGATCCGATATACTTCTTAAGATTTGATGCATGTTTGTGGTAATTTAGGATGATGGTTAATTTTTATGATGTGCTTTGTGTATAAATTTCTGAAATTTTACTTTTTCTAGATGAAAGTATCAAACGTCATTGACATCCAAAATGTATTTAGAGATTCTAATTGATTTGATGCAGGAGGGGCGTAACAATTGTTGCTTGGAAATACAGATACCCACCCCAAAAATTGTATAGATATAAAGTGAGAAACTAACCCCCAAACCCAAAATGGCCACTATAAACCTCTGTCTAGCACTAATAGTCCTAACTGCCACCCTCGCACCGGTCCGCAACTCGCTAACTCGGACCCGACTCAGGACAGACAAGCTCTCATAGCCTTCATATCAACCACCCAACACTCGATGAGTCTAACATGGGACCCAACCCAGCCAACCTGCTCATGGGCGAAGTCACCTGTAACCAGGCCCAATCATCCGTAACCTCCCTACGTCTACTAAGAGGGCCTAGTGGACTCAATACTGCCCAACACAATATCCAGCTTAACGGGCCTACATGTACCGGATCTCAGTGCCAACTCTCTCTCCGGCCCATTCATGGATCTCTCTGCTCTAACATCCTTAAGATGTTTAGATCTTTTCATGACGGGTTTGAGAGGAAGCCTGTCAGCTTCAATAGGAAGGCTGAAGTCTTTAACTCATCTATCGCTTTCTTTCCGCAATTTTTCTGGGTCCATTCTTGTATCAATTGGCAACCTAACAGAGCTCACTCAAGCTGACTTGGCTCATAACGATTTCCATTCTCAAATCTCAATCACAATCTTAAGTCTTAAAAAACTAAAGTCATTAACTCTGAAGTCCAACAGCCTCAATGAAACAATACCACCTTGCATCTTTACTATTCCGTCCTTGTTATCATTGTATTTGAGTTATAATCTGATAGATAATCAGTTTGCATAACGAAAAAAACGTATCCAGATTCTTAGGTTTAGTATGTGTAACGCCTAGAGTTTGGAGTTTATTTTAGTTGTAATGCCTAGAGTTTACGGAGTTGTTGAGTTGTCTTTTATTATGTTTGAAATTGCATATAGGTGTTTACCTTATTGGAGATTATTACATGTTGTTCATGTATTTATGTTATGGAGTTGTTACGGGTTGTGAACCCTGCGTATTTTATCTTATTTTTATTATGACACGAATTGAACATTTAAATTTTTATGGTCTTATTGTACGTTTATCATTTCTGGGTATAGTTGTTTAGAGAGGAAATTTCGGGACGAAATTCTTTTAAGAAGGGTTAGTTGTAACATCCCGTATTTTTATAAATGGTTTTATTCATGATTTAAATTATCCAAAAACGTTTTATACAAATTTTACCAAAAACCGGTCACTCGACTAATTTTTAGCCAAAAACCGAAACTCTTCCGAAAAACTTTATTTTAAAAACCTGTTACTATTTTTATTAATAAAAAGGACCCAATAGGTTTGTTTCTAAAGATTTGTATTATTGAGTAGTTTATTAATAATTTTGATTAAAAGTTAGCTTTTAAAACTTTGGGGACCAAATAGTTCGTTACCACAATCTTTCAAAAAACAGTTTTTCTAAACAAAAAATCAGCCCACTTTTCATTCTTTAAACCTAAAAACCAGCAAAATAGAAGAGAGAAAAGAGAGAAAAAGGGAGATTCCAAAGCCTAGGAAGAAGAATAAGAAGAAACCACGCTAGCGGGTTCTTACCGGAAGCATCTCCTCTACGCTCTAAGATAACGGGGGTTATCCATAGCAACTAGACGAGGGTGTATGTTAGGATTTGGTTTTGCGTTTATTAGAAATTGGGGGTTTATGCCTCTTTATCTTAATTAGGTTTATAAATTGTTAATTGGGTTTATTTGTTGTATGTTTTATTCACTTATTTGAATGGGAGAAATTGATGAGTTAGTTATATTAATTTCGGAATAATGAGATTATGAATGGGTTTGCATGTTTTATGCGTTGATTATGTGATTATATAATTATTGATGTTATTGGGTAAATTTATGTTGAATAATGGTGAATTGTAGTTTATGCATACAAGGTGTTTGTTCAAATGCCTGAAAGTGATTTTATGTTGTTATAGCGTTTGGCTAGTTGTGAATTTAGTACATATGGTTATGTGTTATGTTGTATTACGTTAAGTGACGTATGGGATGGTGTTATCTGAATAGTATAATATTATTGGCCGAGACCTTAATATTTATACGTATGAGATTGTGTTAATTGGATGATTTTATATTATTGGTTGAGGCCTTGTGTTTTAGCAGTAGTGGAAATGGTATCTGTCTCTCCGTAATTCCGGGGACAGAAGACGGCCGAGGGGATAGGAAATGACCTACCTTACGGACTGGGGTAGGTGGCGTGAGAGGTCCCAGTGTGCACATATTTATTTTATTGTTAGCAATGGTCTATGTCTCTCCCTAACTCCGGGGGCATAAGACGGCCGAAGGGATAGGGAATGACTCGTCTTACGGACTGGGATGAGTGGCGTGAGAGGTCCAAGTGCGCACTATAAATCTACTTTTATGTTGCAATGGTCTCTGTATCTCCCTAATTCCGGGGACACAAGACGACCGAAGGGATAGGGAATGACCTACCTTACGGACTGGGGTAGGTGGCGTGAGAGGTCCATGTATGCTGTTGATGTGTATTTAATTTATTTAATTTATCGTAGTTGTAGAATGTCATTATCTTTCTTCTTATACGTCGATTATCGTAGTTGTAGAATTTGTGAGCTCTTGCATTATGGGATGGAGTGACGGTATTTTGGTGTCGTCCCGTCTAGTTATGTGCGTGGGACTCACCGTTACAGTTTTGTATTTTAGGTACATTATAGGTTGAGGCGTTTGAATAGGAGCCATTGGAATGCATCACATGGGTTCGGGGCTTTGCTTTCTTTTTATTTTAGAACAGTTTTGAGGTTGTAGCCTACGGGCAAATTGCATTTGTTGAGTTCCTCTTATATAATTTTGTTAAAACCTTTTGGTCGTGTAGCCGCGTTTGGCAAACATTTTAATCGTTCCTTTAGCTCGCAAGTATTTTTCTTTTAAAATTTTGTACCAACAAGTTTCATTTTCCTTTTATTTAAAAAGGTCATGCCTCGATATCCGTGTTTAGGGAATTTGGGGCGTGACAGTATGTACGTATATTATCAATTAAATTTTATTTTACCGTATAGATTTAGATCATACCGAACAACAGAAGAGAACAGATGGCGGCTGTGATGGAACAGATTCGCCTCAACTCTTGTACCTTATTCCTGAACTAGCACCTTGCTTCTTGAAAGATAGTGGGCTCCTTATCTCTCTAGGCAATCTCGAAATATAGTTATGAAAAACTTATTCTGTCAAGAAAAGGGGCGTGCTATATGTAGGATAAGGTAGTGACTTGTAGACTGATTAGGATAGAGCTCCTTAAAAAGATTTCGTACTATCATATCTCCTTAAAAACCGAGATATACACAATCCATTTAAATCGTGATTTATTTCACTAAGGATCACGACTGATCTCTCTACCATAATCCGAATATCCAATTTGTTCCAATTGTCAAATATGTTCATTATGTCCCCACGTAAAGATTAATCAGATACTCATTTATTAAATTAAATCACTGACTGATTTCTTATTTAATAAACGTATTATCCCTAATCCTGTCCGCTTAACTTATTTGTCGTGTTGGATTACAAATCCACCTGCAGAGTTTACACGAACAAAACTTATAAGCTTCCTCAAGTGAGTATCATCAATCCCTTACGGGACGTGGATTTCTTTTATTACTAATAAACACTGATACGAATAATGCTGCCATTCAACTCATTAATTTTATTGACTCGTGACGAATCTCACCATGTATGAATCAAAATGACAAACATATCCATACATGACCCCGAGTTATAAAATCATTTTGTCTAGTCAGTCACCAAATTATTATTTCGTAACAGTCCTGTTTAATACACACAAAGTGCACTAGTAAATGGAGTTGGAATTTATCCGTTCCCTGTATTCAAGACAGACCTACTAAAACCACGTACTACAACTCTTCTGATGGTGTATCCATTTTCATCTAAAGTTGTAAACATATAACCGACAGTCTAATCTTCCGTATGTAAGTTGTACTCTACACACTAGACAATCTACTAAATAGGATAATAGACACTTATTTAGTCATTTAAACAATAATGATAAATAACAATTGCTCATATTATTATCATTAAATAGATCAATTCAAAACATTGTCAAAAATAAATCCAAAAACAAGCATGTCTTTTAGTGTATTTCTAACAATCTCCCACTATAGACTTAAAGTCATGCTGACATACATCTCACTTCCATGTAAACACATGACTCGTCATAACTCTGATTAAAACCATAAGACTTAATGGCTTGGTCAAAGCGATTATTCCAAGACCTCGATGCTTGCTTAAGCCCATAAATGGACCTCTTAAGCTTGCACACTAAATGCTCTTAGTCATTTGCTATGAATCCATCTGGTTGCACCATATAGATGCATTCCTCAAGACTTCCGTTAAGGAAAGCTGTCTTGACATCCATTTGCCAAATTTCGTAATCGAAATGAGCCGCAAAGGACAAGAGAATCCGGATAGACTTTTGCATGGCTAACGGCGAGAAGGTTTCCTCATAATCGATCCCTTCTTTCTGAGTAAACCCTTTTGCAACAAGCCTTGTTTTAAAGTTTTCCACGTTACCGTCTGATCCTCTCTTTATCTTATAGATCCACTTGCATCTGATGGGTTTTATCCCCTCGGGTGGTTCTACAAACTCCCAGACCTGATTAGAGTACATAGACCCCATCTCAGCATTCATTGCCTTTTGACAGAGTTATGCATTTTTGTCCTGAAATAAATCTATGTAGTTAACTGGTTCGGTATCCAACCCTTCCGGGATCCTCTCGAAAGATTCTTCCAAGAGTGTGTACCTTACCGGAGGTTTTATAGTTCTCCCATGTCACGCCCCAAAATCCATAGAACACGGATATCGAGGCATGACCTTTTTAAAACAAGAAAAGAGAACCTGTTGGTACGAAATTAAAAATTTTAAAAGAAAACATTTGCAAGCTAAAGGAACAATTAACGGATAAATAAAAAGTTTGCCAAACGCGGCTACAAGACAAGATTTGTAAAAGCTAAAAGTTAACAAACGAATGAATTCGCCCGTAGGCTACAACCTCAAAATTAACTAAATAAAAAGAAAGTGATTAAAGAAGCCCCGAACCCATGCGATACCGCGCTAATGCAACCTAGCCAACGCCTCAACCTAATTTGTACCTGAAAGACAAAAATTGTAACGGTGAGTCCCACACACGTAACTAGACGGGACGGCACCACAATTACCGTCACTCCATCCCTTAAATGCAAGAGCTCACAAATTCTACAACTACGATAATCGACGTATAAAAGAAATATAATAACATTCTATAACGGGATGAATTAAATAAATTAAATAACGTCAACACAAATCTATAACAAACATGGACCTCTCATGCCACCTACCCCAGTCCGTAAGGTAGGTCATTCCCTATCCCCACGGCCGTCTTCTGTCCCCGGAATTAGGAAGAGACAGAGACCATTGCAACATAAAAGTAGATTTATAGTGCGCACTTGGACCTCTCATGCCACTCGTCACAGTCCGTAAGACGAGTCATTCCCTATCCCCACGGCCGTCTTCTGTCCCCGGAATTAGGAAGAGACAGAGACCATAGCTAACATAAAATAAATATAGTGCACACTAGGACCTCTCATGCCACTCGCCCCAGTCCGTAAGACGAGTCATTCCCTATCCCCACTGCCGTCTTCTGTCCCCGGAATTAGGAAGAGACAGAGACCATTGCTAATGTATCAATATTAAGGCCTCGACCGATAATATTATACTATTCATATAACACATTCTCATACATATAAATATTAAGGCCTCGGCCAATAAATAATAAACCAATCATTTATCACATTCTCTTACGTCATTCTAACGTAATTCAACGAAACCCAAAAGCATAGGTGCTAGATTCGCAACTAGCCAAACAAGTCTAATCAAGATGAAAACTCATTCAAGCATTCTAGCAAACACCTTGTATGCATAAACTACAATGCATCTATATTCAACAATAAATTACCCAATTTAACAACAATTATAATAACACAATATCAATACATAAAGACATGCAAACTCATCCATATTCTCGCTAATCCGAAATTAACACGACTAAATCCTCAATTAACAATTAAGTGAATTAAACATATAATCAACTAAACCCAATTAACAAATAAGTGAATTAAACATATAATCAACTAAACTCAATTAACAAATAAGTGAATTAAACATATATAAACTAAACCCAATTAACAAATAAGTGAATTAAACATATAATCAACTAAACCCAATTAATAATTTATAAAACTAATTAAGATAAAAAGCAAAAACCCCCAATTTATACTAAATGTAAAACATAATCCTAACATACACCCTCGTCTAGTCGCTATGGATAACCCCCGTTACCTTAGCGTGTAGAGGAGATGATTCCGGCAATAATCCGCTAACGTGGTTTCTCTTCTTCTTCTTCTTCTTCTTCTTCTCTTCTTCTTCTTCTTCTTCTTCTTCTTCTTCTTCTTCTTCTCTTTTCTCTCTTTTCTCTCTTGTTCTCTCTTGTTTTTAGGTTTAAAAAAATGAAAGTGGCTGATTTTTAGGTTTAGAAAAACTGTTTTTAGATAGTTTGTGGAAGCGAACTATTTGGTCCCCAAAGTTCTAAAAGCTAACTCTTAATCCAAAAATATAGTTTTACTACTCAAAAATAACAAATATTTAGAAACAAATCTATTGGGTCCTTTTTATTAGTAAAATTAGTAACAGGTTTTTAAAAAAAAGTTTTTTGGAAGAGTTTCGGTTTTTGGCTAAAAATTAGTCGAGTGACCGGTTTTTGGTAAAATTTGAATAAAACGTTTTTGGATAAATTAAATCCTAATTAAAAACACTAATAAAAATACGGGATGTTACATCCCACTACGAAGAGGTATACTAGCATTATCTAATGGTACTGGCTCTGTGTCTTGTACTATTTCTTATTCTGTGGGTAACTTAGAAATCTGCTCACGCAAGTTCTCTCTCATCTCCTCTAAAACAATCCGACTTCTGGGTTTGTGATTCATAATAAAGTCCTCTTCTAAGAATCGGGCATTAGTGCTAACCATGACCTTCTGATCCTTAGGAGAATAGAATAAACCACCTTTCGTTCCTTTAGGGTACCCAACAAATAAACAAACATCTGTTCTCGACTCTAACTTGTCAGTATTTACCTTCAGCACATGTGCCGGACTATGCCACACTCGAATATGTCTTAGACTAGGCTTACGAGCAGTCCACAATTCTATGGGTGTAGTTGGTATTGACTTCGAAGGTACCAAGTTAAGAACATATGCAGCCGTTTCTAATGCATGTCCCCAAAACGAATCCGGTAAATCCGAGTAACTCATCATTGATCTAACCATATCCATAAGAGTTATATTTCTCCTCTCTACTACACCATTTTGTTGTGGCATACCAGGTGCAGACAACTGAGAGGTGATACCTTTCACTGATAAGTATTCCAAGAATTCTCCAAAGAGGTATTCGCCACCACGATCAGATCGTAGTGTCTTGATACATTTTCCATGACGCTTCTCCACTTCTACCATAAATGTCTTGAATTTCTCAAAACATTCAGACTTGCGGCGCATCAAATAAATGTACCCATATCTAGAGTAATCGTCAATAAATGTGACAAAATACTGATAACCCCCTCTTGCTTGGATATTCAGGGGTCCACACAAATCAGAATGAATTAATTCTAACGTTTCAATAGCCCTATTGCCTTTGGCCAAAAAAGGCCGCTTTGTCAGCTAACCTTCTAAACACGATTCACAGACTGGAAGTGGCTCTACTTTCAATGAGCCTAAAGACCCATCTTTAACCAGTCTTGTAATTCGATTTAGATTAATATGCCTTAAGAGAAAATGTCAAAGATACGTTTCATTCATTTCCAAAGGACTTTTCCTCTAACATGGTTTACGATTAATAATGTTATTAGATTCCCTAAGTTGCATAGTAGGTAAGTCATCATTAATAATAAATAAACCATTCACCAATGTACCAGAACAGATAACAAGTTTATCCATTTTAATAATAACTGAATCATTAAAATAAACTGAATATCCATTTTTAACAAGACTAGAAACATAAATCAAATTCCTTCTAATTGAAGGCACATAAAAAACATCTTTTAAAATTAAAAGCTCATTACTACGAAATGAAATATTGATGCTTCCAACTGCAACTACCGGCACTCTCGTGCCATCTCCCAGAAATACGCAAATCTTCCCATCACTAAGCTGCCTGGTTGTATGAAACGCCTGCAATGAATTGCAAATATGATTAGTGGCTCCCATATCAACATACCAAGAGGTGTCAGATAACACCGCTAAACAAGTTTCAACCACAAGTGAATAAGACTTACTTTGTTTCTTAGGACACTGTGATTTCCAATGTACAGTTTGCTTGAATTTGAAACTCTTGCCCTTGAGCTTCTTTACCATACCGACTTGTCCCTGTCGAGGTACAATAGCTTTCTGAACCTTTTTCTACTTCTTCTTACCTTTCGTTTTAGAAGCAAAACCTTTCTCAGCAGCATACACAACCACATGCTTCTTGATAAGCCCCTCAGCTGCTTGCAATTCTTTAAGGAGTTGTGCCAACGTATAATGAAGATTATTCATGTTATAGTTCAGGCAAAACTGCTTAAAATTTTTTTGGCAGTGACTGGAGTATGAGATCGACCTGGGTTTCCCCGTTAATTTCAGCTCCTAGAATCTCTAATTCATTAAGAAGATTAATCATATTAAGAACATGACCCTGTACTGGGGTGCCTTCAGCCATAATTGTGTTCATGAGTTCCTTCATCGCTGTCTGCCTTGCGGCGCGACTTTGGTTCCCAAACATCTCCCTGAGATTAGCCAACATATCAAAAGTCGTAGCCATAGGCTGATGCTGATGTTGCAGCACATTTGACATTGATGCCAAATTGTAGCACCGCGCCATCTCATCAGCCTTCATCCACTTATGATAGTCCTGGCTCTCCTCCTAAGTTGCATCTAAGGGTGGAAACTCGGGGCAAATCTGAGTGAGAACAAACTTGTATCACTCAGCAGTTAGTACAATGTCCAAATTTCTTTTCCAATCAATATAATTAGGTCAAACCAATTTATTTTCCTTAAGAATAACCATAAGTGGGCTGAAAGACATTTTTAAATCCTGAGAATAAAACATGTAACAGATACAAATGAGTAATTTTAACATTTTAATTTCTAATCTTTAAAATAAAGTCACTCAACTAATATTTTAATAGAATTAGCCAACAGCCTTATACACCATAAATTAGCATGCTTCGATGGGAAAGTTATCATACTATTTAAGTTTGTATAGACAGATTCATTAATTATTAATTATGTTATCTAACAATAAACCTTGTTAAACACAATTAAATAGTTACATCGCTTTGGTCCTATAAATTTAACAGCACTTACTACGATGGGCAGGATACTATTAATTATAGGTAAGTGTATAACCATTTAATGACAACTATATCTTTTGTGCTTATTAGTAAATCCCTTCGATGGGAAGGTGAAGAACTAATCACAAATACTAGATTTTGTACTTTATGATCCGTAATTAATCTAAACCGATGGGGAAAGTGATCAATCACATCATTTACAAACCATTAATGGAGACCGTAGGATTTATACGAAATAAAATCCTTCTCCCACTTAGTTATTTATAAAAGAGGGTTTTACTAATGTTGATATGTATCTTATTCAATTCTAGCAATTACCATATACATGTTTAACAAATAAAATCCATTTTATTATCTAGTTATTATGTATAAATTACTATTGAATAGCATATCAATCATATAAATATCTATTACCATGTTCTCCTTTAACATACATGGCAACATAAATATTTAACATATATACAAGATATGATCATGCAAGATAACAACAATATATTTTAAACATGCAATCAATTAAGATAAACACAAACATAAATCTAGTTATCATGATCAATAAGATCTTCAAGAATCTTCACCAAATCTTGTATTGCCTCCACAACTCCATGTCTTGCCTACGACGCGGATCGACCTGTGCAAATATAAACATGAACCATATTGCACGCAATTTTCTATGTAAAAATCGGTATCTACTCATATCTAGTTCCCCTGACAATGGGTTCAACAAATCACACAATTGCTACCGCAATAACATCATTCTTATTCTTCCTATACTGATATGATATAGCTTATACAAAATCAAAGAAAAACAGATTTTACAACCCAGCTACATCATAAAACAAAACAAAAGAAAAACATGCCCCCTTTACACCTTGGAGAAACACATGTATCTTTAAACAGAAAAAACATGCATGCCTCCAAACGGAGAAAGCACATGCATATTAAACAGTAAAAACTTACATGTCTCCAAACGGAGAAAACACATGCATATTATACAGTTATCAAAACATTCATATAAACACATATGATCATGATAACCACATGGACTCTTATCTGCAAAACAGAGTTAGCAAACCTACCATCTATTCCATAACATGCATAAATCTCAGTTTTAATGTGGGGAACATGGTCAGATAACAACGTACACAGTATAACCTTCGGCTCTGAGGCCAATTGATAGATAATCAGTTTGCACAGCGAAAAAAACGTGTCCAGATTCTTAGGTTTAGTATGTACGTATATTATCAATTAAATCATGTTTTACCGTATAGGTGTAGATCATACCGAATAACAGAATGGAACAGATGGCGGCTGTGATAGAACAGATTCACCTCAACTCTTCTACCTTATTCCTGAACTAGCACCTTGCTTCTTGAAAGATGGTGGGCTCTTTCTCTCTTTAGGCAATCTCGAAATATAGTTATGAAAAACTTATTCTGCCAAGAAAAGGGGCGTGATATATGTAGGATAAGGTAGGGACTTATAGGATGATTAGGATTGAGCTTCTTTAAAAGATTTCGTGCTATCATATCTCCTTAAAAACCGAGATATACACAATCCATTTAAATCGTGATTTATTCCACTAAAGATCACGACTGATCTCTCTACCATAATCCGAATATCCAATCCGTTCCAATTGTCAAACATGTTCATTATCTCCCCACGTAAAAGATTAATCAGATACTCATTTATTAAATTAAATCACAAACTGATTTCTTATTTAATAAACGTATTATCCCTAAGACTGTCCGCTTAACTTATTTGTCGTGTCGGATTACAAATCCACCTATAGGGTTTACACGAACAAAACTTATAAGCTTCCTCAATGAAGTATCATCAATCCCTTATGGGACGTGGATTTCTTTTATTACTAATAAACACTGATACGAATAATGCTGCCATCCAACTCATTAAATTTATTGACTCGTGACGAATCTCACCATGTATGAATCAAAATGTCAAACACATCCATACATGTCTAAATAGAAATATAGGAATTAAGAACATAAACAATAAACATGACCAAGAGTTATAAAATTATTTTTATCCAATCAGTCACCAAATGATTATTTCGTAACAGTCCTGTTTAATACACACAAAGTGCACTAGTAAATGTAGTTGGAATTTATCTATTCCCTATAGTCAAGACAGACCTACTAAAACCACGTACTACAACTCTACTGATGGTGTGTCCATTTCCATCTAAATTTGTAAACATATAACTTATATTCTACTAGAACCGACAGTCTAATATTCCGTGTGTAAGTTGTACTCTACATACTAGACCATCTACTAAATAGGTTAATAGACACTTATTTAGTCATTTAAACAATAATGATAAATAACAATTGCTTATATTATTCTCATTAAATAGATCAATTCAAAACATTGTCAAAAATAAATACAAAAACAAACATATATTTTAGTATATTTCTAACATAATCAACTTACCGGCACGATTCCACACATTCAAAACGAATCATCATTAGAGTACCTTGGTCTACACTACAATAGCCTCCAAGGTCCCAGTCCTCATTCCATTGTAAACCTCGTGAACCTGACTCATCTTTTGCTTTCATCAAATAAATTGAATAATACTGTCCAACAACTCTTAATCTCAAAATTTAAAAACCTTTATATGTTTGATATCTCCCACAACTTTCTTCATGGATTATTCCCAATCCTACCCGTGTCCGTTGACGTATTATTGATATCACACAATCAATTTTCTGGATTACTCCCGGTCTTACCTGTGTCTCTTACTACGGTTCTCATTTCACATAATCAATTATCAGGATATATTCCTTCATCAATTTACAATAGCCCCCAAGGTAATACGTCAACGGACACGGGACCTTGGGATCTTGGAGGCTATTGTAGTGTAGGCCAAGGTATATATACCTTAAATGTTCATATTTTCAGAGTGGTTATGACTTATGATCCTTCAGAGGACCTCTTCGGCATGGGGGTCGATATGCAGCCAAGGTTTGAACTCCTTGCTCGTTTATAAGTACACCCAGTATATAATAGCAGCTCTACATGAATTTATCCAATATTATAGAATAAAAAACATCAACATTTGCAATGCAAAAAAGCAAAAATGAAAAGGAATAGTAACATTTAGATTATGTTGTCCCCAGGAATATTTTTGCTGGTTCACCTAAGCCTAGGTCTTGGTTTGGTCAAATGGGAAGTATATTAGAGAATTACCTTGCCCTAGTTGTAGGGGAAGAGGTTATACTCCTTGTACTGAATGTGGAGTTGAAAGATCTCGACCAGATTGCTCACAGTGTAATGGAAAGGTATATATCACTATTTATAAGTACATAATGGTTATACTTGGAATAAGTGGTTTGATATCCGTCATGTAAGCTCTGAAATCATTGTTAAAATTAGCCAGATAGTTTGATATCATTTTATAAGTACATAATGGTTATACTTGGAATAAGTAGTTTCAAAATTTTCTATAAACATTGGTTATATAAGTGTAGTTTTTATACTTCAAAAATAAACAAAACGTTGTAGTACAAATCTGCTCATTGTGTTTTGTTTTTTCAGCTCTCCACTCAAAGTTAAGGAAGATGACGATGTAGATAATTTGGATTTTAAATTGGATGTGAAACAGAAAACTGAACGTGTTTACCAAAAAGTTAATTTGAAGATCAGCAGGTGATTAGTTGATTGATTGAAACATTCAACTATAAGTGTGTGCGTTCATAGTTTATTTAGAAAGAAATATAGCTATTTTTCTGGCTCTTACGTTTTTGATGGGTTTAACTCACATCTATGCACCATTTGTGTGACGATCCAGAGTTCTAGAAAGGAAATTCTGTGGTGTGGTGTGCTGTTGTGCGTCAGTCACATATCGTCCAGATATGAGAGTACTCGTGTGGTATATGAGCTTAAAAATCCATTTCCTATCAAAAAGGTCTTATAAAGTCGTGCGGCACAATAGCGAGGACGGAACTCCATAGTTAAACATGCTTAGCTTGGAGTAGTAGCAGGATGGGTGCCCCCCTAAGAAGTTGTGCCAAAACGGACAATATTGTTGATACGGGCGTGGCGGTTTGGTCCGTGGGGCCAGGTCGTTACAGGTGCTATCAGAGCCTCTATCTGGCAAGAAATGTGGGGACTAGCACATGTGTGTGGGCGCCTGAAAAACGGCGTGCCTGACGAGAACGTCGTGCCTAAAGGAAGGGTGATTGTGACGACCCAGATTTCCAGGAAGGAAATTTTGTGGTGCGGTGTTGTGCCTCAGTGCCATATCGTCCAGATATGAGAGTACTCGTGTGGTATATGAGTTTAAAGATCCATTTGCTATCAATAAGGTCTTTTAAAGCCGTACGGCATAATAGCGAGGACGGAACTCCATAGTTAAGCGTGTTTAGCTTAGAGTAGTAGCAGGATGGGTGACCCCCCTGGAAAGTTGTGCCAAAGCCGACAATATTGTTGATACAGGCGTAGCGGTTCGGTCCGTGAGGCCGGGTCGTTACAATTTAGTACAAGGATTTTGGAAGAAAAGCTCCTTTTATATGACACGCTCCTGCTTCGAACTAAGCAGTTTTTTTGGCAAGTTCAAACTGAGCAGTTATTTAAAATTGAGTGTGTTTTTCTTTTTCTAGACGCGTACATGTGAAGATTTTCAACATTCTTTAGCAATTGTGAATTTATTCAGATTTTAATCCTTTATCTTTAGTTGGGTGCAGAGCCTCAATGCCAAAACTGGGCTGTTTAGTAAAAGAATGAAGATTATCCACCGTGATCCTTTGCTTCATGCTCAAAGAGTGGATGCCATCAAGGTATACAACTCTATTTTTTTGCCGTATTTTCTTAACTTTTTATGTTAAGTAACATGGTAGATGAAACTGGCGTTTTATATTTCGATTAAACTGACTTTGTGTAACTTGCTGCTTTGAGTTATGTTTTCCCTGCTCCTTGGAATGTGTTTGGTTATTAAATTTGACAAATAGTTTTGTGTAGCAAACCAAAAAAACTGATGCTGCTAGGAAACACGCATCTGAATCTATGACAACATTTTTTAGTGATCCAGAAAATCGACAAAAGAGAAGCCTTTCTATGAGAGGTACGATACATAAATTTTCAAACGCTTCACTTGTTTCTGTGTGAATTTTTTGTGCTATAACATCTTTCACTTTCAAATAATCACCATTACAGTTTTATAAGAGAAGCTGTATTGAACGCCTAATATAACCGGTGTTTCGGAAATTATATAATTAATATTGTCGTAATTCTGGAGTTTTTACAGGAGTGAATTTTTCTGCAAACACTGAGCGAGAAGGGCATAGAAGGCATTACTGCCCAGAACTTGGTGAAAGCTTGGCCGACAGACGGTTTAACTGTCAACTCTGTGGAGAGAAAGGACACAACAAAAGAACATGTCCAAAATCTACGATAACCATAGTCAAATACCAGTGTCCCGAGGCATCATTGTTGTAGGGTGTGTGGGAAACCAGGGCATAATCAAAGGACATGCTGGAAATAGAAATTGAAAAGTTTGGGTGCTGCAAAGGAAGCCAAAGACGGTCCTGCCCCTAGAAGGGGGGCTTACACATGTAGTTTGTGTTTCGAAATGGGACACAATAGCAGAACATGTGCTAGTAGGAATGACAATTCTATTAAACGTCAATCTAGATCATTTTGCTACCTCTATTTTTCCTATCATCTTGATGTATAAGATACACATACACTTACATGTGTGTGTGTGTACGCATCTTGATCTGTTATAACTTATACATACTAATGTAAACTTGGACTTTTGTTACAATGTTCCTAAGAAAATTAGCTTGCTTGATTGATGTCAGAAAAAAAGAGTTGGTATTATTTGTTGTGTATTTTATCTCGGGGATTGGTATAAAAACTAAAAATCAAATCAAATCAAATAATAATATGCAAACGTCATACGTGACGATAAATAAATGCAATAAATAAACTTACGTGGGTTACCAAAGTTATGCTAACAATTAAATCTACATCGAGTCGAGTTGAAACTCTCTGCTTAAAACCTATTCGCTCCTCCAATGACTTCCGGGTTTGTGTGGACGTAAGTTTTTCAGGATACAACGATGTCTCTCGATTAATAGAAAGGCACAAATTAATCACACGACGAATCAAGGTTGATATTGCACTCTCTAGACTCAACAAATGCTAAGGAAAATTAATGCAAGAATTTTTCTGAAATTGATTTTGTATGAATTTAACTTTGAAATAATTTTGTTTATGTAACTGTGATATGTTTTTTGTATATTCATTTTCGAAAGGATAAATTAACAAAGCATACTGCTTTTAAAACTAAATTAACAAAAATATACCCAAAAAATTCTAATTAACAAAAACATACCTAAAAGTTTATACTCTAATTTGTATATTTCATACCATTATTCAAAAAGTTTATACACGTATTTTAAAAGTTCATATCCTAATTTGTATTATACACTTATTCAAAGTTCATACCATTATTTCAAAAGTTAATACCCTAATTTGTATATTTTCATACCGTTGTTCCAAAAATTTATACACTTATTTCAAAAGTTCATACCATAATTCGTAGAGTTCACCATTATTTTCAAATTTCATACCTCAGTTTACAGAATTTACAAACTTATACACTAGTTAACAAATTCAATATTTGCATGTCCTCCGACCTCTAACTATCACGTCATCGTCGTGTGCCTCTGTTTTGACGACCGCATCTCCGTCGGCATCAATCTTGACTTTTGAACTTCTCTCTACACGTTCGCCGCCCACTCCAACGGATTTCTCCGTTTCAATCTCCACCGAATAAAGATATCGGAAAAAGAGATGGGGGAAAGAGCAGAGAGAGATCGAAAAAAGAGAAAGGAAAAGAGAGTGAAATGAGAAAAGATCGGAGAGATAAAGAATGAGGAGCAGTGAAAGATTTGAGAGAGGAAGAAGAAGGAGCAGAGAGGGTGAGAGAAAGAGAGAGAGACGGAGGAGGAGAAACAGATCGAAAAAAGAAAGAAAATAGGAGAGATCAGAGAGAGTGAGAAGGAGGAGGAGAGAGAGATCGGAGAGAGGGCGAGAACGAGGAGGATAGATAGATTGGAAAGAGAGTGAGAGGAAATAATCAGGAGTGATAAATGAATTTTTTTATTTTTTATATTTTATTAATGTAACCTATGTTTTTAATAATTTAATTTTTAAATGTATGTTTTTATTAATATAATAGATATATGGTATTTTTATGTTAATTTTTCATTTTATGGGCTGTATTTATAGATGTCCTATGGCTTTTCGAAAAACTGCAACCATTCAGTCAAAGGACATGACTGTTGGGATTTAAACCTTTTGGGACTTAACCGCCGTTTTCAGAGACTACGTAGCTGTTGGTGTAGTAACAATTACACACGGGCTATTGTACCCAATTCTAATGGATCCATTTCCACGTTGGCTTCATACCAATCATTTGGTACTTGTATATACTGCCACCATCCCTACGTTTGGCATTGCATGAAATTTACGTTAGTATTAAGTAAGTTACGATTATATCCATAAAAAACAAAAAATGTCATCACATAACTTTTTGTGTGTGATATGGGAAGGTAGGATGATAATTTAAATTAGATTATTTTACTAAAACAGTAAATTGATCAATTATTTATGGACGTTCCGAAATAGTATAGTGATTATTTAAGGACGGAATGAGTATATAGTATGTCTAAATATATACAGCCGAATACATAAATTTCTCTTTTATTAAAAAATAAAGGAAACTTTGACAACCCACAATGTGTAAATTAAATAATGGTTTTTCTCCCAATATAATTAGGACCAATTTAATTAACATAAATACATTTTTCCAACATTATTCAGAATCCTAGTGATAGAACATAAAAATTGGACCCGAATATTTCTATTCGGGTATGAATCGATCCACCCATTATTAGAGGTTAACCAATGCTTAGACCCAAAACCCAATGGATTAAGAGAGCTTTGCTAACAAGTCATTATCTGTAAAGGTCTTAGCCCAGTTATTAAAGGTCCACAAGGGAAAAGCCCATGAGGTGACGCCTAATATGGCGACAATTGTCAACATCTTAGAAGACATAATTGCCTATAAATAGCCAAATACCCCCCCTAAAAGAAGGACCGAAAAACATATCTCAAAAATATAGAGAGAAGGAGAGAAAAGATAAAAACTTGTCAGAACTTACCACATCAATAATTAAACCGAGCAAGGTAGAGAATCGAGCACCGAAGAGAAGAGAAAGATCAAGTTTAAGATCAAATAGCGAATCCGAGCATAAGTATAGTAATCGAATTGTAGTCCGAACAATGACAATTGCCGAATAATAATAAAGATCAAGAAGTGTTCATTATTTACTATCAATTCATTATATATCATTGTTGAAAAGTCTAACGTCACCGAACAAAGTTATGGCTTTATCAAATGGAGCCGTCTCCGGGAATCATCTAGTTCCCAACTAGCTTCGAAATTGAACACCAACAACCTACCAGACGAGCAACAAATGGCAAACACCAACGAAGAAACTCGCCCAGAGGAAGTAGGCACAACGACAAACCAGGAAATCTCAGTCCACAAAGACGTGTTAGCGCATCTCCTCAACATCAGACACCGCTACGAAGCGCTTCAGGTCGGATCTCGACCAACCGTCTCTAACGTCCAAACAGAACAACAAACCGACCATCCCCCTCAGGTCGACGGTCTTATCGACGAAAACCCTACAGACACGGAGGCGGAACGAGCGCCATCCATGACTAGGCATGCGGGGACACCCTTGCCAGACAACCGTCGTCCTAACAACGCAGGGCCAAGCTCAATGGCCCCTCAGCCAGCAGCCTCGGTCAACTCTAGTCCCCAACGGGTTCGTTTTCAAATGAATGAAGCCCACCAGTATGGCATGCCCGACGACGCCATACTAGAACAGGTGGTCCCATATCCAACCCTCCCACCGCGGATAATTACGCCGTACACGGTGGAACTACAAACCCCTGTTCACCAAGATAGGACTACGACCACACTTGCACGGGCCGCAGAAAAACGTAATGCCCAGCTACAAGCCCAGCTGGGGGCATGCATGTCGGCCATGGCAGCGGCCGACATTACATTACCTCCCCTCCTACCGGCCCAACACGCAAATCGATCCCCGACGCGAAGCGGAAGATTCTGCTTACCGAGCAGCGATGGCAGTGACAGACCGACCTCATGATACGAGGATACCAAGACAAGGAGAACCCGTCACGAGGGTAACCCCGACGGTCTACGGTCACCAAGGCGCGCCTCCTGTACCTGACCTCGACAAAAATCCGAACGACGGGAGGTACGACGACCACAGGATCGTGGTCGGTTACTATCCACAACACCACTATGGGGGATATGCCAACAGACTCCATGTACCGATCAGATAACTCGGTACCGCAATCATTTGGGGTTTGTCATCCCCGAGTTCAGACTATATGATGGAAGGAGCTGCCCCATCGATCACCTCCGACACTACAAAGCGAGGATGGAGCTGTGGAGTGATGACAGTGCACTGATGTGCAAATTTTTCAAGAACAGCTTGGGTCAGGAGATGTCGTCGTGGTATCATAATCTACCACGGGGATCCATACGAAGCTCGGCGGAGCTCCTCCGTGCATATTCCACCCGATACGCCGCTCATAGGAAGAAGAAGGTCAACATTGAAACCCTTCTGAAAATGGCTATGTTGCCCAATGAGAGGCTCCAGGACTACTGCATACGCTTCATTGACGTGGCGAACCACATCCCGCAGTACGCCAATAACATAGCCATCCAGAACTTTATCAACTCTATCCCCAGCGGCTATTGGGCGAGAAGGAAGTTCATCGGCAAGAATTTTCCGACCACTGACGCCCTTTTGGCCTATTGCACCCACCTTACCGATAAGAATGAAGAGATGTGAGTCCTCAACCGGGCTCCACCAAGAAGAGAGACGGTCCGGGAAGCATAGGTGGACCGCAAGAGAACTAAGAACAATCATGGGGAACCAGTCCCCCAGTCCAAACGGGACAAGGGTCCCGAGGTTCAGCGAAGGGAATACCGACCCATAGAGCTCAAGCCGCTCCAAATCGCCTATCTAATGCCGCCCAAACCACCTCGGCAAGGTCGTGGGCCAGAAAGGGAACGCCAGAGGTGTTATGAACCGGTCGAGTTAATGTACACTTTCAACCTGTCTGCCGAAGATATCCTAAAGGATATATGCAGAGAAAGCTGGTATTCCCGACCCGAACCAATCAATTCTCCCCCTGATTCCAGAGACGCCAAGCTCTTCTGCGCCTATCATGAGGATCATGGCCATCTCACCGAGCATTGCCGAAATCTGTGATGGAAGATGAACACGTGGGGAGACGCGGGATTCCTCAACAGGTTCATCAAAGGCACTAGGGACAAAGGCAAGCAACTGGTCATCGAGCGAACTGATAACCGACAAGGTAAAACGATCAACGTTGTCCACTTGTCGAGGCCCAAGAGCACTGAGGGGGATCGATCCCAACAACGGCAACTGGCCCACTTTGGGCAAGTAGCTAAGGCGTCACAGGCCTCGACCTCAAAGCGGCAATGCATGCCGCAGCGACACCCGCCCATTTCTTTCTCAGTCTCGATGAAGAAGGGGTGATATACCCCCACGGGGACGCCATAAACTACGCATCCAGATCGGGATAGACACCGTCAGCAGAGTGTTTGTCGACCAAGGAGCCTCTTGCGATATCATGTACAAAGCGCTCTTTGACAAGATGGAGCTCAAATTGCAAGATCTACAGCCCACTGACGTTACACTGATCGGGTTCATCTCTGAGACGACTAAGCCGTTGGGAAAGATCGTCCTAAATGTTACAACGGGATCCGTATCTGTCCCCGTGGAGTTCTTGGTGGTCAATGATAATTCTGGCCACAATGCAATTTTGGGCCGACCATGGCTTCATGCCATGCGGGCAATACCTTCAACATACCACCAGAAGGTAAAATACCCTAATGTCAATGGGGAGATCGAGACAGCCCGAGGGTGTCAGGAGGATTCAAGACGCTATGAAGACATCACCGCTACTCTGAAGAGACAACTGGTAGTTGTCGAACAGCCCACAAGCGCAAGGAAGCTGATCGACCAAATAGCCCGAGCTGAGAGGGTTGTTGAAGAACAGGTCGGAGAAACGCTCCGGAAGGTGTATATCCCGGATATGGACGAGGAGCACTACTTCCTCATCGGCGATAGCCTTCCCAAAGAGGAATCCAAGGAGCTATAAGCATTCCTCTTCAGCAACGTCGACAAATTCGCCTGGAGCCCCAAGGACATGCCCGGTCTAGACCCGAAAACAGCGTGCCATCACTTAAGTGTAAACGCCGAATACAAGCCAATAGCTCAAAGGAGCCGGAAGGTGTCCGTCCAGCACAGAGCGGCTATAATTGCTGAAGTCCAAAAGTTGTTAGCAGCCGGAGCTATACGGGAAGTGTTCTACCCAAAGTGGCTGTCCAATCCCGTCGTCGTCCCAAAGAAGAATGGGAAGGAAAGAGTCTGTATAGACTTCACCAACCTGAATAAAAACTGCCCGAGGGATCCATTTCCCCTACCAAGGATTGATCAACTGGTGGACACCACGGTAGGAGCAGAAAGGATGACCTTCCTCGACGCATACTCGGGATATCATCAAATCCCCCTCGCCCCCGAAGATCAAGAAAAGACCTCGTTCATATCGCCTTTGGGAAACTATTGCTATACGGTTATGCCGTTCGGCCTACGAAATGCAGGAGTGACATACCAAAGGATGATAACGAAGGTATGTCAAAAGCATATAGGGAAGACAATGGAGGTGTACATAGACGACATGGTCGTCAAGAGCGAAATGGCCACTTCCCACCTCCAGGACATTAAAGACGTCTTCCGAACACTGGGCGAGCACAAACTAAAACTCAATGCTAGCAAATGTGCATTCGGCATCAGCAAAGGGAAGTTTTTGGGGCATATGGTCAGGCAGAGAGGAATAGAGGCTAACCCTGACCAGATAACGACTCTGCAAAACCTAGCAGCACCAAGGAAATAGAAGCAGGTGCAAGAGCTCACGGGGATGATGGCCGCACTAAGCAGATTCATCAGTCGATCCACAGATAAGGGACGACCATTTTTTGAGACCCTCAAGAAGGATAAAAAGTTCGTATGGGACCCGGCGTGTGAAGCGTCATTCAACAACCTCAAATAGTATCTAAGGACGCTGCCACTACTGGTGAGGCCGAACAAAGGAGATATTCTGGCCTGCTACCTAGCAGTTTCCACTACAGCTGTGAGCGCAGTCATCCTAAGAGAAGAGGGACGAGAACAGTTTCCGATCTACTTCGTCAGCAAAACTTTGGTCGAGGCCGAAACACGCTACCTACCGTTGGAAAAGTTGTGTTTGGCGTTGGTCATTGCTACCCGAAAACTACCACACTACTTCATAGCTCACAAATTTCAAGTCTATACGAAGTTCCACATCAAGGAGTCCCTTCGACGGACGGATATCAGCGGTCGGGTTGCGGCATGGGGGGTCGAGCTATCCCAATTTCATATCGAATTCGCCCCCCGACACGCCATAAAGGGACATGTGTTGGCTGATTTCATCGCTGAGTTCACCGAAGGGTATGACGAGCCACTGACCATGTCACCACAGTCACACTGGAAGATACATGTCGACGGATCATCCACCAAGGACGGATCGGGAGCAGGCATTGTCCTCAAGTCCAGAGAAGGCGCAATCATCGAGAAAAGCATCAAGTTGGGCTTCCGAGCTACTAACAACGAGGCGGAATACGAAGCCATGATAAACGGCATGCTCATCGCCCGATCCCTCGGATGCACCCACTTGATTGCTAGCTCCGACTCCATGCTAATCGTCAACCAGGCTACTCGTGAATACCAAGCCAAGGATGACCGAATGATCCTCTACCAAGAGAAAGTCCAGAGCATAATGGTCACATTCGCACATTGCGAATTAATAAGAATCAATTGCACCGAAAATGCACATGCCGACGCCTTGGCAACCCTAGCCTCGACATTAACGTTGACCAACACTCGGACGATCACAGTGGAGCTTCTAGAAACCCCAAGCACAACCAAAAGAATAGACCGAGTAACGTCAGTACAATACGAGGTAGGGTGGATGGACGACATGATTCACTATCTGTGAAATGGGACGCTCCCGACAGACAAAATAAAAGCGTTGAAAATCACAAGAAAAGCCCCTCGGTTCTGGCTATCTGAGGACGACAGATTGTATAAATCCAGTTATCAAGGACCTCACCTACTGTGCGTCCGGCCTAAGCTGCAACAGCCAGTCTTGGAAGAGATCCACGAAGGATCCTGCGGAGCACACATCAAAGGGCGGTCCCTCGCCAACAAGGCGATCACTCAGGGATATTGGTGGCCTTATATCAAACGAGATGCAGATGTTTATGTCCAAAGATGCGACAAGTGCCAAAGATTCGCCAAAATACCTCGTCTCCCATCATCTATGATGAGCCCGGTATCGGCACCCTGGCCATTCGCGCAATGGGCAATTGATATAGTCGGGAAGCTTCCTAAAGCACCCGACAGCGTGGAATATCTGATCGTAGCGACGGACTACTTTACCAAATGGGTCAAGGCTAAGCCTCTCCGAGAGATTAAAGCCAGCAACGTTAAACAATTCATCTGGGAATATATCATCACTAGGTTCGGCATACCATACGCCATTGTCGCAGACAACGACACCCAGTTCAAGAACGCCAAGCTGCAGCTTTGGTACGAAGAACTCGGTATTCGAAAGTTCTATTCTACCCCAACGTACCCATAGGGTAACGGACAAGCCGAGGTTTCAAACCGAACTATCCTAGATGGTATCAAGACGACCCTCGAACAAGCAAAAGGAAGATGGCCTGAGCGACTGCTCAACATCTTATGGTCGTGTCGAACTACGCCAAAGACGGGCACCAAGGAAACCCCGTTCAGTTTAGTGTACGGCGTCGAGGCCGTCATACCAACGGAAATCGGGCTACCCACACTCCGAACAATTTTAGTCGAGCAGGGAAACAATGAACAAAGAATGAGAGAAGAACTCGACATGCTAGACGAGAAACGAGAGATAGCGGCCCTTACACTAGCAAAGTACCAGCAAAGCGTCAAGCAAACCTATGACAAAAGGGTGAAAGGGACCAAGGAATTCATGGTAGGAGAGCTGGTGCTACGTCGAGTAACGGTCTATACAAGAAACGAGATACATGGCAAACTGAGCCCCACCTGGGAAGGCCCATACGAAATCGTCAAAAGAACAAGCCCGGTGACCTACAAGATCAAAAGCGTTCTGTTCGATAATAGCCGAGGAGAAAAGAATTCTTGGAACGTGGCGAATCTCAAGAAGTACTACGTATAAACTGGCTTCCATTACAGGTCACAACGTACCTCTGCTTTGTCATAACATTATTTTTGAATTAATAAGATATTTTGCTATTAGCATGATTGAGGAATACTAAAGTCCTCCAACGTAACCGGAGGCATAGGAATGCAAAAGTCCTCCAACGTAACCGGAGGCATATGAAATTCTAAAGTCCTCCAACGTAACCGGGGGCATATGAAATTCCCAGAAGGCATGTTTAAGTGACTGCCTAGAAATACTAAAGTCCTCCAATGTAACCGGAGGCATATGAAATTCTAAAGTCCTCCAACGTAACCGGAGGCACTTATGCAGGTACCAACTCATTCAAGGAAAGGGACAAACAAGAGAAAATAATAGCTCAAGCCCACGTTACGGAGGCGATAAAATATCGAACAAAGACATCAGTGAAGAAAAATCAATCAAATCAATGAAATATCAGTACGACAATGAGAAGATCCAAACACAGGAATAAAGAAACAAAACAAATAGTCCTCGCCCGCATTACAGAGGCAACAAGGTACAACAAACAATAAAGACATTGATCTAAGAAGAGCTGCTACACGAGGAGCACGACAGAAATTGAACGAGCACGGCTTCTTCGTCATCCATCGACGTATCCCCATCGGTCTCCTCGCCATCAAAATGCTCCTCAGAAATGAGGGCATCAAAGTTGGTCGTATGAGCACCAACGCATTTCAGCGCCTCAAGCCGTGCAGAGAACTCGGCTCTTTTAGCGATCTCGTGAGCATCCGAGGCCGCTTTACAGCGAGCATCGTCGAAGGGAAGCTGACGAGCTTCGATCATAGCCGCAGAAGCATCGTATCTGGATTGGGACAGACGGAAATACTTCACCAACATATTGGCTTGGGTTACCAACGACTTTAGTTTTCCGATGTATTTTTCCTTTACACGCCAATATCGATCCAAACGGCGCTCCTGAACCTCAATAACATGCTCGGAACGACGAACATATTCACGGAAAGAGGACGCCTGGGTTTTCAACTTGGCCTCAAGTCGGGCGCACTGATCGTTGAGCTTCACTAGCCGCACCAGATGAGACCTTGTCCCGGGCAGCACCAGTAGGTCCTAGCCCCGGACTAACTAGGCATGGAGAACCAGCCTGGTGCGATGTAGTAGCATGTGCCTATAAAAAAAAATGGGGGAGAAGGGAGGAGATGAATATTCATCCGCAAATAAAGAAAAGACATGGAATTAGAAAAACGAAGACTTTAATACCAGATACAAGTAAAATGACAATACAAGCTATTCAATCATTAGTCCGATAACCCATCGACACACGCTGAGGTCTCTACGGCATCAGCGAAATGAATATCTCGAAGCGAGACAATTTGCATCCCCAAACTTTCCTTCACGGCCGCATCCACTCGGTTCATGGCAGCCGTGGTCTCAGTTACCCCGGCCATAGCATCAACCATACGCTCTGCCCGTGCAACACCGCGCCTCCCTTTTACATCCTTGAACACCTCTAATGCGCGACTTCGGGCCCAATACGCTTTGAGGAAGGATAGTAACAGGTCCGCGTCTTCGAAAACGGCCCCTAGAACCAAGTTCAAGCTCGTCACCCGGCCTCGGACTTCATCACGAGAGCGCCGAAGTGCACCAAGAAGCTCATTGGCCTTGCCCTTGTTTGCCGTATAGTAGGCGGTCTTCTTGCTGAACTTCTCTCCCAAGTCACGTAATCGAATCGACAGCTTTGAAATATGAATATTCAGACATTCGATTTCACGACGAGCAGAATTCAATTCAGAAGTTAGGGACGCCTTAGATCTTTCAAGACCATCTATAACATCACCTACACTACGACTAGGCGAGGTCCAGACCACCATGGCAAGGGGGTTAACAGGTACCTGACAAGATTTTGTTTTTACATCCTTCAAAAGACGACAACCCACAAACAGGGAAATTAACTAGGGAAGCCAAACAGAAAGAAAACGGAGCACCTATATTATCACTTCCCAAAAGAATATCTTTCTAGATACAAAAGAGGCCCACAATTCGGGTACCAAAAGTCCCTACACTAAGCTACACAGAAAATACAAGTAAATGGTCAAGGCTCCACCTGAGGGGATGCGGGTGGGGGAGTAGCAGCAGCAGCAGACCGAGGAGTAGACGGGGCCGACACGGAATGAGGACGGAGCGCCGTCGAAGTCGTATGCCCCGGCAGTCGGGGGAGCTCCTCATCCCGAAGATTAGCCCAATCTAGAGGTTTCGGCGGTGCACATTGAGGACAAGGATACACCAATTCCGACCATGCCCGGTCCGACAAAGGGCATAGCACACTATAGAACAAAAGACGTGTGAAACATACCCGAAGCACATATATATATACACGTACATCGACATGCGTAGAAGCCTCCTCAGTGGTATCACCCTGGGAAGAAGCAACCAACGCCACACTCGTGCCAACATCGGCAACCTCCTCACTCACCGATGCTCGGCGCTTAGGACGAACAGGCTTTCTCCCTCCCCGAGAAGCGCTTCGAGCCTTGACAATTTTGAGGAAGTCCTCCTCAGTCTCTGTGGGAATATCGGGCTCAGGATTACCCTTGGTCACTGGCCCCGCAGGATAACCTAGTAGCATGGGAGCAGTACGGCTTGCCGGATCCTTCGTCGGCCCAGTCCCCCACCAATTCCAAAGGGCCAAGAGAGCTTCGACATTGGGAGCGCCGAGGTCTGGAATATCGGGGGCGGTGGTAGCCGGTCCACGAATCTGGTGTCCAGCACAACTCCACTCTCCGGAAGCAATCACGACACCAAGGTTATGCTCCTTGTTGGTATCCGGCAGACCTATGACAAGCCGAGAGAAGGAGCGCAACGTCTTCAAATAAGAGCTGCGGCGCTCAAAACTCAAACTATAGACCCCGAATACATCTTTCATTTCGACGTCTATCCCAGATAACTCCGACAACCTTTGAATACCGTTCAAGGTACGGTAACCATTCAGAGCCAGTTGGGCCGGAGCAATCTGGACGGCCTCAAAGAACGAAGCCACCCAATCAGTAAAAGGAAGTCTAAGACCCCCAGTAAAAAATGCCGAAGAACGAATAGCTACCTCGCCGGCAGGAACAAATCCCATCACCTCCTCGTCAGAGACAGGCAGCCGAATGTGTATGCCGGCGAGCTTCTTAAAGTCCTCTTCCACAAATGGGCCAACTTGGGCCAGGCATTGGGTCAGAATTTCCTATCCAAATATCATCAAAACTCCATCAATATACTAACCAAAAACACATGACACGACGAGAGTCCCCCCCCCCAATTACCAGAAACCCTAAGTTTTACCACCAACCCAATAAACGGAAATCATATACGTAAAGAAAAACCATCAACCACCAACCTAGATAGACATATACATGCAAACAAGACCATATATCAACGCCACATACATAACCACAACAAGAAATCAAATACAGATCCTAAGCACAGAGGTATACAGAAAACTCCACACAATACGAAAACACTTACAGTCATATTCAAAAGCAGGAAGAAGGGAACAGCAGCAAATCTATCAGCAATCATGCGGTTAAAAGGGATTACTTAGCACAGTTAAATAAGAGATATTTTTTTTCAGCAAATTGTGAGATAAACACAAAAGGGATTACTTAGCACAGTTAAAAGGAGTGGATCCACATAAATAATAAAATAATAACCGTCCTTTCGTGTGACAGAGGTTTACCTTTTTTCCACCCACAGAAATATCCACAACTGCTGCTATTTTCAACAAATCAACGCTCCAGATCTGGCCACGTCAGATAATGTATCCCACTAACCAATGCAGTTCACATCATTACACCTATATAAACGGTCAGTGGACCCTACCACGAAAATCTTACAACATACGCTACCAATATTACTACACCGAGTATGCTCCCCAATTCAGTTCTTCGACGAAGACCGTTCCTAGCTCGACAGCTTTTAAGCAACCCATCTAGCAACGCTCTCCGGGGGGATAACCACTGTGTACTGCACTTTGTTCGGTATGGTTTCAATATGAAGTCAAAATAAACAGTAAATGAATTGCGAAATTGCGAAAACTTTTATTCATCCACAAGGGGGAAAACAACCAGTTACAACTTGAAAAATAAAAATTACAAAGACGTCAACAATAAAACACTTCTTTATTTCTGAACCCTAGAACTACCCCCTTCCTCAGCGTCCCTCTTTGCTAAGAGCTCTTTGAGATGATCCCTCTCCTTAATCAAGCGAGAAATACCCATCTCAGCCTGTTACAAGGCGTAAGACTGAGACTTGCATTTTTTCTCGGCTTCAAAACGAGCAGTACCCTCCTCATCCCAATACTGTTTAAACCTCCTGACTTCGGTCCGATCACACTTAAGATCGGCTTTTAGCCACGACATCTCGATTTCTTTCAACTGAAGAGGAGTCAAATCCTCTTCCCCGAAACCAGGGGGACGGGGTAGCATGTAAGTGGGCTCTTCAACAAGAGTCTTCTTTTTGGAGGCAGATCTAATGAGGGGAGCCATCTCAGATAAGTGCTAATTACAAAAGAAACAGGAATGGTAAACAAGAGAGAGAGAAAGGAAGAATGGATACTGAAGCACAAACAATAGGGAGCATTTATAAGGAATCAAAGGGCACAAAATACGAAAAGGCGCCAAGAACGAGGCGTTGCAAACGGTTCAATATACAAAAAGGCACGGAAAGGTACACCTGATCAGAAACAGAAAAGAGAATACAAATTACAAAACGGGAAATACATCAGAAAACTAGCCCAATCTAACTAAGGATCAATGGGCGGAAAAACCAAACTACCAGACCGAGAAAAATCCACCCGAGCTGTGCCATTTAACCGAGCTCGATAGGAATCATTCATGACAACCAAGCACTCATTCTCCGTGGAGAGATCAGTGTTCTCCCTAGTAAGAACCTTGATGCGCCCCTCAAGCCGAGCATTCCTAACTGTCATGCTAGCTAGGCCTTTAGGGGAGTTATCGAACTCACCCTGAGCATGGTCCCAAATCTCTTCGGCATCATACCATGAGTGGGCCAGATGATTTCTCTGTAACAACAACTTATCAAGCTGACGACTCAAGGCCGAAATCTCAGTCCACTTCATTGTCTCCTTGGGATGAGAGTCGAACAGACTCAAGGCCAAGGCACCATACTCCTTCTCGAGTCTGGCCATTCGATGACGGACCCGAGATACCTCAGCATCCAAGCCTTTCATCTGAGCATGATATCTCACCACGGGCTCAGACATTCTGGGAAGTTGTTATAGTGCAAAAGGAAATAGGGAAAGAGGGAGAAGCAAACAATAAGAGTGTGAAAAATGATAATTACTAAAGAAAATATGAGTATTTATAGAGCAAAGATAGTATGGCATTGACTGGCAATGCTGGGGAATGTGAATATTCGACTGACAAGTGCTTGGGAACATGCATATTATCTGACATTGCTTGGGAGCATGTACCCGATACAGGCCTTAGACGTCACTCGGCTACAGTACGGCAGAAAGTAAAGATGCAAGATATTCAAAGATCCACATTCCAGAAAAACGACAAACCACAAACGCAACATAAAAAGAAGTGCAATATACAGGTGCAAAGATAATTTTCATTAATAAAGATGGGATACATCACTGTTCATTACATCAGAGGACAACAGCAAAAGAAAATTCATTACATCAGAGGACAACATCAGAAGAAAATTCATTACATCAGAGGACAACAGCAAAAGAAAATCTATTACATCAGAGGACAACGATGAAAGAAGAACGACTATATCAACGAGCCGAGCGAACAGGAGACACGAAGAAAAGAAGCATAAAAAAGAAGAGGAACATAAAGAAGAAAAGAGAAACACAAAGAAAAGAAAATTAAGAAAAAGGAAAAAAGAAGAGTCCTACTCAAATAGAGAGAACAAAGTATAAAACAGAAAAGAAGAAGAGTGCAAGAAAACGAAGAAGAAAAGGTGGTGAGACAGAGGATGAAGAAAAAGAAAAACTGAAAGGTACAGAAAGAAAAGAGTGATGGGATAGAAGATGAAGAAAAAGAAAGAGGAAGCACAGAAGAAAAAAAAAAGATAAGAAAAGATGAAGAAATGAAGAAAATTGAAAAAAATAAAAAGAAAGTAAAAAGGGCGAGGCTAGGGGGAAGTCGATCGGTATCGATGAGAGGGCCCAGCGGAGACGTCCCTATCTCGAAGTGTCGGGTACCCCCTCAACACCTCATTCTCTTCGACCAGAGCCTGACGAGCACGTCAGCAATAATCCAGCTCGGACCTTAGCCAAGTTAATTCCCGAACCATCTCGGTATGGTGATAACGCATCACCTTTAACTCCTCCTCAGCATCCTTCAACAGCTTTAGTGCATGGCCATATGAGGCTTCAAAAGCCTCCACTTGCAAGGCCAATACAGATTTGGTAAAAGAACCAGCCATTTTAAGGAAGTTATGGTATGAAATTCTATATGGAGCAAAGAGAGATAAGGGGGAGATTATGAAGAAACACATACCTTAAGAGGGTAATTATAGACAAATTAAGGAAGGTTTAATGTGGGGAATTGCAACCGTTCGTCAAAAGACGTTGGAAGACATGGGTAATTGAAAAGATGCGTCTGTTGAGAAGAAACGCATGGATTCACGCCAGTATTTAAAGAGGGCAAATCTCAAAAAGGCTTCTACATGTGTCATTTACGCCAGCGTTCAAAGAGGTAAGTGTAACAGTGTTAAGAGTTAAAGGATAAGATTTGTGCACAAGGCTCAAGAAATCCCATCACTTCTTAGATACAAAGATTAAGAAGATTTAATGGATAAGATCAAGTGCAAGGCCCAAGAAAAGTCATTAATGAAGCCACAAGCATGCGCAGTCAAAATAAGTCGCATTGGGAGAATAATTCAGATAAGAACAAGAAAAAGAAGAATTTTTATTGATTGAAACATCATTACAAAAGGGCCAGTCAACATAAAAAAAAAATACAATAAAAAGAAAAAAGTTATTTTGAAGAAGGGCCTGCTTCATCATGCCGCCTCTTCTTAGACCGAGCATATACTTCCTTGAGGGCCAATTTGTAAGCCCTCTTGGAAACGATGTGTCTGTCTCTAGAGGCCTCGAGCTCTTTGATCCGAGCACGCGCCCAAATATTGTCGATCAAAGACCTCTGATATTCCCTTTCTATGGCGTCCAATCGCTCATCCATTTCAACAGCCCGACGAGCTTCCACGGACAGCAAGGCAACCCTCCTCTCAAGAGCACGCACTTTCCTAACCTCCTCCTCTAGATGAGCAGCATACTCAGGAAGATTGTCACCACTATTTTCACGGGGAGAAGCCATTTGTTCGTCAATAAAAAATGAGTTGCATAAAGAAGACAAGGGCAGCCTCCTTTTATAGGAAGAAACAAGGGGTAGATCAAGTGTCATCTCGAAGAGGGCATAAACCTCTTGAACTTCCCAATAACATTTATGGCTAACTAACGACAGTTCAAGTCCAATTGAGTCATCCAATGAGGTATTAAGGAAATAAACAGACAGGAATGAAACTAGAAAATATTTTATTAATATTTTCAATAATTAGATTACAACTTGATGATGATATCCAATACAAAAGAAATCACAAAAGTTAATTATTCTGAGGAAGAGCTTGCTTCAACGTCATCCGACCCCGGCTTGGACCGATCATGCAGCTCCTTAAAAGTAAGCTTATAGGCCTTTTTTGCTGCCTTTTGCTTAGCCAGAGAAGCCTCGAGCCTCTTTATACACTCAAAGGCCCAATCCAGGTCAGCCATCGTCAAGTGATGAGCCGCGTCCATATCAGACAACCTTTTTGTCACGTCCGCCAGTTTCTTTTTCATGACGCGAGCCTTCTTGACCTCATTCTCCAACTAAGCGACGTAATCTGAAGAGTTGTCTCCAGTAGAACCATTGGGAGAAGCCATTGTGTCACAGTCGAAGTAATAATAAATGGGATAATGGGGGATGGGGCGCTTCCTTTTATAGTAGATAAATGTTGGGAAGATCAAGGGTTTTCCTCGAAAAAAGGTACCAAGATAGGACTTCTTAATGACCTCAAATGGGTCCCAGGAAACAGTCATAAATCTATCGCGTTTCTCGATAAAGGCTTGGGAACAACAAGACCGAAGCAACATCCTCGACAGACCAATCATGACTCCCTCGACGTGGAGACCACATCGAGGAAGTCAGGGAGCACTTGATAGAACATAAAAATTGGACCCGAATATGTCTATTCGGGTATGAATCGATCCACCCATTATTAGAGGTTACCCAATGGTTAGACCCAAAAACACATGGATTAAGAGAGCTTTCCTAACAGGCCATTATCTGTAAAGGTCTTAGCGCAGTTATTAAAGGTCCATAAGGGAAAAGCCCATGAGGTGACGCCTAAGATGGCGACACTTGTCAACATCTTAGGAGGCATAATTGCCTATAAATAGCCAAATACCCCCCCTAAAAGAAGGACCGAAAAACATATCTCAAAAATATAGAGAGAATGAGAGAAAAGATAAAAACTTGTCAGAACTTACCACATCAATAATTAAACCGAGCAAGGTAGAAAATCGAGCACCGAAGAGAAGAGAAAGATCAAGTTTAAGATCAAATAGCGAATCTAAGTATAGTAATCGAATTGTAGTCCGAACAATGGCAATTGCCGAATAATAATAATGATCAAGAAGTGTTCATTATTTACTGTCAATTCATTATATATCATTGTTGAAAAGTCTAACGTCACCGAACAAAGTTATGGCTTTATCACCTAGCTTGTTTCAGGTCATGAAATAGGCACTCAGCTTATAACTTGAACCTTTTCTACATTCCAATGGTCTTTGTTTTTGTTACATTTTCTATATTCCAATGGTCTTTGCTCAGACACAATAAACTGCAATATGCATGTACCAATTATTTCAGATCATGAAATATGTGCTCAGCTTATAAGCAATAAAATCTAACTTAACTAACTGAAGTCATTTATGAGATGGTTCTGTTTTAGAGTCTATGCAAGCCTATACATACATACTGGTATCAGACAAATGGTTTTGTTTTCCTCATTATTGATGTTGATCTAACTGTACAAGCATATAAGATGGCGTTTTTTTTCAGGATATACATAAGGATATATACAGGTGGATTTCAATCTAATTTAATCCTCTCGATTATTGCAGACAATATATTAGATCACGTGTATTGAAATGTTAAACTCTCCCCTTTCAGAAAGCTATTTTTGGCGAAACTCCGACCAAGTATGTGCCTAGAATTCTGTACGCGAAAAACACAATATACCAATAACACCTCATCAAGTTTATTAGATTTCCGATAATGTAATGTCAAGAGTAGAGTGTTACTATAATATGGACAGTAGCTACGTGAAAGTGTACTACATTGCAGGGAACTGGTACTAGATTAATATTTGTTTAACAGCTTTTCTTCAGGAAATATTAGATTCGTCTATAACAAAAGTTCTGAGTGTATCTCGACTTGGGTAGTGTTTTCATCTGCTTCTATTTATATGACAACATTCATAATTTGGAACCAAAATTCCGATGGTGTAACTAATTGCGTATTTGTTACCAACATAGTTAACAATTTTATACAGTTCGATACAAAAATTGCCACTAAGTAGCATTATTTTAAATAACATTTCTTAATTCTAGTGACCAAAATAATTTTGGTCTATTTTTGCTATTACCCGCAGAAAATAAAAGTGCTTCTTGATCCTTCTTCCCCCTTCTACCAGATATCGAATTCGTGACCTAAGCATTATCAAGGCAATGCTTAAGCCATTAATCAAACTGAGACTTGGTTATGAAAAAGTGATGTAACTCTAAGCAGGTTTTTATTTCAAGGACCATCCCAAAGACACTTGCCAGTTTTATGGAAAAAGGGCAACTCAGTATCCTCTTTGGATTCCAAACCGGGCATTTTTTCTGTAGAGGAAGTGCACGTGTATATACTATTTCCTATATCATGTGGAAACATCCTCCCAAAACCATTACTTCCACTAATCAACACTTGCTTCCTTTTTCCGTTTTGCTCAATTTCGCTGTTCGAAGTTTTCTCGACTAAGTTTCTAAATACTGGGGATCTAAGTAGTAATCCGAGAGCTGATGGTGATGATGACCTGCTGGAAAAAGGATAAATTGGCATTTTTGTTTCGAAATATTCTTGTTTCGGAAACATTATTCCTGAATTTTCAGAGTTGGTAGAGAGGTCAAAAAACGGGGTGGGATTGGAATTATACATTGTGTTAATAGGCGGTATTTCTATGGTTTGCCTTGGTTCTTGAAGGTTCATTGAGTTATCGTCTGGCCTTAGCCATCTAATATATGTGCTCAAGTCGAAATTGGTCACTGCATTTATACCTCTATATTCGATCGCTGCAATATCATAAGCATGAGCAGCTTCTTCTTGGGTACCTGAAATAAGTTACCTCTCGGTAAGTTTATTTTTGAAATAGAGAAAACAGGCAGCAAATTAAAGAATGTGTCTCACCAAGCAAACTGCACGTGACCCTTTCAAAGACTAGGAATTAGAAAGTTGGTTGATTATATACTTTCAATAGAGATAGGTTGCACTTGCATTTTTTTTCACCCTAAAATGTAGCGTTAAATCAAAATATGTTGGAGTAGTTGTTCTTCAAGAGCCAAGCCCATGGCTTAGCCTGAGTGGACACCCCGAGGTCACGCCTAGCAATGTATGCCCGCACTGAGGCTTTCATGTTTGTAGCTATCACTTATAAGTTATGGTGCATTTTGTTGACTGAACTAAAGTTGAAAGTTCAATGCGTATATGTAATTAATGTTTGCGCGGAATGAGCTAAATCTTTCCCCAGTTATAAATAAGCTAAAGCTGATTATTTTTCAAGCTAACGGAGTATGTATAAGGTTTTATACATGGAAATGAAGGTAGTGAAATCTTACTATAAGTGCCAAGGTAAAGGTATTTGTTTCCAAACACCCTACCTATTCTAGCTTCCCATCTACCATTGTGATGGTGCCTTGCAACTCCTCTATACTTGGATACACCTCTTGAGAAACCACTGCTTCTCCTATAACAAATATGGCCAAATTATAATGGGTTTTTACGCTGAATTGTCGCTATTTTCTCGATTAATACCCTGAATTGTCAATTTTCTTAATTAGTTTATTGAATTCTTAATTACTTTCTTAGTGCTCCGAATTCAATTATTCTTGTACCATGTGTCGCATAATTGGACGTAATAGTTTAAAACTATAAAAAAAAAACTTGAATTCAGGATACGAAGAATTCCGGAAAAAACAACAACAATTCAGGATACAAAAATGTAAAAATCCGAAAATAATGATAAAGTAGCATATTATAATCATCAGAAGCAATAGTAAGAAACTAAGAACTACCTTCTCAAAGAGGCCAAGTACTCTTCTTTGCTCATATTCTGCATTATCTCGATTTCTTTCTCATAATCAGATGCCTACAAATTAAACATGCATCAACTATTTAACAAAAGATTAATATTTCCTTTCTATAGTATCAATGTACTTATTCTTTTCATGCATACCTGAAAATTGGTAAAAGTTGTTGGACCCCAATACTTTATTGCAGCTAAATCATATGTCCTTGCTGCAGCTTCTTCCTCATCAAAAGCTCCTAAATAAACTGCTCGATTCCCAGCAATTGTGTTCAAACGGAATTAAGGACAAAGGCAAAAGTATAATAAGTACAAATGCATAAGAAGTGAAGGATAGAATATAGAAGTGGGCTAGGTATTGCACAAGTATTTGGGTATAATAAATTCTTTCGTTAACTAATTTATGCTCTGGTTACTTCATTAATCATCGTAAAAATAAATCGTGGGTTTCTGGCATGAAAAACTGAGGTTATTAAGATCATTCGATGAGTGAAAATTGTTAGGAAATACGATTAAAAGACATGTTGTTTTTGTTTTAGTATTTTCTTTTTCAGACGTTGTTATATTTTTATGAGATTTTATATTGGTAATATGTTATTTGTTTTATTTATTAATACGCAAATAAGTGTCTAATATTATAATTCATAGATAGTCTGGTGTGTAGAGTACGACTTACACACGGAAGATTAGACTATAGGTTCTTATATAATATAAGTACCTAGTTTACAACTTTAGATGAAAATGGACAGACTGTCGATACAGTTTGTAATGTATAGTTTTAGTAGGTCTGTCTTGACTACATGGAATAAAATGTTCCAACTTTATATGCTAGCACTCTGAGTGTATTAAACATGACTGTAACAAGACAATTAATTTTGTACCGACTAGATAAAATAATTAACACCTTGGGTTATAGAATTTGTTTAAACTTTTAATTCTGATTTTATTAATTAATCATGTACGAGAAATGATAATCATTTTAATTCATAAAAGAGTGTGATTCTTTACGAGTCATAAACTCATTGAGTTGGACGGTGACGTTCAAGTATAGTGTTTATTAGTAAATGAAGAAATCCATGTCCCGGTATTAGGATTGATGATAACCCCTTAAAAAAAATTTTGTATCAAACCCTACAGGTGGATTTATTAATCGGATACATTAATTAAGTTAAGTGGTATTTATTAAGGAATAAAATATGCTTGCTAAATATAAATCGTCAGTAATTTAAATTGGTAAGTGATTGTCTGCTTAATCTTAACGTGGGGATGATTTAAACATAATGACATGAGACGAATTATCTTATACAAGATTCAGAATATAGGAGAGAGATTTCAGTTAGAGTTTTGTAATGGAATGGACTCTAACTTATGAAAAGATTCATGTTTATGAGTTTAAGTTCTAATATGATTAGGATAAACTCTTCTTTATTCAGTCTATCAGGTTCCTAACGTACCCTATATAAAAATGCTTCGTATCATTATGAAAATACATATATCATAATATGCGTTTTCTATTGAGAGAGAGTTCATCCTATTTCCAGAAGTAAGACGTTTTTTTAACAAATATGTTAGAAGACCCGATTCATTCAGAAAGATAGCTCAGCATCACTGTAATCTTCTAAACACAAAGGGCAAAATAATAACAGATTTAGATAGTATCGTACACAACTTAATAAGCTTTATGGGCATTTTTTCCACTGTTATAAAACTTTCAAAAAAGAGTTTTCTTTTAGTCTACCTTCAAATAAAAACTTTCAAAAAAGAGTTTTCTTTTAGTCTACCTTCAAATAAGGGAATTCGTTTGCTTAAAATTTCCAGCAAAACGGCGTATTGTTATTACCTTGTTTTCCCTTCTTCCTTTGTGTTGCATTCCAAGACCCTTTATCCCATAGATGAGCTTCAAATCTTCCTGTCCATCGATGCCTGCCAAATTTCAATATTATAAAGAAAATAAAGAGAAATCGTTCCGGTTAATTCTTCCAGAAAAGTAATTATTATTGAACTACAGTCTTAATCATCAGGACATATCCTTGACTAACTGCTAAAAAATATGGGAATTCTACTCATTACGTAACTTAGGCGAAGCTAGAACATGATTTACGGTTCACTTGGTGAACAAGTATTGTATAAGTTTGCATTTCACATCCTCTAGATATTAGTTTATAACTTGCTCAAAAAGAACCTTTCATTGTTCTCTCATAAGCCCAATGTGCCTAATTTGATGCTTAATTAATTGACACCAGACTTTGTTCAACTTTTAAGATCCCTGATCGAACAAGGTAAGGGATGTATCTTACTTTTGTCTTTGTTTCTGATAAATTTTGTTGGAATGAGACTTTTATTGCGCGAGATAGACGCAATGAAAACAGATTAAGGTCACACATGGAAATATCATCTCTATTCGATCTATATTGAAACACGATAATATATATTGGATTCATTATACCAAACAAAACAAACATATGCATGTACAAAATTCTACAAATAATTACAGAAAACTAAAAACCTAATGGCATATTATCTATCTCTTGAGACTCTCGTTTTTAAAAATTTAGAATTACTTTAGATCATATATAAAATAGAGGCTTTATATTCATTCAACATTTTGGAGCAAAGAGATGAGCCCCCACCTGACGGTCTTAGTTTGTAAATACAGTTTGTACTATGTAACTACGGTTCGTACTTTAAAAGTACAGTTATTCCGTGGATTCGGATATTTTGTAGTGGAAAAATCTAGCCTTCACATATTATCATAAGAATACGATTTAAATTTATTTCAAAATCTATTTTGACATGACATTCACTTGTCCTCTTTTGTTCGTATATGAATGTATTTGACAACAATTTTTTTTTTCAATTTTGGTCACTAATTTTATATTTGGAGACAAAAAATTTGTTTTCCTCACTAAAAAATTAGTTGTCCCTAAAACTTACTATTTGGAGAAATTTTTTGATTGCTTTTTGATAATTTTTCTAGATATCCTAATTTTCTTGTAGTGTTTGCAAGTGTTTCGTGATAAAAAGTTAAATCAAGTTCTTGTTTTAGAGATAGTTCTTAATATTAGGCTCTTGTAAAACATAAGAAACAAAGAAGAACTTTTTCCTAGTTTAATGCACAATGAGAAACCCTCTGTCAAGGAATTGTTATTTTTTTATTAAGAACATACCGGCTAACTCCTCTAAATCTCGAGCTTCTCTTAACAGTAGTACTAGCAGCTGCAACAGCGGTTGTTTGATCAACTTGTTTTCCTAATTGATCACTTGTAACCAAAGAAGGCGATCTTCTCCTCCTTTTGACAAATTTAGCTTCAGGAATATTAGCCCCTATTTCACCCAAACGCGGCCTTATTTGGCTAAGTTCACATTTGATCACATTACTCATCATTTTTAATTATCTAATTCTTTTTCCTCTCTTGTATTCAATTTGCACCACTGCACGATTGACTAGTAAATTGGTTTGTGTTATAACAAGTAAAATTCAGTATATAAATACTTTTATTGTTTTTGTTTTTTTCATAGTTATATTGTATTTTTCTGCCAGGACATATTTGTTGCTAGGAGAAAGACAAAAAAATAAACGTTAGTTTCTAAATGGTTTTCTGTATATATTTCAGTTGAATGGAGCACTCGTTATTTTCAAGAAATTTTGTCAAGTTTTGGAAGAGTTCATATGAAACTTTATAGTATCATCAACTGTTTTCGGTTGGAATTAGTCAAACACATTCCAGAATCACAAGTGTCTTCTGAACAATTTGCAAAACTGGTATGCTATTATTGTCTATTGACTGGCCATGCATGTGTATGTATTCTTACAATTTGGAAACACATGACCAGCTTGGAAACAAAATATAGTTTCGGGAATTAGATAAACCAAGAGACTCTTATAAATTAAAAGGCGCGTATTATATTGAGTAGATCATGCATAATTGCGCTAGTGATTTGATTTTTAAATGGGTAGCGATATTTTCGTGACCAAGAAGCACTATCGATCTTGAGGGAAATCTTCGGCAACAGCCAGTTGACCGAAACATTTCAGTTTTGTAAGTAGATATTGTATGTGTATTTTAAGGTTGGTAAATAAAATAAAAATGTACCGAGTATTCATCAATTACCAAGACTGATCCTTTTAGTACTTATGTTTTGTATTTGTCTTTCCACATGTTACATCAAATTAATTAATTTCTTCTGACCATTTATTTTACATGAGAAATTTAATGAATAAGAAGCCTCCAATATTATCCAGGCAGTTGATACACACAATTCTCCAAGTCCCGCACTAAACCATTTCAAAACAAACTTAAACCAGATAGTAAAATAGTGAACAATATATTTAAAAGGAATTTTTGGATTATCAAAGTAGACAATAACATGTCACGTATAAGACAAGAAACTCAAAAATTCTCCGCAGTTTTGTTTTTTACAAAACAATTACAGAATTATTTCTCCCTAACTGTTTTGTGTACAGCAACGTGACAAATTATAATACATTTTTTCTTACAATGACAAAACGTATTAGTTCTTTAGTTTTTGTCGCATAGGATTCTACGTCCAATTTGGTTGTAGCTTGTTTGGTTGTATTATGGATTTGGATTTCTAGCTGATTTGCTAAGGGGCAAGACGTACGCGGCGAAAATGAACTTATTTTGACGGTTTTAACAAGAAATACGTTTTTAGACTTTCTGACCCATTTGAATATAGTATTTCATTATTCTTGTTCGATTTAAAGTACTTATTTACACTATAGTATTTTATTTATGTATCTTGATAATTGGAATTGGTAGGAGTAAAACAAATAACTAGCTAGACCAGAATAATGTTATGGACCCCAAACTTCAGGGTACGAAACAACGGCTGACAATGAACCCAACAATGAACCCAACCAATAAAATTTTGTATGAAGATTTCTTAGATAAAAGTACTTAAGCCAGTCGTGTTTGATTTACCACATCTCACCGTCAAGGGAGGACCCAGGTGAGAGCCGGAGGTAGCCACGGCCACCCTGGAAGTATAAGAAATCTTTTTTCATATAGGGAGATTTTAAATTAAGATTCTAGGTGGTAAACAATAAACATGAATTATAAGTGTCTCAAAGGTGCCTTGTTCGAATTTCTTGCATTTTTTTCCTCCTCATTTAATTAGAATTATTTACTTTTTGACTTCTCCATAATTAATTATACTCAATTTGAATCTACCTTTCCAAGCTCTACTATGAGTATTAGTTATTTGGACATGGTATATCATATTATCTTGAGTTGTAAAGTGCTTTTGTTTTGTATTTCGGTGTAGTAAGCACTTATAACAAATAACAATTGTTCGATCTTTTAACTTTTGCATGGTAAGGGTTTTCTATAATTGGAATTTCCCCCTGCACTTGTTCAATTGATTAGGTATTGTTACAAGTAAAAGTTTAAAAATATGTGTTTTTGTGTAGTTCCATAGTCATTTTAAAAGAAAGGCTTCAAATTTTAATTAGATTTATAGTTCATAATAGTAAGTTTTCTATTAAGAATAAAGCTGTGAAATTGTAAGATTCTGGATAATTGATGTATCCAGAATAATTACTTTATAAGTTGTTGTACTAATTTGTAAATTCTGGATACTTAATGTATCCAGAATAAATGCAGTGTAAAAGTTTATTGTTACTTCTGTAATATATTGTGCTAATTTGTAAAGATTGATACTTGATGTATCTAATGCTGTATAGTTTATTGTTACTTCTGCAATGTGTTGGACTGATTTGAAAGAACTGAAAACCTGATGTTTTCAGTATAAATACTGTGTAAAGTTTAGTTTGATAATTAATAAAAATCATTATTTCGTTTATCTCTCTCTCTATATACAAGCATATGAACAGATATATATATATATATATATATATATATATATATATATATATACATATATACCTAATTCGCAAAATCATTGATAACTGGGTTTGATTAAACCCAGATTATTGATTTCTACATGGTATCAGATGATATTGGGGGGGTTTCCGCTGTGTATTTCTACATAATAAGTCAGCTTTTATGACTGGTTTGCTTATTTCTTCCTTTTCTCTCTAATTACACAATAGGTTGATCTTTATTCACTTCTTGGTTGAATAATAGATAGCTGTAATTGGTAATAATAGATTGGTAATCGATTGTTGTTATTCTTGGGTTTTCTGATTAGGGTTTCTTGGTTGATTTGGGGTTTTTTGTTTTAGACCTAATTTTCTTTTAGATAAAGGCTAGATATGTCGATTCCTCAGAGTAATGATTACGAAAATCATGTTAATCCACCCATTCAACCACCTGTTGTTAGCACTATGAATCCTTATTATATATGAACTAATGAAAACACTAGTACTAGTCTTGTTAATCCTGTTTTAAATGGGATTAATTTTCATAATTGGAGGAGGGCAATGGAAATTGCCATTGGGGCTAAATCCAAATTAGGGTTTGTAACTGGAACTTTGGTATGTCCATCTGAGACTGATGTGTGGCATGGGGCATGGGTACAATGCAATTTGATTGTAATGTCTTGGATTCTTAATTCTGTAAATCAAGAAATAGGACAATCTATTCTTTATGTTGATAATGCTGCTAGAATGTGGAGAGAGCTTAATGAGAGATTTGCTCAAAGCAATGAGGCTAGGATCTATGAAATTCATCAAGAAATACATTCTATTGTTCAAAAAGATTTAACCATTTCAGCTTATTTTACTAAGTTAGAAACTCATTGGAACACTTTGTCAGTTTTAAGTCCATTACCTAGATGTACTTGTGGGGTTACTGGAGGTTGTACTTGCAATTTTATGGCTGCTATAGTTGCTAGGGAGCATAGAATGTTTAAGATGATTTTTCTGATGGGTTTGAATGATCAGTATTCACATGTTAGGAGCCAAGTCTTGCTTATGAAACCAATGCCTAGTTTGAATGACATGTATACTATGTTAATACAAGAGGAAAAGCAAAGGAGTGTGCATAACATGAGTATGAGTCAGAATATGGCTTTTGCCATTAATAGTAATGGTAATTCTAATCAGAATATGATGGGTAGTAATGCTAATAATGCTGCTAAGTTCAAGAATATACAGAGGGTGTTATTAAGTGTTCTTTCTGTGGGTTGGATGGGCATGGTAAGGATAAATGCTATAAGATCCATGGTTATCCACCAGGTTGGAAAGCCAGAACAAAACCTAGTTTTAATGGGTCACAGAGAGGGTATGGTAGTGGGGTACCAAGGGCTCATATGGTTTCTATGAATCAAGAATCAGTAGGGCATAGTGGTTTTAGTGAACAAGGGGTTTTAGGTTCACATGATAAGGTAGGTGTTAGCCAGAGGGGTGTGCATCAAGATCAGAATGTGTGTTCATCTTCTGGTTATACAGCAACACCTTTACATTCTTCTCAGCAAAATGTAGGACTTACAGACAATTTTCATGGGCAAACTCAGGGTGTGAATTCTTGTGCAAATCTTGCTTTCACTGGTATTTCAGGTATACCAATTTCTTGTTCTTCTTTTATCTTAAATAGAATTTGTTCATCGCCTAACATCTGGATTATTGACAGTGGAGCTAGTGAACACATGGTTAATTCTGTTTCTTACTTTTCTAAGTCACAGAGGGTTTTTAATTCACATGTTAATTTACCTAATGGGCAAACTGCTAGCATAAGTCACATAGGAACTATAGTTTTTAATACAGGTTTAGTATTATGTAATGTTCTTTGTGTACCTACTTTTAATTTTAACTTAGTATCTGTTAGTAAATTGACTAGGCATTCAGGATACAGTATGCTTTTCTCATCTAAGGCATGTTTGATTCAGGAACAGGACAGTTTGAAGATGATTGGTAGAGCAGATGAGAACAATGGTCTTTATTTTCTTAATAAGAATGATGTTAATAATGGAGTTTCTGTAAATAGTGTTTCTAGTAGTTCTATTTCTGTAAAAGAACAAAAATTGTGGCATGATAGGATGGGTCATCCATCACAGTTTGTACTTAAAATTCTTGTAAGCAGTTTGAATTCCTGTAATAATTTTGTTCTTTCTAATGATCCTTGTGATATTTGTCATTTTGCTAAACATAAGAAAAATCCTTGTTCTATTAGTTTGACCAGAGCAAGAAATGTTTTTGATTTAGTTCATTGTGATTTGTGGGGGCCTTATTCTGTTCCTACCATAGATGGTTATAGATTTTTCCTTACTATTGTAGATGATTTTAGTAGGTGTACTTGGGTTTTTTTGATAAAACAAAAGTCTGAAACTGCAGACATTATTCCTAATTTTTATAAAATGGTTACTATACAGTTTAATTCTAGAATCAAAATATTAAGAAGTGATAATGGAACAGAGTTTAATTTAGTAAATTTTTACTTAAATAATGGTATAATACATCAAACAAGCTGTGTAGATAGACCACAGCAGAATGGAATAGTTGAAAGGAAGCATCAACACTTGTTAAATGTAGCTAGAGCTTTCAGGTTTCAATCAAACATTCCTATGGTTTTTTGGGGTGAATGTGTCTTGACTGCTGCTTATATAATAAATAGAACTCCTTCTCCTTTATTGTCTAATAAATCTCCTTTTGAGTTGTTATATTCCAAGAAACCTGTTTATTCACATTTGAAAGTCTTTGGTTGTTTATGTTTTGCTAGTTCTTTGGCTAAAAACAGAACTAAATTTGATTCCAGAAGTAAGAAGTTTTTTTTTTTAGGATATGGTACTAGTGTAAAAGGTTATAAGTTACTGGATCTCAATACTAATGAAGTTTTTATGTCAAAAGATGTAGTTTTCTATGAGAAAGTTTTTCCTTTCTTTGATAAACAAGTTGGCATGTTTAGTAGTGAAGATGAATTAATAATGAGTTCTGATTTGTCTAAGGACAGTACAAGTAAAGAATCTGAATCTGATAAAATGGTTAACATTCAAGATGAAAGACCAAAAAGGACAACAAAGGCACCTCAGTATTTAAAAGACTATCATTGCAGTTCTGGTAATTCTTCTACTGTTTCTTCATCTATAATTTATCATTTATCATCTTCTATTTCTTATGAGCATGTGTCTCCTACTTATAAGTGTTTTACTTTGAATGTTTCTTCTGTTATAGAACCTAAAACATATAAACAAGCTTCTTTTGATTCTAAATGGGTAGAAGCAATGGAAAATGAAATCAAAGCCTTAGAAGATAATAAAACTTGGATTTTAACTAAGTTGCCTATTAATAAGAAACCTATAGGGTGTAAGTGGGTGTACAAAGTAAAACACAAAGCAGATGGTACTATAGAGAGATATAAGGCTAGACTTGTAGCTAAAGGTTATACACAACAAGAAGGAATAGATTATGAGAGTACTTTTTCACCTGTAGCAAAAATGGCTACTGTCAGATGTTTTCTGGCTATAGCAGCTTCTAAAAATTGGTTTTTAGAACAAATAGATGTTAATAATGCTTTTTTACATGGGGATTTGAATGAAGAAGTGTATATGATACTACCACCAGGTTTTCATAAAACTGATGATTCATTTGTGTGCAAATTACAAAAGTCACTTTATGGCTTAAAACAGGCTTCTAGGCAATGGTTTTCAAAACTGAGTGGTGCTCTTTTAGAATTTGGTTTTGTTAAGTCTTATGCAGATCATTCTTTATTTACTTTACAAAAAGACCAGGATTTTCTTGTCTTATTAGTGTATGTGGATGATATTGTGTTAGGAAGTTCTTCTTCTACCTTGATTACTGCTGTTAAGTTTTTTTTGAATGAAAAGTTCAAATTGAAAGATTTAGGACCATTAAGATACTTTTTAGGATTAGAGGTTGCAAGAAGTCATAAAGGTATTCACATATGTCAAAGAAAGTATGCTCTTGAGCTTTTAGCTGATGCAGGTCAATTGGCTTCAAAGCCTGTTTGTTTTTCTATGGATACTAAACAAAAACTGGTTCATGATAGAGACAGTATTATTTCTGATATTAAGTCTTATAGACGTTTAATTGGTAGACTGTTGTACTTAACAATTACAATGCCAGATATTACTTTTTCTGTACATGCATTAAGTCAGTTTTTAGCAGCACCTACACAAATACATTTTGATGCAGCAATAAGAATACTAAAGTATGTTAAGATGAATCCAGCACAAGGTATTCTTCTTTCAGTTTAAAATTAAAAGCTTTTACTGATAGTGATTGGGCTGGTTGTACTACTACAAGAAGGTCAGTTACAGGAATTTGTGTATTTCTGGGTGAATCAATGGTTAATTGGAAGAGTAAGAAACAAAATATGGTTTCCAGAAGTTCTTGTGAAGCTGAGTATATGGCTTTAGCCAATACTAGCTGTGAAATTGTTTGGTTTTTACAATTATTAAAAGATTTTGGTATTTCTCAGAATGGACCTGTTCCTATTTTTACAGACAGTAAATCCTCTTTAGCATTGGTAGACAATCCAGTGCATCATGAAAGAACAAAGCATATTGAAATTGATTGTCATTTTATCAAAGAAAAAATAGATGCTGGAATTGTGCATCCATTGTATATATCTTCTTCTAAAAATTTGACAGACCTGTTCACTAAAGTATTGGGAAACCCTACTTTTCAAGGGTTATTGGTCAAGATGAGAGTTTTATCTTTGCACTCTCCATCTTGAGAAGGGTATATTAAGAATAAAGCTGTGAAATTGTAAGATTCTGGATAATTGATGTATCCAGAATAATTACTTTATAAGTTGTTGTACTAATTTGTAAATTCTGGATACTTAATGTATCCAAAATAAATGCAGTGTAAAAGTTTATTGTTACTTCTGTAATATATTGTGCTAATTTGTAAAGATTGATACTTGATGTATCTAATGCTGTATAGTTTATTGTTACTTCTGTAATGTGTTGGACTGATTTGAAAGAACTGGAAACTTGATGTTTTCAGTATAAATACTGTATAAAGTTTAGTTTGATAATTAATAAAAATCATTATTTCGTTTATCTCTCTCTCTATATACAAGCATATGAACAGATATATATATATATATACATATATACCTAATTCGCAAAATCATTGATAACTGGGTTTGATTAAACCCAGATTATTGATTTCTACATTTTCCTGTATCTTTTTAAGAAATTAATCGATGAATAGTCACACCGAGCTTTTAAGTTCTTATTTTTACTGTGTACCATAAAAAAATATCATTAAATAAGCGACAAGAGTCCAGTGTAGATCAAAGATCAATAAGTTTGGTGGACTGATGGACTTTTTGTTTGTACATATTTTATTTTCATAAAATTCTAATGTAGAACAATCAAGAAAAAAGGGATTATTGGTGGTCAATTTTATTTCCAAGAAAAATATGGAATTGAAGCAATACGATAACTTGGTTGATTCACCTCATTTCTAGTGGAAGTTTTATTGACAAGAAAACACTTTGAAAGAAATCTTCACTTTGAAAGAAGCTATATTAGCTACCAAAATAGCAAAGTTATAATTTAAAAAAAGATCAAAGAAATAGCAAGGGTATAGCATCTTTGCCGCCAGATAATTACCCTAAGGAAATCACTTAGCCTCTAGTATCTAACTGCTTTGTGTAAATGTTCTTGTGGTGCACTAAGAACCCTCCATTACTGTATTGTTTCACGAAGTTAATTAACAATTTTATTAAAAAACAAGCGAATCAAGGATTCGCTTTCGCTTGTACAAAACCGGAAGAGGTGAATAAAAAAAGTCTAAAGTTTTAAAATATGTGGACCACTAATCACAATTCTCTTCTAATTTCCTTTTTCTCGGTGCTTGTGTTGATCGCGGCTTCGAATGCTAATATTGGAGAATTTGATGAGTATTGGCAACAAAAGGCAAAAGAAGCTAATCAAATTGCATCCGAGACGTATGACCCGCATCCGGAGGATATTAGTGATGGCTTAAGTAATCAAATCGCGGAGTAAGTTTTTACTAAAGATCTGAATTTTTTTAGCCTCTTTTCAGTTTTGTCTCATTGAATTAGATTAAACTGGAAGCTTATGCTTCCATAAAGTCAATACAGTTGACTTATATTCAAGCCTAATTGCTTTTGTCTATATTTTGGGCATTCTAATGAAATTTACATACGTCTTTCTGGGCAGCTATTGCTGAGAACTATCTTAAAAAATGAGTAAATGTGGCTATTCTATGATTTCGAATTTATCAATGGAGAATTGAACTTTGCACATCATATTCACTTCTGTAAGATTCATAAATGAGTTTGAGATTCAAATGTTACAATATGAGCAAATTAACCTAGGCTCAATAGTCATTACAACTGACTTAAATATTGGTGATCCGAAAAAACATTTTGAACGTACTTATCTAAATCATGTTGCATGGAAAATTAAATTTACAGGGTTATTACGGGTACCAACCGCACAAGGAGGAACCTGGGAAAAAAGGATGGTCCATGCAAAGCAACAAACCCTATTGACCGGTGCTGGCGTTGTCGTTCTGACTGGGACTCTGACAGGTTCAGACTCGTTGAATGTGTCAAGGGATTCGGTCACAAGACCACCGGAGGTAAAGGAGGAAAGATCTACGTTGTGAAAGACTCCTCTGACAATGACCTAGTCAACCCGAAGCCTGGAACCCTACGCCATGCGGTGATCCAAAACGGACCTCTATGGATCATCTTTGATAGACCTATGGTCATTAGGCTAAGTGAAGAGCTTCTTATAAATAGTAACAAGACCATTGATGCTAGGGGGGCAAATGTCCATATTGCACATGGGGGAGGGATCACAATGCAATATGTGAATAATATTATCATTCATGGGCTTCATATTCATGATATCCATGGCGGTTTTGGTGGGACAATTAGGGACTCGGTCGATCATGCGGGCCTGAGGACTAGAAGTGATGGTGATGGGATTTCTATGTATGGTGCATCAAATATATGGATCGATCATTTATCTATGTCCAATTGTGAAGATGGACTTATTGATGCTATTATGGGTTCCACTGGGATCACCATCTCCAACTGCCATTTCAGTAAGCATAATGAGGTATGCTTCTTTTCATTCACCAAGTTATATCACTCCAAAATTAGGTTTACTTTTGTTAAACAAACACAAAGGGAAATGGTTCAATAGACTAATTCGATTTTGAAAAGTAAAATTATACAAAAGAAAGGAAGGGGGTAATTGCTAGCACAAGTTGCCAGCTAAGCTATCGAAGCCGCTACTGAGAGCATTAGAATTCAGAACATAGAACACTTTCGATTAAAGTCAGTCGTAAATAAAGAGAAACGGAGAAATTAGTGTCATTACCGCAACTTGAAACCACTAAAAAAGTCACAAAAAGACTATTTACACTCAAAACTTTAGTTAAATACCAAGCTTTAACATTTTCAATATCCATAGAAGAAGAATGAGAATAAAGATTTGCAGCTTTGTCATGAAGATTTCTTTTGAATCTTTACTTGAATTTTGAACTCTCAAACATGCACATACTTTGTAGCCTCCATAATTGATCACATTGTTTTTTGTCTTCCTCATACAATTGCACAAAGAGCTTTTGATCACCTTAAAAATGGATCTACTACAGGTGCAAATATCTCTTTTATTAACCTTCATTTGCCTCAATAGTTATTTAAACCCATCTGAACCTGTACAAAATAAAATAAACATAGTACGTAGTACCAATACACATGGTTATATGGTTTTAAAAAAATACATAACCATGAATAAGAGATGACCTTTAGTAAGATAGCTTCTAATATTTCTTAAACACCATTCGCTCATATACAAAAGTATAAACATCTAAGTCATTATAGTTACAACCCAGAAATAAAATAAGAGACCATCATACTTGAAAAAAAAAATTGATCTGAATTTTAAATATTAGCAATGTAAGAGTTTTTTTCTTGAGAGTGGAACTCTATCTTTTTGCAGCTTGATTTTCATACACAAAATCAATATAAAAGAGATTATAAAAGCTATTTTAGAGGGAGCCTTATCATGAATCCTGTCATTTTTTTCCTTGCAAATAAAGTAAATGGAGTAAGGAATTTTTTTTTACCAACTGAGCATCACACCAACTACATTTAGTGTTGGTATTAGAATATCATCGACTAATTTTATATTTAGTAGAAAGTATTAATAAAATGGCTTGCCAAATGATAAGACTATACATAGGAATCTGATTTTGAACCAAACGATTTTACTCCAAATGACGTTGTTCTTGTTGTTTTGAGGTGATCACATATAGCTTTAACAATGACAACATCATTGTTTAGAGTCCAAGCTAGCTCATTTTCCTTGATAGAAGATAAAGAACGAGGATTTTGACTTTTAATAGCAATAATATCTGTATTACTAGTATATATAAGTACAATTTCACCTGTAAAGACAAATGATAAAAGAGAGTTTCTCATTAATATAGAAAATCCAGTGTTTTTAAAACAACTCTAATGTGATATATTAGTATATAATAGATTTACTCTTGCGCCAATTAATTATCATATCAAATGGGAGTACAAATATTCTACCCCATTTCTCTACCCCTTCCGTGCCCCCTTTCTTATTTTATCCAAAAAAAATTTCTAAAAAACTTGAAAAAAATTGTACAATTACTATAATACATGTATCAATACATTCCAATAATTATTTTTAAAAGAAAATCCACACAAAATTTATTTTGGAATAAATATATAAATTAGTGTAAATTAAACATTGAATATTAAAAAAATTGTCTAAAACAATATTATGTTCAAATGTTTTAAAATTTAAATACAATATAATATAAAAGTTTATAAAGTTGCGGTATAAGTTGTGAAAATTTAAAATTTGAGTGAAAATAAGTAAGTGGGCACGGAATGAGATAGAGAATATGGGGTAGAAGATTTGGACTCATCAAATGGACATTTGCTTACCATTCTCTACTTTGAACAAAAGGATAGTTTTGATTTTATCTCTACTAATATGAATTTTCCCCCAAAGATAGCTATCTTGCGATGGATTTTTAACCACCTAAATATTCCTATCTTTGAGGCTTTATGCATATATCCATTTTCATCACAAGTAGCATTTCTTAGGGCGGGATTACAAATAGTCCAAAAAAGCCTTGCAATAAGGGTAACGTTTCAAATTGAAATATTTTTAGCACAAGTCCCCCTTCTTCTATAAGGTATATTAAGTCAATCCATGCCACTCTAGAAGTCACAGAGCATACGATGAATTTTATAATTAATAGCGGAAAGAGGAAATGTCTCCAGGATAATATGATGTGAAATTCGATAAAACATTAAGGCTCTGTGGAGAATTTCTAGTCACAAGTGTTAAGAACAACACAGATGGAAAATAAATATATGGCAAACAAGAATATAAACTTGAAAGTATACAGTAAACAGGAGCTGGCCATATTTTTGATAACCTAACAATCAACATATGTCTTTATTATAAAACAAGTGAAAGATATATCAGAGTTTGTTTACCTGCAAAAAGAGTTATAAAGTTCCAATAAATTCTTTCATAAAAATTTAAAACTTATTAATATTATAAAATAAAAGGAAATGTTTTATTTTTTTTAACCTTGCACGACCTTCATATGTAGAAAATTTCGGAACATGAATGTACTTATGTAAAATACAATTTTATAGGAAAATACATTCGTAATGAAAGTAAAGGACATTCTTAAAAGTGTCACATGGTCTAGAATTGTAATCAAGGGCAGTCCAGTATTATAGGTTGTTCAAGACCCAGTCCAGTTTTTTTTTTTTGCCCAAAGCCAATTAAAAAAAAAAAAATAGTTTTTTTTCCCAACCCAGATTTTTTTTGCCCTAGCCCAAATTTTGCATCAGGCCCAAGTCTTACTCAACTTGGGGCTGGGCCGCCCCTGATTGTAACGATGGTGTATTCTAACATAAGGTATATTATTTTTGTAATGTTGCAGGTGATGTTGTTTGGAGCAAATGATAAATATGATATTGATGAAAGAATGCAAATAACAGTGGCATTCAATCATTTTGGCAAGGGATTAATACAAAGGATGCCAAGGTGTAGGTATGGGTTCATCCATGTATTGAACAATGACTATACTCATTGGCAAAAGTATGCTATTGGTGGTAGCATGCACCCGACTATTATCAGTCAAGGCAATCGCTTCATTGCGCCCCCTGATATTAATGCCAAGGAGGTAAGTATATATCTTTATAGTAATTTAGTTTAAGCAAGTTAGAAAAATCATGGTTAGTAAAAGAGTGAAGTAAAAATATATTTTTTGTCATACTATTATTGTTAATTACGATTTAGCACGCCTCAAACAAAACTGTTTGTTGATCCGCTTTCTGATGTACAATACTTTTAGGGGAGTCTATATGATGTTTTTTTTAACTAACGTAACCTTCTTTAATCAAAATTTAAAGCTAGTGTTACAAGAAATGGTTTAAATTAGAATAAAAAGATAAAAAAAAAAATATTAGTTAAAGAAATATTAATTAGCTATTCTTGATTTGAAACATTTCGGTATATTATATATAGAGATAGTTTGACAAGGATATGTTTCTTTAACTAACGTAACCTTCTTCATTTGAAACATTGATGGTCCTCATCATATATATTTAATACAAAGTGTGATTCAAATGCGAAGTGATACAAAATTAAGGATGAATTAAGTTCTTTCATCGTATTTATTTATCAAACTATCTCTATAACATCCAGGATTGGATAAGATATCATCATTTAGTCTTGAAATAACGATATGTGTGTCTAGATGCATGTTTGTTCTTCATGTATGCAAACGTTTCTTTTATCAATAATGCAGACATTCATATCCATGTGTTTTTTTTTTTTCCCTTGATTATTTATGTTGTAGATTACACACAGAGACTACGCAACTGAAAGTGAGTGGAAAAAGTGGACATGGAGATCAGAGGGAGATTTGTACATGAACGGAGCTTTCTTTAGAGAAGCGGGTGAACCCTTAAAATCTCATAACTTTACAAGATACCAATTCATCAAGACAAGGCCTGGTTCATATGTGACCAGACTCACCCGCTATGCAGGACCAATCAAGTGCAAACCAGGCAACCCATGCTAAACTGTCTATGGACACAAGGAAGTAGACAGTTAGAGACTCTAAGGTGTCATCACACATCTCACATCAGGAAATCATTTACTTTCATTTATTTTGAGTATAATTTGTTTTAAATAGGATTGACGACTCCCATTATAATCTTTCACGTCGGTAACTTTTTATTTGAATTGTGATACCCACAATTAGTAATTTCTGTTTTTGTCGCTACATGCACATTGGATACGTAACGACTTAGGAGGAAACAATTATCTTTTATTTGTACAATCAGTGAAATACTTTTGTATGATAAGTTATTATAACATTATAACTACTTACTTGTGATCCAAATTGCATGATAGGACCCAATAAGATGTGTTTCATATTATCTAGTATACATATTTTATTTTTATTTGATCGATTATATATCATATATTTTATATTAGAAAACACCAAGTCAGTGTTAGGATCATATTAATTTTTTTTAATATGATCTTTTATAAAGTTTTTTTTACGGTGTCTTGCTTTGGTATCTAAAAACAAACAATTCAACAACTTTTTGCTTTGGTATCTAAAAACAAACAATTCAACAACTTTTTATTCCTTTCTAAACCTATCTCAACAAATTATTTTCTCTTCTAGCTTGTCAAAAATATATCTAATTCTCGCAATCTCTCGTCCATTCTATGTTTTCCAATGTCAAATGATGGACTGATTTCTCTTCATTTTGTATCAGAGCAAACGAACCCGTGTACTATGAGCGAGTCTAGATTTATTTTAGTTATGATCCATCAAGCGAGATGTCTTGTAACTACCCATATAGTTCATCAAATTTTTGATCCTTATGGTATTGTGGAATGCATAAACATATCATGCAAATCAAAGGTCAAGATTTTTTAGAATTCTCGTCATATGCAAAAAGGGCTATTGGACGAAAACGGTTGATATATCTATTTTGACTATTGTTGTATGTATATCAAATTCTACAATTTTCACGGATATGTGATTGATTCGTAAAAAAAAGAAAAACTAGAATGAATCGATATGCAATGATATTTAAAGTTTTTGTCAGGCATGATGGACCGCAAAGACCAATTATTGGTCAGAATCAAAGCCATAACTAACATGGCCTCCGCACAACCATCACTACCACCTTCACACACCATCACGTAACCACAACCACCAGCTTTACCACTAGACGTCATCACCACCACTAAAATACCATCTTACCGCCAGCCCCTCAACAACTAAACTTTATAACCCAGTAAAACCCTAGTTATGAAGAAAAGCCACAATTGAGGGTGAAGACCCAGCCGTAAATATACGAGCCGCCATAACCATCGTCCATACTATCACAAATTTAACCATAGGAACAACACCGCCATGAATATACTTCCATAAAGCTACAAGAAACACAAACAAAGAAAAAGAATTCAAGAAAGACAATGAACCCAATTAGAATATCAATTTGAAAGCCGAACCGCAGGACTGTGAAGTCCCTTTGTCTTTTATTACGAAGTATATGATCGTAACTCTAGATGAGTAGGTCAGGATGGACATTGGGGGGGGGGGGGAGGATGAAAGAAAGAAAAGAGAGAGAAGAGACAAGAAAGAGAAAGGAGATAAGAGTAGTGTTGAACCTTTTCGTAATAAACGAAAGTGTGAGGACCAATTCGTAATTAACAAAAGTTTTGATGAATAACAAAATGGATATAATTTAACTTAATGAAAGTTCATCAGTTGTACTAACATTTACTCTAAGTGATTTATGATTTTAAGAGTATGATAAATACGTTTGAAATGTAAGTGAATTGTGTATTCCTAAATATGAATTTTGAAGATTGAATTGTGTATCGTAGTTACTATATTCTTTTAGATGATATTTTGTAACCCGATATGCAGGAATGAATCCTTTGCGAATTTCATAGCCTTCATAAACTAACAAATATTTTCATGTATGCAAATAAGAATTTATTATGGTAAAAGCATGTGTATTTTAATTTATTATTAGTTTTAATGATTTTTTGTACATTCGGGAACTTTAATGCCATTTCTCCTTGTTAATACATCTTCTAAGATAATTGCATCATGTGATGATCCTTCCCAACTAACTAATATGTACGTAAATCTCAAATCAAAGGTAACAACAATCATTATATTTTGAGTTTACTTATCTTTTCTACAACAAAAACGTCTTTTAAGATCAAGCAGTACCCATCAATTTCTCCAATACAATCCTAATAAACACGATAAATTCAGAATATATCCTATCATGTTTACGTTGGATATAAATATTATTGATTAGTTTGATTATGCTTATGATTTTGTAGGATATCTGTCGGTGTTGTCGATGTTGGGATCTTTATAAATTCATTTTGTAATTTTAAAATTGCTTCCAAGACCTTATGAAAATAATTTGACACAGTTTTGTTGAAACGAAAAAAACGAGTGCTAAAAATTCTTTTTTGTACATTAGGACGTAACATGACAATTTGTTGTTCAATTGAAACATGTAAACTAGGAGTTAATAACTTTTTATTTTTCAGTACAGGACAAAGTTTTAAAAAAGTAGTCTTTACATACTAAAATTGTGCAAGCAAAGGTCTTTACAATAAGTAATTAAAGTGTCAAAATATTTTTTTCTATGTTCATCTCTATTAAGATTAGGTTCCCTAGTTAGGTGGCGCATAAATTGTATACTTCTAAAGACATCCGTATAATAGATCTCATGTTAGCTGTAAAAACAAATAAAATTCTCTTATAAATATCTTTTTCTTTCATCTACATCGAATAAATAAAGATATAACAAATTCTAATCAACAAACAAACAAATGTATTAATAGTCAAGTAACTATAGTACAACTTATAAACCAAAATAATAACACAATAATTATAAATACACAATATTTTGAGCTCTAATAGCCAGATTTATTTATTTTTCAAAAAAAATCAGAGAAGATAAATAAATTTAACCACCTCTTAACGGGGAAATATATACATATTAAAAATAGATATAAATCTGTAAATTCTTAGATCTTAAATTCCATCACAGTCTATACACATAATATTGCAATTGCTATGAATTGTATTAAAATATTAGCTATTCCCATAAGTATTATGATATTTGTTCACCATCGTCAAATGAAAAAAAAAAACAGTATTAGATCCGTAAAAATATGCATGAATTGTAAAAGAAGCTTATAAAAATAAGTCACCATCAACACACAATATTCGATACTATAAAATTGAGATATGAGAATCGATCATATCTTTTTACTATACAGATGTTGATATATGACATATATCTCTCTTGTGTTTTTTTGGCAAAGAGAGAGAATAATTTTGTTGTTAGAGAAATATGGTATAAGAATATTTTCCTATATATATAGCTTTTGGATGCGCCTGAAATATGGTATAAGAATATTTTCTTATATGGCATATATATCAACAAAACAGAGTTCGAGGTTTTAGCTATTTGTTGCACTTTGTACTCATGGATAAGGCTTTAAGGAACGAGACCATGAGAGCACCTAGCATTTTAGTCCGTCCCCTTTCTATAAAATGCTAGGGTCACCTTGGACTACTCAGCGATGACTGTCACACTAAGGAGTAGGGACAATTGGATTGAGGTTCCACCTAGTCCTAGTCAGGAGCCTGAGGTTAGGCGTGATGGCTTTGTTCTAAGTGGGTACAAGACTTATGTTGATCCCTAAAATGATGTGGAATGGGGTGACACTCCTTATGTCTCGAATGAGACAACTGAGGAGTTAGGGGCTAGGAAAAACAAATGGACAAGTTTAGAGGACTGGTTCGCGAAACAGCATGACCTTAGTCTTGAGAACTTTGAGACTATTCTCACAAGCGATATGCCTCTTCTACCTTATGAGCACGCATGGAACACGCCGCCACGCACACCCCTTGGTTTTCCAAAGCCTTGCAAGAGGTCGAGGGAGCTCAAGAAACCTTAAAAGCTAGAGTGTTCCATGGGTATGAACACTATATGTGATATACGTACACAAGTCCTTCCTGTTCTTATGGAGGATCTATGAGTAAGAATTGTCTATTAGCATGCTAACGAATAAAGAGTCGAGAGTGGGCCATGGTGCATGTATTATTCAATCGCGCCGTAGTTCATTTATAATGGCCTCCCAGTTCAATTAATATGGAGAAATTCATAGGACTTAGACACCCGCCTATTGTAAAAGTCGTTGAGTTCGTGACAGTCGCCATGCTGGTGGGTGATTGTGATATGGAGAGAGTTTTGCTAGACCTAGGGGCGTCAAGGACATCCTGCCCACATATATCTTTCATGGACTTAAACTTTCCAAGGTAGAGCCTAGTAAAAGACGAATGGGATTGGCTGATGGTAGCACTACAAAAAAATATTCAAATAACGACGGGATTAGTGACGGTATTTTTTGTTACGAGCTTATTAGCGACGGTTTTTGTGATGGATTTGTGACAGTTTAGTCAATTTGCGACAGATTTGTGACAATTTTTTAAATTAGCGACAGACTTGTGACAGCTTTTGACTCTCACTAAATCAAACATTATTTTGTAGTGTAGTATCTCACGGAGAGTCCTAGGGAGGGTCAAGTGAGTGAGGTGTTTGATAACTGATTACGTTACATTATAGATTTCGACGTCTGTGACCGACCACTAATTCAAAAAAAATCTCTCTTGAACGTTGTGATATTAAGGACACTATTCCTTACAGCAACAATTTTGAGACCCCAGACAAATAAAAAAATTAAGTCCTTTTTGTCACAAAATGAAAATCCGCCCCAACAATAATAATAATTATTTTATATAAGTAAATTTAAGAAATATTACTATTTACTAGAAATAAGTCAATGCAATTAAAAAACTTGTAAACCATAAACCATATTATATAACAAATCAAATGAACTAAGCTTTAAACATTTACAGAACCAAACTAAACTAATTTGACGGGATAAGAAATTACATAATGATTAAAGTTGATTTTTTTGTAATTATTTAATGAAAAAGAAACAAAAAAAGGATTATTATGTGGCTTTTACGGTTCTGATGAAGGCCGGTAGAGAATTGTACGTCGAATATGGTGGTTTTCGAATTAGAGTGGAGGCTACACTACAAAAAAATACTCAAATAACGACGGTATTAGTGACGGTATTTTTTGTTACGAGCTTACTAGCGACGGTTTTTGTGACGGCTTTGTGACAGTTTAGTCAATTTGCGACAGATTTGTGACAGCTTTTTAAATTAGCGACAGGTTTGTGACAGCTTTTGTCTCTCACTAAATTAAACATTATTTTGTAGTGCTAGACTGCTAAATACTATACACCGATCAAAATAATCTTTGTAGGTAAAGTACATGTGAAAAACAAATAGCTGTCTAGTCTTTAGATGAAAAGAAAAGTGTAAGGGGATATGGATTACGGAATGAAACATGGCCTTTTATGTATAAGCTAATATAGACTTTTACGTGAGATAAGAATATGATAGAAGATTAATAATTTTTCAATTCCAAAAAGAAGGCCCCAAAAAACTCAATTTTGGGAGGTCCAAAACAAAACTTTTGGTCAACTTTCCTTGTGACCGGCCGTAGTCGTCAAAAAAAAAATGATAAATTAACAAAACATAGTACTTTTTAAACAAAATTAACAAAAACATATCCAAAATCTTTTTATTATTAAAAACATACCCAACAAATTTAATGTTGTTTATTCTCTTCTTGCTCTCTCTAATCTTACTCTCTCTCATCAATTCTTCTCTCTCTCACCAATTCTTCTCTCTCACCAATTCTTCTTTGTATCTCTTTCTGATCTTACTCTCTCTCTTCTACATTCTTCTATGTATCTTTATTTCATATTTCACTTTATCTCTCTCCACTCCTCCAACACGAAAACCCGTCACTGACTACCGAATACAATCTAAATTATATAAACATACATATAAATACAGATATATACATACGTAATACACAAATATTACACTGGTTGATACCCCGTAATATAAGAAAAATATATGAAATTGGTGAAATTATTTTCTATTTATTGAGTTTTGAGACTATTGTAAACCTTGTGAGTTTCAAGTTGAAATAGAAGAATCCATATGTATAATATTGAGAGAAATCCATATGTAGAGTATGATATGAAATTTTAAAATTAGGTTATTAAGTTTTAAAATTAGGGTATGAAGTTTTGAAATGAGTATATCAACCCTTTTTTAGATATTTGATTGTGATCCAGAACATTTAGGGTATGGAATTTTAAAATTAGGATACGACGTTTTATAATTAGAATATGAATATTTTGTAAGTTTTTAGTCATTTTTAGAGAGAGATGTATGATTTGTACGTGTTATAAAGAGGTCTTAGAGAGAGATGTGCGATTAGAGAGAGAGAGAGTTGTGGTTAGAGAGAGAGATTAGATTAGAGAGAGATTAGATTAGAGAGAGATGTTAGATTATGGTGTGATTAGAATTAGATAAATAATAAGTATATATAAATATGTTTTTGATAATTTAAATTATTATAGTATATTTTTGTTAATATAATAGAGATAAGTTATGTTTTTATTAAAGATGCAAAACAAATATAATAGAATTTGGGTTAGAACATTTATTGGGAATAGTTGGTGTTTCCACTGTGCATCTACCTTTAACAATAGATTCGTTGTGAGATAGCTATTGTAAAACAGAATGAGAGAACTGTAACATCCCGTATTTTTATAAGTGTTTTTAATTAGAAATTAATTTATCCAAAAACGTTTTATACAAATTTTACCAAAAACCGGTCACTCGACTAATTTTTAGCCAAAAACCGAAACTCTTCCGAAAAACTTTATTTTTAAAACATGTTACTAATTTTACTAATAAAAAGGACCCAAAAGATTTGTTATTTTTGAGTAGTAAAACAATATTTTTGGATTAAGAGTTAGCTTTTAGAACTTTGGGGACCAAATAGTTCGCTTCCACAAACTTTGTAAAAACAGTTTTTCTAAACCTAAAATCAGCCACTTTTCATTCTTTAAACCTAAAATCAGCCAAGAGAGAGAAAAAGAGAGAAAAGAGAGAAGAAGAAGAAGAGAAACCACCATTAACGGGCTCATACCGAAAGCATCTCCACTACGCTCTAAGGTAACGGGGGTTATCCATTGCGACTAGACGAGTGTGTATGTTAGGATTTGGTTTTGCGTTTATTAGAAATTGGGGGTTTATGCCTTTTATCTTAATTAGGTTTATAAATTGTTAATTGGGTTTAGTTGTTACATGTTTAAATTCATTTATTTGAATTGGAGAAATAGAGGATTTAGTCGTGTTAATTTCGGATTTATGAGAATATGGATGAGTTTGCATGTCTTGATGTAGTGATATTGTGTTATTATAATTGTTGATAAATCGGGTAATTTATTGTGGAATATAGATGGATTGTAGTTTATGCATACAAGGTGTTTGTTAAAATAGCAGAATGGGTTTTTATGTTGTTGAAGTGATTGGCTAGTTGTGAATCTAGCATCTATGATTATGGTTTATGTTGTATTACGTTAAGTGGCGTATGAGTTTATGTTATTTGAATAGTATAATATTATTGGCCGAGGCCTTAATATTTATACGTATGAGATGGTGTTATTTGAATGATTTTATATTATTGGCCGAGGCCTTGTGATTTAGCTGTAGTGGCAATGGTATCTGTCTCTTCCTAATTCCGGGGACAGAAGACGGCCGAGGGGATAGGGAATGACTCGTCTTACGGACCGGGGCGAGTGGCGTTAGAGGTCCTAGTGTGCACTATATTTACTTTTATGTTAGCAATGGTCTATGTCTCTCCCTAATTCCGGGGGCATAAGACGGCCGAAGGGATAGGGAATGACTCGTCTTACGGACTGGGACGAGTGGCGTGAGAGGTCCAAGTGCGCACTATAAATCTACTTTTCTGTTGCAATGGTCTCTGTCTCTCCCTAATTCCGGGGACAGAAGACGGCCGAAGGGATAGGGAATGACCTACCTTACGGACTGGGGTAGGTGGCGTGAGAGGTCCATGTATGCTGTTGATTTGTATTTAATTTATTTAATTTATATCCCGTTGTAGAATGTTATCATATTTCTTTTATACGTCGATTATCGTAGTTGTAGAATTTGTGAGCTCTTGCATTTAAGGGATGGAGTGACGGTATTTGTGGTGCCGTCCCGTCTAGTTACGTGCGTGGGACTCACCGTTACAATTTTTGTCTTTCAGGTACAAATTAGGTTGAGCCGTTGGCTAGGTTGCATTAGCGCGGTATCGCATGGGTTTGGGGCTTCTTTAATCACTTTCTTTTATTTAGTTCATTTTGAGGTTGTAGGCTACGGGCAAATTCATTCGTTTGTTAACTTTTAGCTTTTACAAATCTTGTCTTGTAGCCGCGTTTGGCAAACTTTTTATTTATCCGTTAATTGTTCCTTTAGCTTGCAAATGTTTTCTTTTAAAAATTTTAATTTCGTACCAACAGGTTTCGTTTTCCTTTTATTTAAAAAGGTCATACCTCGATATCCGTGTTTATGGAATTTGGGGCGTGACAAGTTGGTATCAGAGCTAACTAGGTTCTTGTATACTTTGGGACGTCGGGAAGATGGGTAACCATTGGACCAAGATCCATCGTATCATTTTTACAAAACTTTTTCCAAAAACTTAAAACTTTTTCTAAAAACGGGGGGTTGCATTTAGCTTAAGACATGTAGCTATAATTTAGTAGTAGTTGATGAAAGAAAAGTCCACATGTGAGGCAAGTTGGGGACAATGAGGACGCTTGTTGATCCCGGCTCGCCAAACTAGTGGGTGGACCTCTCGTCGGTATGTGTGAAGGAATACCTTAGCGATGTAGAACTCTAGAGTATGCGAGGACGCTCGGGTGCTTTAGGATAACGTATCGTGATGGGTTATCCCTCGCATTTTTGTGTTGATTGTATGCGTGTGTAGATTTATATGATGTGTATGAGGTATAAGTTTGCATGTCTGGTAGTAGCGAAGTATTAGAGTGCGAGAATTGTGTAGTCGATGGTCTTACGTAATGTGTTTTCTAAATTATTAACTTGTGTGTTAATGTATATTATATGCGAATAGATGTTGTTCGTATAAATGTTATGGATTAGAATGATGTGGTGTGATATGTTCCATGAATAGAATAAATAATCATTGAGGAATTTTATGTTTTTCTGTCGATAGTTTTCTGCAGTTTATCGATCGGTCGTCTGTCAAAACGATCGGTCGAAATTCTTCAGAATATTTTTTCAGACGCTACTGGACCAAAAAACGATCGGTCGTTTCCCAAACGATCGGTCGAAATTCTTCAGAATATTTTTTCAGACGCTACTGGACCAAAAAACGATCGGTCGTCTGTCAAAACGATCGGTCGAAATTCTTCAGAATATTTTTTCAGACGCTACTGGAGCAAAAAACGATCGGTCGTTTCCCAAACGATCGGTCGAAATTCTTCAGAATATTTTTTCAGACGCTACTGGACCAAAAAACGATCGGTCGTCTGTCAAAACGATCGGTCGAAATTCTTCAGAAAATTTTTCAGACCCTACTGGACCAAAAAACGATCGGTCGTTTGTCAAAACGATCGGTCGAATTCTGGTAGTTCTGCGGTTTTTCTGCTATATTTCGAAAGCTCATAACTTCTTCGTTTTAACTCCGATTCTGATTCCGCTTGAAGCGTTGGCTTCGTTTTTCAGTACTCTATCTTTCTGGCATTTCGGAATTTTCATTTTCAATTTTTGGAAAAGTCAAAGCGTTATATCGTCGGAATTGAGAATTCGTAAAAATCGGTTATTGAACCTTATGAACCTTGGTAAAGTGATTAACATGTAAAACTAGCTTTTATCATGTATAAGTATTCATGTATGAGTAGGAGTGTTGAGAAAGACAACTAAAGTGTTGGTTTAACCTATTTGTAGTCATGGTTATTACCACAAGGACTAGTAGGCGGGGACCAGCTACACGCGGGGGCGCACCACCAACAAGCGGTGCGGCTACCCGAGGTGGAGCAAACGGAAGAGAAGGACGAGCCCTAAGGGGGAGGGGAGCAACTCGTGGAAAAAGGACTACAAGAAATCGTGGGGGGAGAGGTAACACTAATGCCCCACCACCTGAGCAACCCGAGGAGGTAGAGGTTGAGAATGTAGATGAGGAGGTGAATGAGGAAGAAGAAGAGACTTTTGCACCTGAACCGGAAACGGTCAATGCTAATCAAGTGATGACCGACCTTCAGAAGGTGGTGCAAATGATGGTGCAGAATGCACAAGCGGGGAGTTCAAGCAACAATGGATTGCTTAACTTCACTCGATTGGGGGCTCCGACTTTCGATGGGGTAGGTGAACCATCCATAGCTGAGGGATGGGTGGACGAAATGGAGAAATATTTATCGGCTGCAGGGATAGTAAATGGGGAGCAACGAATGAATATGGCTCAGTTTCACCTAAAGGGTGAAGCACGGAAATGGTGGTTGGGAATCGTGGATACTTACGACATAAGCAACTTCGAATGGAATGAGTTCATGGAATTGTTTAATCGCCAGTTTCTTCCTGATTCTTATAAGGATGAAATGAGGAGGCGTTTCGAGGAACTATATCAAGGGGGTATGACCGTTCAAGCATACCAGCTAAAGTTTACCTCACTCTCGAGGTATGCCCCAGAATCTGTTATAGGGGGCGTAGAAAGATGTAGGAGATTCATGAAGGGGTTGAATCCGACCATCTCGTTACAATTGGCATCGGCTCGACATGTCAACTATAATGAATTGGTAAAATCAGCCCAAGCTGTGGAAGGAGCTCTACTCCATAACAAGCGAATCTCGGAGAAATCGAAAATCGGAAATGCTCTGAGGGTAGAGAAGAAGCGGACTTGGGATATGGCGAATAATTCGCGATTTCAACAACCGGGAAGAGGAGAGAGGATTTTTAATCCACCACCGACAAACGTCATGATAAGGGGAGCGTGTTTCCACTGTGGAGACACGAGCCATCGACAATTCGAGTGCCCTAAGGTCCAATGTAGGACATGCAACCGAATGGGACATACGGCAAGGGTTTGTCCCGGGGGACAAGGAAGAATCGACACCAACCGACCTTTTAACCAACCTAGGTTGCCACCACCACCACCAAGAGGACCAGGATTCGTACCACCACACCAATTACCTGAGAACCAAGGGGGAGGGTTTCGAGGTAACCACCAAGGAGGGGGAAACCGTGGGAACTACCGAGGAGGCTATCAGGGCCCGGGAAACCGAGGGAATCATGGGGGAAATAGAGGACCGCAAGGAAACCCACCAATTCAAGCTCGCCAATTTGCCTTGCCACAATTGCCAAACCAAGGAGATCCGGCAAATGTACAAGGTATGGTTCTTGTGTGCTCATCCTGGGCACATGTTCTTTTCGATACGGGGGCGTCGCGTTCTTTTATATCTAGAAGTCTAGTTGAGTCTTTGTCGTTAGAAATTGGGGTTCTAGATAACCCGATTGTTGTAGAGACTCCTGTTGGGGGTCGAGTTGTGTTGGACCGAGTGTGTCGATCTTGTGAGATGGTGGTCGCGGACCGCGTGTTTATATATGATTTAGTTGTCATCGAGATGTCAGGATTCGACGTGATCCTTGGAATGGACTGGTTGGTTCATTTCAACTCTTTCATCGATTGTGTTCGACGAAAAATTTTCCTTACAACTTCATCCGGAGATGAGGTGTTCTTTCGTGGGGAAAGGGACACTACCCTTTCTTCTATTGCTTATTATTCCAAGCGGGTTGTGGGAAACCTGTCTTGTCTTTTGGCTAGTCTCTCGATAGTGGAGAACGACGAGGAAGTGGAAATATGGCCACGCGTAGTGGACGACTTTAGAGATGTGTTTCCGAAGGATCTACTGGGGTTACCACCGAAAAGAGGGTTAGATTTTTCTATCGAATTGGTACCGAGAACGGCACCAATAGCCATTTCCCCGTACCGTTTGGCACCAGCAGAGTTGAAAGAGTTAAGTAAGCAGTTAGAAGAACTGCTAGAGAAGGGGTTTATTAGGCGGAGTACGTCACCGTGGGCGGCACCGGCCTTATTTGTGCAAAAGAAGGATGGATCGATGAGGATGTGCATTGACTATCGAAAGCTAAATAGGGTGACTATTAAGAATAAGTACCCACTACCTCGAATTGATGATCCATTTGACCAACTGAAGGGAGTGACTTTCTTTTCAAAAATCGATTTGCGATCAGGGTATCACCAATTGAGGGTGAAGGATGAAGATATTTCGAAAACGGCCTTTAGGACCCGGTATGGTCACTATGAGTTTGTGGTCATGCCCTTCGGGTTAACTAATGCACCGGCGGCATTTATGGAGTTAATGAATCGAATCTTTAAGGAGTATCTCGACAAGTTTGTGGTAGTCTTCGTCGACGATATCTTGATTTACTCAAGTTCAAGATAGGAACACGAGGAGCATCTCCGTTTAGCGTTGCTCACGTTGAGGGAGCACCAACTTTACGGAAAATTTAACAAATGTGAGTTCTGGCTAAATGAGGTGAAATTTCTTGGACATGTGATCTCGGAAGAAGGGGTAAAGGTGGACACGACGAAAATTGAGGCAGTTTCGAAATGGGCACAACCGAAGAATGTGTTCGAGATTCGAAGTTTCTTGGGTTTAGCGTGATACTATCGACGGTTCGTCAAGGATTTCTCAAAGTTGGCGACTCCAATGACTTACCTTACCAAGAAGGGGGTGAAGTTCGTATGGAGTGAGGCTTGCGAGAAAGCTTTCTTAGAGCTCAAGAAGCGGTTGACTAGTTCTCCCATACTAGTTATTCCCGAGCAAGGGAAGGGTTATCAAGTGTATTGCGATGCTTCGAAGGAAGGTTTGGGTTGCATCTTGATGCAAGACGGAAAGGTTATCGCATATGCTTCGCGACAACTAAAGATTCACGAAAAGAACTATCCGACTCATGACCTGGAGCTAGCGGCAATAGTTCATGCGTTGAAGGTATGGAGACATTATCTGTTCGGGGAAAAGTTCGAAGTGTTCTCGGATCACAAGAGCTTAGGGCATATTTTTACCCAACGGGATTTAAATATGCGACAACGACGATGGATGGAATATCTGGAACAGTACGACTACGACTTGCACTACCACCCGGGAAAGGCCAATGTAGTGGCGGATGCTTTGAGTCGAAAGTCTCATGCGACCTTAGCGCATGTGGCGATCGACGAATGGAGGATGATGGGAAATGTGAACGAGTTCGACTTGGAGTTGGGACATGTTAATGTGGGGACTTTGTACACAATAGTGGTACAACCGGAACTTGTGAGTAGGGTTCTAGAAGCACAAGATGGGGATGAGAAAGTGGAGAACTTTGAGAAACAGATAAGTTCGAGCGAAGGATTAGAGGGTTGGACAAAAGGAACTGATGGAGGACTACGCTTTAAGGGAAGGACTTATGTGACAGAAAACATGAGGAACGAAGTATTAAAGGAATTTCACCACTCCCGATTAGCCGTTCATCCCGGCGGGACGAAAATGTATCATGATGCGAAAAGACAGTTTTGGTGGCCCGGAATGAAACGGGATGTAGCTTCATATGTTAGCAAGTGCCTAACTTGCCAACAAGTGAAGGCGGAACACCAAAGGCCGGTGGGTATGCTCCAACCTTTACCGGTAGCAGAATGGAAGTGGGAAAGGATAGCAATGGATTTTGTGACCAACTTGCCTAAGTCGGTAAGCGGGAATGACGCTGTGTGGGTTGTGGTCGACCGTTTGACCAAATCCGCACACTTCATTGCGATTAAGATGACGAATTCGGTGGAAATCTTGGGACGGAAGTATATTAAAGAAATTGTTAGACTTCATGGGGCGCCTATTTCGATAGTATCGGATCGAGACGCGAGGTTTGTGTCGAGGTTCTGGGGCGCATTACAAAATGCCTTAGGGACCAAGTTGACAATGAGTACGGCGTTCCATCCCCAAACGGATGGACAATCGGAGCGGACTATCCAAGTGCTAGAGGATATGTTGCGGGCGTGTGTGAACGACTTTAAGGGAGGTTGGGAGAGCCATCTACCCTTAGTTGAGTTTGCGTATAATAATAGCTTTCAAGCTAGTATTGGCATGGCACCTTTCGAGGCTTTATACGGGCGGCCGTGTAGGTCTCCGGTGTGTTGGACTGAGGTGGGAGAAGCGGAAATGCTAGGACCGCAATTGATTCAAGAAACGACCGAAAAGATTAAGTTAATTCGGCAAAGGCTTGAGACGGCTCGAAGTAGACAAAAGAGTTATGCGGATAAGAGGAGGAGACCATTGGAGTTCGAAAAGGGGGATCACGTATTTTTGCGAGTTTCGCCCAGGAAGGGGATTATGAGGTTTGGCTCTAAAGGAAAGTTGAGCCCGAGATTTATCGGACCATTTGAGATCGTGGACCGAGTTGGAGAAGTTGCATATCGGTTGGACTTGCCACCAAAGTTGGCGGGGGTTCACCCGGTGTTCCATGTGTCAATGTTGAAAAAGTATCATCATGACCCTTCACACGTGGTGGACTTTGAGGACATTGAGGTTAGTGCGGATGTGACCTACGAAGTGGGTCCTATGAAGATTATCGATGTACAAGAGAAGGAACTTCGAGGAAATACTATTAGACTGGTAAAGGTGGTTTGGAAACACCACGGGGCCGAGGAGGCAACTTGGGAACGCGAGGATGAGATGAAGAGGAAATATCCTAATCTCGACTTTTCTTTAGGTACTATTCTTTAGATGCTTTATAATTTCGGGACGAAATTCCTTTATCGGGGAAGGGTTGTAACGCCTAGATTTTGGAGTTTATTTTTGTTATAACGCCTAGAGTTTACGGAGTTGTTGAGTTGTCTTTTATTATGTTTGATATTGCATATAGCTGTTTACCATATTTGGGATTTGTAGATGCATGGAGTTGTTACGGGTTGTGAACCCTGCGTATTTTATTTTTTTGATTTATGACCCGTATTGTGCATTTAAATTCTTATGATCTTATTGTACGTTTAGAATTTTTATGGCCTTGTTTATATAAGTTTATCATTTCTGGGTATAGTTGTTTAGAAGGGAAATTTTGGGACGAAATTCTTTTAAGGAGGGTTAGTTGTAACATCCCGTATTTTTATAAGTGTTTTTAATTAGAAATTAATTTATCCAAAAACGTTTTATACAAATTTTACCAAAAACCGGTCACTCGACTAATTTTTAGCCAAAAACCGAAACTCTTCCGAAAAACTTTATTTTTAAAACATGTTACTAATTTTACTAATAAAAAGGACCCAAAAGATTTGTTATTTTTGAGTAGTAAAACAATATTTTTGGATTAAGAGTTAGCTTTTAGAACTTTGGGGACCAAATAGTTCGCTTCCACAAACTTTGTAAAAACAGTTTTTCTAAACCTAAAATCAGCCACTTTTCATTCTTTAAACCTAAAATCAGCCAAGAGAGAGAAAAAGAGAGAAAAGAGAGAAGAAGAAGAAGAGAAACCACCATTAGCGGGCTCATACCGAAAGCATCTCCACTACGCTCTAAGGTAACGGGGGTTATCCATTGCGACTAGACGAGGGTGTATGTTAGGATTTGGTTTTGCGTTTATTAGAAATTGGGGGTTTATGCCTTTTATCTTAATTAGGTTTATAAATTGTTAATTGAGTTTAGTTGTTACATGTTTAAATTCATTTATTTGAATTGGAGAAATAGAGGATTTAGTCGTGTTAATTTCGGATTTATGAGAATATGGATGAGTTTGCATGTCTTGATGTAGTGATATTGTGTTATTATAATTGTTGATAAATCGGGTAATTTATTGTGGAATATAGATGGATTGTAGTTTATGCATACAAGGTGTTTGTTAAAATACCAGAATGGGTTTTTATGTTGTTGAAGTGATTGGCTAGTTGTGAATCTAGCATCTATGATTATGGTTTATGTTGTATTACGTTAAGTGGCGTATGAGTTTATGTTATTTGAATAGTATAATATTATTGGCCGAGGCCTTAATATTTATACGTATGAGATGGTGTTATTTGAATGATTTTATATTATTGGCCGAGGCCTTGTGATTTAGCTGTAGTGGCAATGGTCTCTGTCTCTTCCTAATTCCGGGGACAGAAGACGGCCGAGGGGATAGGGAATGACTCGTCTTACGGACCGGGGCGAGTGGTGTTAGAGGTCCTAGTGTGCACTATATTTACTTTTATGTTAGCAATGGTCTATGTCTCTCCCTAATTCCGGGGGCATAAGACGGCCGAAGGGATAGGGAATGACTCGTCTTACGGACTGGGACGAGTGGCGTGAGAGGTCCAAGTGCGCACTATAAATCTACTTTTCTGTTGCAATGGTCTCTGTCTCTCCCTAATTCCGGGGACAGAAGACGGCCGAAGGGATAGGGAATGACCTACCTTACGGACTGGGGTAGGTGGCGTGAGAGGTCCATGTATGCTGTTGATTTGTATTTAATTTATTTAATTTATATCCCGTTGTAGAATGTTATCATATTTCTTTTATACGTCGATTATCGTAGTTGTAGAATTTGTGAGCTCTTGCATTTAAGGGATGGAGTGACGGTATTTGTGGTGCCGTCCCGTCTAGTTACGTGCGTGGGACTCACCGTTACAATTTTTGTCTTTCAGGTACAAATTAGGTTGAGGCGTTGGCTAGGTTGCATTAGCGCGGTATCGCATGGGTTCGGGGCTTCTTTAATCACTTTCTTTTTATTTAGTTCATTTTGAGGTTGTAGCCTACGGGCAAATTCATTCGTTTGTTAACTTTTAGCTTTTACAAATCTTGTCTTGTAGCCCCGTTTGGCAAACTTTTTATTTATCCGTTAATTATTCCTTTAGCTTGCAAATGTTTTCTTTTAAAAATTTTAATTTCGTACCAACAGGTTTCGTTTTCCTTTTATTTAAAAAGGTCATACCTCGATATCCGTGTTTATGGAATTTGGGGCGTGACAAGAACTTCTCTTAAATATTGACAACCCCACCACCATCACCTAATTCGCCGCTATCTCCATTACATCCAAAATAGGACTTACTCCGATCTTAAGCTAGTCACGATGTGTTACAAAACCAACTAAGACGGGGATGCAAAGCCAAATTTTAAAAGTATAAAACTGAGGCCATCAAAATTATAGATGCCATTTATATATATATATATATATATATATATATATATATATATATATATATATATATATATATATATATGAAATTACTAGTATACCCCTAACAAATAATAGAATTTTATTTTAGTATTAATATACAACTAGCCATAAAAAAAATACAAATTTTATTCCCAAATAAAGGAAAAAAACACATAACAGTATCGGTATCTCAAAAGCGTAACAAAAGTTCTTGATTTTCTACTGTACAGGTAAATAAAGTATTTACATCACTACTTGTAAGTTAATTTTGATTTGATGAACTCAAAATAAGTTAAACAAAATTACATTCCTCTGTAATTTTAATAGATTTGAGGATTTATTCGGATCCATTTTTGCTGCCCTAATTTTTTTAGGATATCCTATCTTAGTTTTTTATGGGTATTAAAAACAATACAATTTAATGGTCAACAGAAATTATGAAAAAAAGATAAGTAACAAAAGAGTTGACATGATTACATATATCCGATACTTTTTCGGTATGATTAATAAATTTGATTTTTATTTTTTACGTAACGTATTTGAAATGCATCAGATACTTTTTCGGTACGGTTGATAAATTTGATTTTTATTTTTATTTTCATACGGTGCACTATAATTTAGTGTGTCTACCAATATAATATTTTAGTTTTAATTTTAAATTAATTTTAGGGTATTAGTTGTTGGTCCGTAAGTGTCTAAACCTTAGACGGGGTGAATAAGGTTTACGTACGATTTTCGCGGAATAAAAAATTAGAGCTTTTAACTAAGCTAATTAGTAGATTTTATAACTAAACAATTTTGTTAACTATTTAATGCTAGTTTAAGCTATGCAAGCAATCAAATTAAGCAGTAAATAAGTGCGGAAAATAAAAGTTAAGGAAAAAGAAATAACACAAGATGTATAGAGGTTCGGCAAAACGCGCATACTCCTCTCATCGGTATTCACACTACCGAGTATTTTACTAGAATCTTCTTTCCAAGATTACAGCCTAACGAGCTAATCCGCGGATTAAGCTCCCCCTTACTCTATGAGTATCCCGAATGAAAAGACCTAGAGCTTTTAAGCAACACTCGCTTACAAAGCCTTTACCCGATCACTCGCTCACAAATGAGTTTATAATTCACTCTACAATTTGAATCGAAAGAGTATCGCTCACTAACAAATAATATCTTGGTGTTTATAAGATTACAATAATATTACACTCAAGAATTTATATGAATACAACTGAGAAAATGAAGTATAAGCTTGAGTATGATCTTGAAATGATAGTTTGAATTTGTGTGTAAATTGGGGTGGTTTTCATTAAGGAATTTGGGGGCTATTTGAAGGATAATTGGTCTTGTTACCGTTGTATGAAGTGTTATGTCTTTATCCAATGGTTTTCAGCAGTTTCCCAATTTTCCAGAATAAGTCAAAAAACTATTTTTTTTGAATTCTGCAGAAAACGATCGGTCGTTTTTATCATGAACTCACTGGAACATTTTGGGCAAAAAACGATCGGCCGTTTTGGTCATTTCGATCGGTCGTTTTTCAGACGACTTCACTGGAATATTTTGGACCAAAAACGATCAGTCGTTTTGTCCAAAACGATCGGTCTTTTTTTTCTGTTAATTTCTCGGTTTTCTCGTTATACTTCGAATGCCCGTAACTTCTTCATTTTAAGTACGATTATGGTTCCGCTTGAACCGTTGGCTTCGTATTTACTAATTCTATCATTTCAAACCTTTAACAAGCTAGATAAATGATTAGTACGCAAAACGAGCTTTTATCATGTTTTACAAATTTTGTTATCATTAAAACAATCGATTAGAAGAACATCGTTCAACAATCTCTTCTTTTTTTATGATGACAAAATATTGACATTAAACATATTATAAGCTATTTTTGCTTAAACACAAAATATAACCGAGATGTGTAAGTGACGTTTTACTCGGTAAAAGGTTTTGATGAAAAACGAGTAAATGTCACAACATCCAATGAAACGAAGTTTTTCAAGGCATAAAGGTTTTGAAGAATAATGAATGAACAAATGTAAGCGAAAAATTGGCCATAGTTTTGCCTAAACACATTCAATCGCCACAATTGAAAAATCAACAAATACAACCCAATCAACAAGATATTGTTATCGGGATGACAGCACCACCGACTCTCCTCACGGAGCGACGGTTGCTCACCTCGATGTTGAGCTTCTCAATGAGCCCCTCCAGCCTCATTTCCTTTCGCTTGTGCTTAAGGTAGTTTTGAAAGTCTTTCCAAGATGGTGGCAATTTCTCAATCATGAGTGCCACCTGGAAAGGCTCGTTTATCACTAGCCCCTCAGCCTCAAGGCGATGGTAAATGAGTTGGAGCTCCTCAACTTGCTCTATGACACCCCTGCTGTCAGTCATACGGTACTCGTGAAAGTCCGTGACAACAAATCTCTTTGTGCCAGCGTTATTCACTTTGTACTTATTTTCGAGAGTCTCCCATAGCTCCTTTGCAGTAGCTTTGGGCTCGAAAACACTGAACAGCGTGTCATCTAGAGCACACAGGATATAGTTCTTGCATAGGTAGTCGGCATGTCTCCATGCCTCAACCGCAGAGAACGACTGCTCGTCCAGATCGTCCTCGCTTAGGACGGGAGCAGTCTCCTTGAGAAACCTGGTCAAATTCAGAGTGGTGAGATAAAACAGCATCTTTTGCTGCCAACGTTTGAAGTTGTCACCCCTGAATTTTTCCGGTTTCTCCAGATGAGAAGTCGGCAAAGTAGGCACAACCGAATACATCGGTGCCTTGCCCTTGGCCGCAGCCTTGGCTCTAGCCGCAGCCTTAGCTGCGGCCTTGGCCGTGGCCGCTGCTTCGGCCGCAGCCTCAGCTTTGGCCGTAGCATCCGCCATAGCCTCAGCCGCGGCGGCCTCAGCCGCTACAACTGCGTCATCGGCATTAGCCACAACATTCGCATCGCCCCCAGTGTTATGGACAGGCCCACCAACCACTGGGTCATGCTCACCCCCGCTAGGCAACTGAATAGGCAACGTGTTAGTCATCTGAAACGACAACACAAAACGTATGAGATACGTGTAGAATCAATTCTATAAACAAACACCAAAACTAATATTTGGGTTTGTAAAAGAATTATCAAACAAAATTAAAATAAACTCTTATCCCTTTAAATATCAATACGGTTGATATTAAAAGGATTGAAACGATTCTTATTGAATACCAATACGGTTGGTATCAACAAGAAAATAAAATAAAATTAAAACTGTTTGGAATTTTTCCTTTGTAATTCAATTTCTAATATAATTTAGAATTGAAAACAAGAAAGCATTATTCCTTATACAAATAAAAAATTGTATTGATCAATACACGAAAGAAACAACAGGCTATCGGTTAAGATTGTTGGTTTCCGTGTACGAAATAACAATTAACAATAATTAAAGGACTAAACAAGAATAAACAAAAACCAGTGTAATCTTTATTAATTTCGAAACTGATACAGAAATTAATGATTACAACATGTAGGTACTGAAACGTAAATAAAGCAAACGTTATCAGATTATTATTAATTAATTAGCTGATGTATTGAATTGCAATAAATAGAAACTGCCGGACTGGAAAGTATAAACTTAACAGCCGGACTGTTCTGATTTAAATTGAAATAACAGGACTGAATTGAAACTATTCTAATTACAGAATTAAATTACAGAATTGAAATTACAGCAAAAAACAGAACTTTAAAGAAATTACAGAAAGGTACAAACAGAATATAAAAGCTACAGCTAAGGACAGCAATGTAAAATACTGAAATTAAAATTACAAAAAAGTAAATTGCGTAATTGAAATGACAGAATTGTAAATGGACAGAATTAAAAAATGGACAGAATTGAAAACAAAATAAGACGAGGCTACTGTTAACAGTATGCCCTTAACCGATATTCGCCCAACCACCTTAAGGTTTCTGGTTGCGTTGGCGCTTCGATCCCAAGGTACAACGTCTCGGATGACTCGCCGGAAACTGGCGACGAGTCAAGGTCGAGCTGTTGGTGGGTGGTTCTCTCTGTTTCTAAAATGTAATGCTACTGTTTAGAGAGATGATATATGCTGCTGTATTTGATTTCAGAATGTTCTGTATCTTTGACATGTGGGGGGTCTGCCTATTTATAGACTTGCTGAGTATCTCAGCCATTAAGGTCACTTTACTACTGTCAGTTTTCGAAATTCGAAACTGCAGTATTAACTTTGCAATGAAATCACATTTATTGCAACAGTTACAGCTTTGCTGGAAGCGTTTTCCGAACTGGCACACTTTCCCGAACAGGCACGCTTTTCCCGAACAGAAACACTATTCCCGAACAGGCGCGCTTTACCCGAACAGGAACACTTTTCCCGAATAGGAACAGGCGCACTTTTTCCCGTCGAGTTAAAAACCCAACGAGCAAGCCCGCCCGACGAGCAAGCCCGCCCATGTGTGGTACACAATACACACATGTGTATGTGGACACATTACTTAATATCCACATGGGATACCTTAGTATATATATTGTAAAAATCACTCATGATTTTCCAATGTGGGATAACCCTCATGGGTTAAATCCCATTTCTTTTCTCATTTTCCAGCATTGGCTTTATTGCCTCTTTCGAGTACCAACCTTCGAGTCCAATTATCATTCACACCCTTCCTCCGAATGGGTCATGCGATATACCGTTGCGAAGCTCGTCACACGAGCTACTCAAACGCAAAGAGTATGGCCTCAGAAAAACTGAGGAGTCGCATTAAAAATTGACTCAAAGATGGTCCCTGACTACTTGGAACAACTATGTTTAAATTACATATTTTCCAATTTTTCCAACAATCCCCCACATGAATGCAATTGGCTCGAAAGCCCATGTCCTAAATGCAAATCAAGAGAACCGCAAAAGTTCACTGCCTAAGGTCAGGTAGCGCGCGCCTTGAACCTGCCGTAGCGGAGTACCATCCAGAATACTGCTATTAGGTAGCTGTAAAGCTTTGAACCATCAAGCTTTATGTATCCCAGAATGGCACCCGCACAGTGCCCTCTCTACCCACGTACTAGGCCCTTTAGTTGTTGTCCATATTTGGCCTGGACTGCCTTGGCAACTTCAACTGAGTGCTCTAGTGAATTAGCCCAAGCTCATCACATGGTACCGGCCTTACACACTAGTTATAGGTGTTCCAAGTCGAAAGTGTCCTGACTCACTTTACTCGACCGTCGAGTAACTTGGATCATTAAGAGCCTCAAGCTCACCCTTACAATGGTACAGGTCTAGCACTCTGTCATCGCGGAGATGGGCTGGGAACTCCAGGTTCCCGAGTGCTTTGTTCGGTTTCCCCCACAGTTCAGTTTCCCTTTGAACCTATCAGGAAAGATTCCGTTTAGGTTGGGTTGCCTATGGGGGGGCCACCAATTTAATGGGCTTTAACCCCATTCCGTTCGATGACGTCTCGACTCCCACTTGAGTCAAGCCTTTAGTTAATGGATCCGCTATGTTTTCCTTTGATCTTACAAAATCTAAGGATACCACACCATTGGATAACAATTCCCTTACGGATTTATGTCTTCGACGTATATGTCGAGACTTTCCATTATACATATGATCCTGAGCCCGCGCAATAGCTGATTGACTATCACAATGCATGCTTATTGCGGGAACAGGTTTCGGCCACATTGGAATTCCTTCCAATAGACTTCTCAGCCAGTCTGCCTCTTCGGTTGCTAAGTCCAACGCTATGAATTCTGATTCCATAGTTGACCTTGCAATACATGTCTGTTTGGAGGATCTCCAAGACACAGCAGCTCCTCCCATTATAAACACATATCCACTCGTGGACCTTGTGCTATTGGAGTCTGATATCCAGTTGGCATCTGAATACCCTTCCAGTACCGCTGGATATCTGGTATAGTGCAGCCCGTAATCGGCTGAAAACCTCATATACCTGAGAAGTTTCATTATAGCCTTCCAGTGTTCCTCATTTGGATTACTGGTGTACCTGCTCAGTCTACTCACTGAGTTTGCTATGTCTGGTCTAGTGCAATTCATTATATACATGAGACTGCCTATGACTCGAGAGAACTCCAATTGATTCACACTTTTACCGAAATTCTTTTTCAGGTTACAGTTGAACTCAATTGGGGTTCTTGACATAGCTTTACTGTCCTTGTCAAACTTGTCTAAAACTTGTTTAACATAGTGACTTTGGGACAAGGCATACCCTTTTGATGTTTTGGTAATCTTCATACCAAGTATTATATCAGCTATACCCAGGTCCTTCATATCGAAGTGTTGTGATAACATTTTCTTTGTGGAGCTGATTCTATCATTACTCCCAATTATGATCATGTCATCCACATAGAGACAGACTACAACACAGTCTCTTCCACTTCCTTTGGAGTAGACACATTTATCACACTCATTAATGTGAAAACCGTTTGATAGCATAATTCTATCAAACTTCTCATGCCATTGCTTTGGCGCTTGTTTGAGTCCATATAGAGACTTTACAAGTTTGCACACTTGGTGCTCTTTACCAGGAACTACAAACCCTTCAGGTTGTTCCATGTAAATTTCTTCTTCCAGTTCCCCATTCAGAAATGCCGTCTTTACATCCATTTGATGTATTTCCATATCAAACAAAGCTGCGAGAGCAATGACGATTCGGATAGACGTTTTCCTAGAGACAGGAGCATACGTGTCGAAATAATCGACACCTTCAGTTTGCCTGAATCCTTTTACCACAAGTCACGCCTTGTATTTCTCAATCGTGCCGTCAACCTTTAACTTCCTCTTGAAGATCCACTTGTGACCTAGGGGCTTGCATCCTTTCGGAAGATCCACTAGTTCCCAAGTGTGGTTTTGCATGATTGATTCAATTTCATTTTGAATAGCTTCTTCCCAATATTGGGAATCCGGTGTTGACATAGCTTGTTTATATGTCGCCGGTTCGCCTTCAACCATGAAGGTTAGGAAATCAGGTCCAAAGGAAGTTTCCTTCCTTGCCCTTTTGCTGCGCCGAGGCTCTTCCTCTTCCTCTGTCGGTTCACTTGCCCCCACATTTCCTTCACTGTTCAACTCTTCAGTTGGTACAGATGTAGGTAATTTCCGGGGAAAGATATCTTCAAAGAAAGAGGCCTCTCGGCTTTCCATATACGTATCTACGTGCACATCGGGATTGTCCGACTTGTGCACGAGAAACCGATATGCACTACTGTTCTGTGCATATCCGATGAACACACAGTCCACCGTCTTAGGACCAATTCTCATCCTTTTAGGAGTGGGAACTAGGACCTTTGCGAGACAACCCCAAACCCGCAGGTTCTTATAACTGGGTTGATGACCTTTCCATAACTCATATGGAGTCTTTTCTCGCTTCTTATGTGGTAACTTGTTTAAAACATAGTTAGCGGAAAGTACAGCTTCCCCCCACATGTTCTGGGGTAACCCAGAACTGATTAGCATAGCATTCATCATTTCCTTTAGCGTTCTATTTTTACGCTCAGCAACCCCATTTTGCTCGGGAGTGTATGGGGCTGTGGTTTGATGTATAATGCCGCTTTCAGCGCATATCTGTTCAAACGGTGATTCATATTCACCGCCTCTATCACTTCTCAATGTTTTAATTTTCTTATTGAGTTGATTTTCAACTTCGGTCTTATAAAGATCGAATTTCTCTACTGCTTCGTCTTTACTTCTCATTAAGTAAACGTAACAGTATCTAGTACAATCATCTATAAAGGTGATAAAGTACTTTTTTCCTCCTCGCGTTTGTATAAACTTTAAGTCGCATACATCCGTGTGTATTAGACCGAGAGGTTCACTTTCTCGTTCAACATGTTGAAACGATGATTTCGTTAATTTTGCTTCTACACAAATCTCACATTTGTGTTGCTTATCAAAAACGAAATTTGGTATTAGTTTTAGTGAAATTAATTTCTTTAAAGAATTATAATTCACGTGACCTAATCTACCATGCCACAAATGAAATGACTCAAATAAATACTCAAAATTAGAATTTTTATTGGCCTCTTGGGCAACAGTCATTACATCACTAGTGCTAGCCTCAGCTTTAGCACCTTTATTGGGAGCAGGTGTCCCTACGTTTAACTTAAACATGCCGTTGGTCATATAGCCACGGCCTACATAGACACCATTTTTGGTGATTACAATTTTATCGGATTCTAAGACTAGCTTGAACCCGTTCTTCACCATCACAGATCCGGATACCAGATTCTTACGAATATCCGGAACATGGAGCACATTGGTCAACCTCAGCTCTTTTCCCGAGGTCATCTTCATCACGACCATTCCTTTTCCTTCCACCTTGGAAGTAGCAGAATTTCCCATGAAGCAGCTTTCTCCCTCTACCGCTTCATAGGTCTTAAACATCCACCTACTTGAGCAGATGTGGCTTGTGGCGCCGGTATCCAGCCACCACTCTTTGGGATTGCTCCCCACGAGATTGACCTCAGAGACCACAGCAGTAAAGTGGTCGTCATCTCGTCCTCCCTCAGCCATATGAGCCTGAGCTGGAGCTTTCCTCTTTCCCTTGCCCTTAAAGTTCCTCGGGGGGGGGCTTAGGCTTAACAGCGCCTTTATTGTCATAACAGTCCGCGGCACGATGGCCGGTCCTGTTACACACAAAGCAGGTTCCCGCAAATTTCTTCGCGACAACAGCACTGCCTCCGGTGTCAAGACGTTTCCGTTTGACGTTGGAGCTTTCGACCACATTGGCCTTTGCCATCGGGATGACAGCACCACCGACTCTCCTCACGGAGCGACGGTTGCTCACCTCGATGTTGAGCTTCTCAATGAGCCCCTCCAGCCTCATTTCCTTTCGCTTGTGCTTAAGGTAGTTTTGAAAGTCTTTCCAAGATGGTGGCAATTTCTCAATCATGAGTGCCACCTGGAAAGGCTCGTTTATCACTAGCCCCTCAGCCTCAAGGCGATGGTAAATGAGTTGGAGCTCCTCAACTTGCTCCATGACACCCCTGCTGTCAGTCATACGGTACTCGTGAAAGTCCGTGACAACAAATCTCTTTGTGCCAGCGTTATTCACTTTGTACTTATTTTCGAGAGTCTCCCATAGCTCCTTTGCAGTAGCTTTGGGCTCGAAAACACTGAACAGCGTGTCATCTAGAGCACACAGGATATAGTTCTTGCATAGGTAGTCGGCATGTCTCCATGCCTCAACCGCAGAGAACGACTGCTCGTCCAGATCGTCCTCGCTTAGGACGGGAGCAGTCTCCTTGAGAAACCTGGTCAAATTCAGAGTGGTGAGATAAAACAGCATCTTTTGCTGCCAACGTTTGAAGTTGTCACCCCTGAATTTTTCCGGTTTCTCCAGATGAGAAGTCGGCAAAGTAGGCACAACCGAATACATCGGTGCCTTGCCCTTGGCCGCAGCCTTGGCTCTAGCCGCAGCCTTAGCTGCGGCCTTGGCCGTGGCCGCTGCTTCGGCCGCAGCCTCAGCTTTGGCCGTAGCATCCGCCATAGCCGCAGCCGCGGCGGCCTCAGCCGCTACAACTGCGTCATCGGCATTAGCCACAACATTCGCATCGCCCCCAGTGTTATGGACAGGCCCACCAACCACTGGGTCATGCTCACCCCCGCTAGGCAACTGAATAGGCAACGTGTTAGTCATCTGAAACGACAACACAAAACGTATGAGATACGTGTACAATCAATTCTATAAACAAACACCAAAACTAATATTTGGGTTTGTAAAAGAATTATCAAACAAAATTAAAATAAACTCTTATCCCTTTAAATATCAATACGGTTGATATTAAAAGGATTGAAACGATTCTTATTGAATACCAATACGGTTGGTATCAACAAGAAAATAAAATAAAATTAAAACTGTTTGGAATTTTTCCTTTGTAATTCAATTTCTAATATAATTTAGAATTGAAAACAAGAAAGCATTATTCCTTATACAAATAAAAAATTGTATTGATCAATACACGAAAGAAACAACAGGCTATCGGTTAAGATTGTTGGTTTCCGTGTACGAAATAACAATTAACAATAATTAAAGGACTAAACAAGAATAAACAAAAACCAGTGTAATCTTTATTAATTTCGAAACTGATACAGAAATTAATGATTACAACATGTAGGTACTGAAACGTAAATAAAGCAAACGTTATCAGATTATTATTAATTAATAATCTGATGTATTGAATTGCAATAAATAGAAACTGCCGGACTGGAAAGTATAAACTTAACAGCCGGACTGTTCTGATTTAAATTGAAATAACAGGACTGAATTGAAACTATTCTAATTACAGAATTAAATTACAGAATTGAAATTACAGCAAAAAACAGAACTTTAAAGAAATTACAGAAAGGTACAAACAGAATATAAAAGCTACAGCTAAGGACAGCAATGTAAAATACTGAAATTAAAATTACAAAAAAGTAAATTGCGTAATTGAAATGACAGAATTGTAAATGGACAGAATTAAAAAATGGACAGAATAGAAATAAAATAAGACGAGGCTACTGTTAACAGTATGCCCTTAACCGATATTCGCCCAACCACCTTAAGGTTTCTGGTTGCGTTGGCGCTTCGATCCCAAGGTACAACGTCTCGGATGACTCGCCGGAAACTGGCGACGAGTCAAGGTCGAGATGTTGGTGGGTGGTTCTCTCTGTTTCTAAAATGTAATGCTACTGTTTAGAGAGATGATATATGCTGCTGTATTTGATTTCAGAATGTTCTGTATCTTTGACATGTGGGGGGTCTGCCTATTTATAGACTTGCTGAGTATCTCAGCCATTAAGGTCACTTTACTACTGTCAGTTTTCGAAATTCGAAACTGCAGTATTAACTTTGCAATGAAATCACATTTATTGCAACAGTTACAGCTTTGCTGGAAGCTTTTTCCGAACTGGCACACTTTCCCGAACAGGCACGCTTTTCCCGAACAGAAACACTATTCCCGAACAGGCGCGCTTTACCCGAACAGGAACACTTTTCCCGAATAGGAACAGGCGCACTTTTTCCCGTCGAGTTAAAAACCCAACGAGCAAGCCCGCCCGACGAGCAAGCCCGCCCATGTGTGGTACACAATACACACATGTGTATGTGGACACATTACTTAATATCCACATGGGATACCTTAGTATATATATTGTAAAAATCACTCATGATTTTCCAATGTGGGATAACCCTCATGGGTTAAATCCCATTTCTTTTCTCATTTTCCAGCATTGGCTTTATTGCCTCTTTCGAGTACCAACCTTCGAGTCCAATTATCATTCACACCCTTCCTCCGAATGGGTCATGCGATATACCGTTGCGAAGCTCGTCACACGAGCTACTCAAACGCAAAGAGTATGGCCTCAGAAAAACTGAGGAGTCGCATTAAAAATTGACTCAAAGATGGTCCCTGACCACTTGGAACAACTATGTTTAAATTACATATTTTCCAATTTTTCCAACAGATTTTCCCCTTGCTATTATCCCCGAAGGTCACAAAACCTCCGTCTTTAGGTGCAAGAGTAGTAAATTTTGTTTTGTCTCCCGTCATATGTCTTGAGCATCCACTACCTAAGAACCACTTGTCCTCGTTAATTTTTGACCTCAAGCATATCTACAAAACAAAACGATCATTGGTACCCTAATCCACTTTTGGGTCCTTGAGGGTTAGTGTCTCGACCCTTTGAAATCCGAACCAAGTCATTTCTATTTAATTTATATCTATAAGGGCAATAGACATAATCCTCAAAGTGATCATTACGGTTGCAAGTAAGACATTTAACATGCATGCTTGGTTTAACAAAGCGATTATAAACTAAGTCATTTTTATGCAAGTTGTTTTTACGAGAGTAACTTGGTTGTCTATTTTCATTTTTCGTCATTTGTTTGGTGAATAGATTTTTATGCTTTGCCGTTAGAAGTGGGTTGTACCCTACACCGGTTTCATCATATGCGCCTTGTTGAGAAGCTAATATAGTACTTAGCATTTTACTTTCCTTAGTGAACTTAGCAAGAGTAAGTTCGGCGCTATCCGCCTTAAGTTTACATGAACTAAGTTTACATGAACTAAGGTCATTAACTAACTTATCATTTTCCATGGTAAGTTCAGCATTTTTAGACGTGAGTGAGTCATTTTTTATAGCTAAATTTTCAAGTTCGTCTTGTAAAGTAATTAACATTTTTCTAAAGGATTTGTTTTTACCTCTAGCTTTTTCTAAAGAAGCTAACATATCATTTATATCAAAACCATCATCACTAGAAAGAGAAGAGTTGGAGGAGTGGAAGCTTACATCCTCGGTATCGTCGTCTCTAGCCATGATACATAGGTTTGTGACTTCTTCATTGTTGCTATCGGAGCTATCATCATCGCTCCCCCATGCGGCCATGAATGCCTTATTGTATTCCTTTTTCTTTTCGAACTTGTCATTTTTCTTCAAGGGACATTCATTTTGCATATGGCCGGGTTTGTGACATTTATAGCAAATGATTTCGTCCTTCTTGTTCGATTTGTCGGAAGGCTCTCCCTTATATTCCTTTTTCCGAAATCGTTGTCCGCCCTTATTTTTCCAACTTAGAAACTTGTTGTAGCGTTTGGCGAAGAGTGCCATTTCATCATCCTCACTAGAGGAATCGTTTTCACTATCCTTATTCGTTATACTTTTGAAGGCGATGCCTTTCTTCTTTTTCGAGTCATCCTCTTGTTTTCGAGTTGTCATGTCTAGTTCATGAGTGCTCAAGGATCCTATGAGGTTGTCGAGAGAGAGAGTGTTCATGTACTTGGCTTCTTGAATAGCCGTTACTTTTGATTCACATTTTCTCGGAAGACTTCGTAGGATCTTTGTCACCATCTCCTTGCTAGAATACACTTTTTCAAGTCTTTTAAGATCATTAGTAATTTTAGTAAAACGAGTGTACATAGAAGCAATAGACTCGTCATCATCAACTTTAACAAGTTCATAATCATGAATAAGCATGCTAATTTTAGAGTCCTTAACTTGACTAGTTCCCTCGTGCATAATAGCTAGCTTATCCCACATTTATTTAGCGGTATCACAACCAGAAATCTTATCATACTCACTAGGCGAGAGCGCACAAGTTATAGAAGTCATAGTTCTACAATTTAGAGAAAAAGCATGGCGTTCATCCGTGTCGAGTTCTTCTACGAGTTTATCTAAACCATTTCTCCTAGGCATTTTATAGCCTTTACTTATGCTAATCCATTGGTCTATTTCGTAACCACATAGAAAAATTTTCATAAGATCTCTCCAATACGGATAGTTTGTACCGTCAAAAAATGGGGGCCTAGTTATGGATTTTGAGTTAGCGTATGAAGACATATCGGATCTTTAAACTAAAAAATCGTTAGATTTTATAAATAGAAGAGCTAGGCTCTGATACCAATTGTTGGTCCGTAAGTGTCTAAACCTTAGAGGGTGGTAAATAAGGTTTACGTACGATTTTCGCGGAATAAAAACTTAGAGCTTTTAACTAAGCTAATTAGTAGATTTTATAACTAAACAATTTTGTTAACTATTTAATACTAGTTTAAGCTATGCAAGCAATCAAATTAAGCAATAAATAAGTGCGGAAAATAAAAGTTGGAAAAAAATAACACAAGATATACAGATGTTCGGAAAAACGCGCCTACTCCTCTCCTCGGTATTCACACTACCGAGTATTTCACTAGAATCTTCTTTCCAAGATTACACCCTAACGAGCTAATCCGCGGATTAAGCTCCCCCTTACTCTATGACTATCCCGAATGAAAAGACCTAGAGCTTTTAAGCAACACTCGCTTACAAAGCCTCTACCCGATCACTCGCTCACAAATGAGTTTATAATTCACTCTACAATTTGAATCGAAAGAGTATCGCTCACTAACAAATAATATCTTGCTGTTTATAAGATTACAATAATATTACACTCAAGAATTTATATGAATACAAGTGAGAAAATGAAGTATAAGCTTGAGTATGATCTTGAAATGATAGCATGAATTTGTGTGTAAATTGGGATGGTTTTCATTAAGGAATTTGGGGGCTATTTGAAGGATAATTGGTCTTGTTACCGTTGTATGAAGTGTTATGTCTTTATCCAATGGTTTTCAGCAGTTTCCCAATTTTACAGAATAAGTCAAAAAGCTATTTTTTTTTAATTCTGCAGAAAACGATCGGTCGTTTTCTGAAAAACGATCGGTCGTTTTTATCATGAACTCACTGGAATATTTTGGACCAAAAACGATCGGTCATTTTGGTCATTTCGATCGGTCGTTTTTCAGACGACTTCACTGGAACATTTTGGACCAAAAACGATCGGTCGTTTTGTCCAAAACGATCGGTCGTTTTTTCTGGTAATTTCTCGGTTTTCTCGTTATACTTCGAATGCCCGTAACTTCTTTGTTTTAAGTCCGATTATGGTTCCGCTTGAACCGTTGGCTTCGTATTTACTAATTCTATCATTTAGAACCTTTAACAAGCTAGATAAATGATTAGTACGCAAAACGAGCTTTTATCATGTTTTACAAATTTTGTTATCATTAAAACAATCGATTAGAAGAACATCGTTCAACATTAGTTATTTTGGGTTCATTAATATCTGTTAGACTTTTAGTGGCCGTCACACATTTACCAAGTTTACGGTAGTGTTACTCCAAAATAACGTACCGTAATCGCATTGAGAATTTTTAACTACTCGTGCTACCGAGGAGTGTATGTAGGCCATTCTACATAGTAATATTTCCATAATTTTTGTTGAAACTTGGATGAGATTTCTTTTGATCGAATGGCCCCCAAAAAAATAGGATAGCCTAACCTAAAAAAAACAGGACAACAAAAATGGATCCGATTTATTCACATGGGCATATGACTCATGAGCTTTTTAATGATGATATAGACAACTAAATTTGGGGGTTTTAAATTAATATTTTAATTGAGTATATTTATTCTTAGTTTTGTTTATATGATTGATTCAGTAATTTATTATGATAATTTATCATGTGCGGTTGTGACGGATTATTTACTTAAAACATGGTGGGAAAATAAATAAATTATCAATTCGAGTGTTTTTTTTTATATTTTAATAGTTAAAGTAATGTTAGTATTTAGGGCCCAAAATGCTCGAGACGGCACTGTGATGGGCCATAGCTACCCTGCCACCATCCCTTTTTGTAAATATGTCCGGTTATTTGTTTTGTTCTGGTCTGCATGAAGTCTTTTGTGCGGCCCAAACTTTAACAAAGTATTCAGGACATCCAACGTTGATACTCTCTTCGTTCCCAATTAATTATCCATTATGAAACTACGTGCAATTTTGATTGGCTAATAACTTGTATCAAAATTGTCGGAATGAAAAATTTCAAAACTTAATTATATAGTTCAAATATTAAATTATATGATTTAGTTTTGAAAATTTTCATTTGGACAATTTTGATACATGTTATAAACCGGTCAAAATTACACGTAATTTCGTGAATGATAATTAATTGGGAACCGGGGGAGTAGTTTTTTTCTCCAACAGTGAGAACACTATCAAATTTAGTTGTGAGAATTGAATACATCATTGTTGAATACTTGTGAAAATAAGATGAATTTATCAAAAAATTTATATGTGTGTCGTTATTTTTCAATTGTTTTGTTTTTAAAAACCCTCATAAAATATAAAAACTAATAAATTAAAAAAAATAGAGTCTTTTATTTGTAACTCCCATTTGAGAAAGTTTTTTTTATGGAGTTTGATATTATATTTTGCGATTTTCTACCACACGCAAATGAGGTTTTGGTATGCGTGCAAATGAGGTTTGGATAGACGGGTTGCGAGTTGGCCTCGATTAAGGGGGTGCCGAATGAGATTCTAACTTCTTGTTAGACATCCAACTAGTTTTCACTACACAAAAATCAATACCGACAATTTTTCTTTAGACTCTGTTTGTTTGGGCGGAAAATATTTACTCGGAAAAATATTTTTCATGGAAATAATTTTCTCTCTATTCGTTTATTGAGTGTTTGGTGATACTTGGATTTTTCAGGGTTATTTATTGACTAAGGGCGCGTTTTTCATATACTTTTTTAGTAAAAAAATTGGTTTTACAAAAAGAAAAAAAATTGCTTAAACTAAGCTCCTTTTGAAAAAGAAAGAGAAAAAAACTTGCTTAAAATAAGTCACTTATAACTTTTTTTTTGAAATGTTTGGCGATAATTGGATTTTTCATAAAAATTTCTGGACTACATGTGCGTTTGATATCGACTTTTGTACTCAAAAATTGCTTTTACAATGAGAAAAAACTTGTTCAAAATAAACTGCTTTTAAAAACTAATGAGAAAGAAACTTAATTAAAATAAGTCACTTATAGCTTTTTTAGCTGTTAATAATTTATAACTTATTTTTGTTTATTAGTCATTTTTCACTTATTTGAACTTATTGGTGACTTATAAATATAAAAAAAATATAATTGGAAAATTTTAACTTTTGGTGATTTTTGTGTGTAAAAAGTACTCAAATTTCTAACTTCTCTGATTTTTAACTTTATTGCGAAAACTAACTTTTGAAAAGATAAAAAAGCTAATATATCAAATATCAATAATTTTTTTTATTTAAAAAGCAAAAAAAAACGAGATAAAGAAAATATAAACAAACCGAGGCTTAGCGTTCTATCGGAATACAAGTTAAGCGGATCTATTTACGTATAAATAACGTATTTATTTTTATTTTTTATAACATTACATTTTATAAGTTATAACGAAATATCTGATTTATTTTTTTGAATATTGAATAGTAATATTAGGACCAATTCTCCACTTTTAACATATAAAAAAAAAAGGGTTAAATTTTAGGGGTTTTTTCTTATAAATTAGTAGTATTAAACTGATAATAAAATCTCTCTCTCTCTCTTTATTTATTGATTTATTCTTAGTTAAAAACGAATCTCTCTCTCTCTCTAAAAACCCAGATGGCGAAAGGTCCTGGTCTTTACTCCACCATCGGCAAATCTGCCAGAGGTATTATTATTATTATTAAATATAAATATGGGTTATATTATAATATGATTTAAAGGGATATTAAATCTAATGAAATGTTATTTATTGTTTTATTAGATCTTTTGTATAAGGATTATCAGAGCGACCACAAGTTTACTCTCACTACTTACACCGCTAATGGAGTGGTAAATATTCTTTCTTTCTTTTTTACTATCTTCTTTTGTGTGTAGTTAGTTAAGCCCTTTTTTTTAGGTTTTTGTTAAAATTAAAATTTTAAGGTTTGTTTTGTTGCTTCTTTTAAGCTCGGATTGGTAAGTATTTTCTATTAAGTACTATCATTTTTTAGTTTAGTTTTGTTTTTTTTTGTAACGGTTTTGATTTCTGTTTAATATTTAATTCATTTGCTTGAGATTTTTATTATTTCGTTTGAGAGGTAACTCTTTCTTTCTTTTATCTCATTTCTTTTTGCCCTTTTTTTGTTTCTTTTTAATGGGTTTTCATTTTTATATGTTAAGCCCTTTTTAGGTTTCTAGAAGAATTAAATTTGTAGAGTTTGTTTTGTTGCTTCTTTTAAGCTCGGATTCGTAACTCTTTTTTACATTTTTAAGTTTAATTCTATTTTTTGGTAATGGGTTTTGATTTTTATATGTTAAGGCTTTTTTTAGTTTTCTACTGATAAATTAGATGTGAGGGTTTGCTTAGATGCTTCTTTTAAGTTTGGATTGATAAATCTTTTTCTTTATTTCATTTCTTGTTAATGAGTTTTCATTTTTATGTGTTTTTTCCTCTGTAGATTAAGTCCTTTTTATGTTTTTATTATAAATTAGATTTTAGGGTTTGTTTTCTTGTTGCTTCTTTCAAGCCCGGATTGTTAACTCTCTTTTCTTATCAAGTACTATCATTTCTCTACATTTTTATGTTTAGTTTTATTTTTTGGTAGTGGGTTTTGATTTCTTTTTGTATGGATGCATTTGGTTTTTAGAAAAAAAGAAAAATGAGATTGGTTGCGCGCCTGAAGTTGCTTTTTTAGAGCTCGGATTGGGACTCTTTATTTTTATATCATATTTGTTTCCCTTTAATTTTTTTCTTTTTTAAGGGTTTTCATTCTAGTTGTGCTCAAGTATGAATTACAACTGTAAACTGTTTCTGGATTAAGTGCTTAAAATTTCTCTATTTCTATTTCGTTATGACAAGTTTGGTTTCCTTGAAAAGTAAAATGGAAATCATGTATTCGGCCTCAAACTTGTTTTTTTCAAAATTCTGATTAGTTTTTAGTAGTTGCAGTGCATTTGGTTGGGTAGCTTAATAACTTGGATTCTTGTTGTGGCATTCGATCTATTTCAAGTTTTAAGATGGATGAGCCCAACTATTCTCTGTGCTAATTTTCGAGCTTAAAACATGCAGTTGCCCAAACGCTTATATACAATACTAAATGGAACTCATGAGATATTATTTTCTTGCGTTTAAAAATCTTTTAAGCTTTGCTTTAAAGTAAAATCGCTAACTAGAGCTAGAATGCTGAATTTTACATGACCCTACCAGGGGAGACCATGTTTATAACATTGAATTTTAAGTAGTTGCAGTGTATTATGTTGGGTAGCTTAATAACTGGGATTCTTGTTGTGGCACCCAATCTATTTCAAGTTTTAATATTGACGAATTCAACTATTTTATGTGCTAACATTCGAGCTTAAAACATGCAGTTGACCAAACGCTTAAATATAATACGAAATGAAACTCATGAGATTTTCTTTTCTTGCGTTTAAAAATCTTTTGAGCTTTGCTTTAAAGTAAAATCGCTAACTATAGCTAGAATGCTGAATTTTACATGACCCTACCACGGGAGACTATGTTTATAACATTGAATTTTAAGTAGTTGCAGTGTATTATGTTGGGTAGCTTAATAACTGGGATTCTTGTTGTGGCATCCAATCTATTTCAAGTTTTAATATTGATGAATTCAACTATTTTATGTGCTAGCATTTGAGCTTAAAACATGCAGTTGACCAAACACTTAAATATAATACGAAATGAAACTCATGAGATTTTCTTTTCTTGCGTTTAAAAAATCTCTTGAGCTTTGCTTTAAAGTAAAATCGCTATTAGAGCTAGAATGCTGAATTTTACATGACCCCACCACGGGAGATTATGTTTATAACATTGAATTCCTCTTGTATCTATAAATTAATATATTTTTTCTTTATTTTCTCTATCCAGGGTATTACTTCATCTGGTATTAAGAAAGGTGAGTTGTTGTTGGGCGATGTCAGTGCCCAACTGAAGAACAAGAACATCACAACTGATATCAAAGTGGACTCTAACTCCAATGTAAGTTGTTCATTGCTAACTTATCGATCTGTTTGCCCTGATATCGAAACGCAAAGTTAGCTTTTACAGTGTCAATATTTTCAATATAATAAAATAGATGCTTGATGATCTGTGGTGTTGATCCATTGCCTTTGGTTTACTATGGTTATTATTATGCATGCATGCATGCATGCATTAATATTTTCAATATCTTCAATGTAAGTGGTAGCTCTACATGTGAAAAAAGATAAAGAACTTTCACCTTGCAGTTTGTTTGATTTGTAGCAGAATTTACTTGACTGGTACTTTATTCAGCATGGCTTCATTTTTCTCAGCTGGTACTTTTCTTAAAAAAAATCGTGGAATGATATAATATGTCAAATCCTAGAACTATTTCAGGAAATACCTCTTTCTGGAAATATATTTCAGCAACACAACAATATGCACTTGGTTTGAATCCTTAAGCAGTTGTATATTACTAGCAATGTGTATGTTGAGTACATTAACTTGACTTATTGTTTTACCTAATTGGAGTACATATTTATTGTGTAACATGGAATATAGTAAAAAATTCACATGTGAGTAACGCCATTTGAGAATAGATAAGTCGGATATATTGCTTGTGATTATAGTTGACAAGTGTAAATTTACGATGCAGCTTTTGGCTACTGTTACTATTGATGAACTTGCACCTGGGTTCAAGTCAATCTTTAGCTTCAAGGTTCCCGATCAAAGATCTGGCAAGGTATTTCCACTTCTTGATAAAATTAACTAGATTTCATCTTATATTCATATGACGGAAGTATTTGGTGGAGTTTTGTACTATTTCTAATTTCTGTTATAAAGCTAATTATATTTAGGTTATTCATCCTGAGATCTTACTAGATATTTTGATTGGTTTTAATGTTTTCTGACGCTAACCATCATGAAATTTTCTATTTTGTACTGTAACCTCATTGTTTAAGTTTGTTACATTTACCTTACATAATTCGATCTATTTTGCTATCTGGCTAAATTAATTGGAAACCTCATGTTTTTGTAGTCACTGTTGTACTTAATAGTTGTGATTATCACTTTTGAACCTTTACGAATTGCTCAATCAGTCAATTGTCATTCTTGTTCACTAGCTGACATGCTAATGTAAGTGTACTGATTGTGTAATAAACATTAGGTTAGTGCTTATATTACAAAATATTGTAAGCTGGTGTATAAAACTGAAAAATCACAATTAGTTGGTATAAAAAAGATAAAACCTGTTGTTTTCACCTTTATTCTATTATAATTTTTTCTTGCCATTGCAGGCAGAAATTCAATATCTGCATGAGCATGCTGGAATCAGTGCGAGTCTCGGATTAACTGCAAATCCCATCCTTAACTTCTCAGGTGTTGCTGGTAACAATTGTGTCTCTCTTGGTACGGATCTATCATATGACACTGCTACTGGGAACTTCACTAAATACAACGGTGGATTGAATATTACAACCTCTGACCTTGTTGCTTCCCTTACTCTGTAAGTAACTTGTCTAAATGTTTAGTTTCTTTAATATTAGTATATTACTAGTTCACATTTTATATGTAAAGAAATTGATTATTAACCCTTATAGGGGAGTATGTTTTCCCCTTGAAAATGTAGATCTTCAGGATTTTTGAACGCTTGTCCCATTGATTATATTGGACTGTTGTGGCTCTCTTTAAATATTTCTATGGGTGACGTTGTAAGATCAAATTTGTGTAATTCTATTTACGAAAAGATATCAGATTAAGCTCTCCCCTTGTGGCACAAAATAATACACCTTCTTCTCCTTCCGCCTGTCGCCATGTTTGCTACATGAGTTATTTTCTTTCTTTAATTAGTAGTATTAACTAGCCTGGAATATAGTGTTGCAACTTAGTGTACCTTGGTCTTGAAACTTTTTTGTGGGATTAAGAGTATCTGAAGAAAAATTTATGTTCAGAACTTTAAACCCCGTTTGATTGTGATTTTAACTATCCTTTTTGATATTCTGTTACTTGAATTTTACTTGATTGCATATCTAATTACAATGGGAGCCACTTTTCTGCTACTCTGGCAGTACCTCTACGAACCTTCCTTAACAACCACACCTTCATTGTAATCAATCATGTATGGAACTTTACTAGCATTAACTCTTAATTTAGACTAGCTATCTCCATCAAACCAGCATGGCATGTACTATTTTAGTGCTTGTTTGGCTGCGGCTTAATAGCAGCCTTTTGACTTTGTGAGCTCTAAAGCTAGATGCTATTTGGACAGAAAGCTTTTAGCTTTTTTGCCCAAAACGTAGTACGTTTTAAGCTATACGGGGCAAGTTTTTCTTGCTTATTTGCATTAATAATTTGTTTTTAATGTCAACTTCACCATTATTATGTCTGTATCAATTCCCCTCTCCTTACAGTATCAATCTCTGTTTTTCTCGATGATTTTGTGAAGGTGAAAGTCAGTTTGTTCATTACAACAATAGCTTCTTTGCGTCCTTCCTATCTCTCTCTTTGTTTCTATTTGGGGTGCTGTTTATATCTCATTTTGATTGTGGATGTAGAAACTAGGGGGGCAACAATCTAATTGGATTGATATTGAAAATCGAAGCTAGTTAACGGTCCAAGGCCTAGTTCTATTTCAAATGGTTGTAGATCTATTTAATCTTTAATTAATGTTTTCAAGTAAGAAGATTTTTGTAAGCCAACGTCTAATTGTTTACTACTAAATAACCTTAGTAAGATTTTTTGTTTTACCATGTTTGAAGATTAATCTTTTTAGCTTAAAAGTTACTACAGTACGAGCCTTTATTTTTCCCAAAATATATTTTATGTCCAGTACAACATGCCTTATCTTGTGAAATTATAGTTTCTTTGTACTCAAGGAAGCATTCTTTACGTTTCATGTAAAGGATTTTCTAAGTTCAATAGATAGGTTTAGATGTTCTTTTTGGCGATATCTATATTGCTTGATGTGTCCAGGAATGACAAAGGGGACACCCTGACTGCTTCATACTATCACACAGTGAGCCCATTGACAAACACAGCTGTCGGTGCTGAGCTGGCACATATCTTCTCAACCAACGAGAACACACTCCATATTGGAACACAACATGGATTGGACCCACTCACCACTGTGAAAGCTCGAGTAAACAACAACGGCAAAGCGAGTGCTTTAATTCAACATGAGTTTCGCCCAAAGTCTCTGTTTACCATCTCTGGAGAGGTTGACACTAGGGCAATCGAAAAGAGTGCTAAGGTGGGTTTGGCTTTGGCATTTAAGCCTTAATTTTAGAAGTATGTTAATGTAAGAATGAAACTAAAACTATTTCCGAGTAATAAGTTAAGTAAGCCTAAGATGACGAATTTGTGTTCACTTTTTGTGGTTTTCGTCAACTTGATGTGGGTTTTGTTGAGGATTAACTTTTTTGCAACGTGGGAATAACTTGTTATGAGAATTAAATCAGGTACTTGTTCTAAACTTTTGCTATTTATGTTTCTTTTTCGATGTGTATTGTCATGGTTAAGGAGGAGCCTGATATGTATCAGACTCTGCATCCTTTTGTAAATTCTTTACTTTTCTACGTCAAAGTTCCGTTTTGGGTGCTATTATTGGTTAATGCTTGTTAAGAAATCAATTATTATTGCTCACTAGACATGTAATCTGGTATATTGGAAGTTCACCCACATACATTATCGTTATATCAAAGCGGTGTAGAAGCTAGATTTCACTTATTTCCTCGTCTTGTAATTAAAATTGAAATTGTTATAGTTGGCATACTATTTTTAAGAAAAACTCCATACAACCAAGTAGCAAACGGGAAAACCTTTTGAAAGTTAAAACTTGCACATCATTTGGTAAAACTCCCTACCCTGCTAAAGCGTTTTTATCTTCTTGAAGCTATTTGTATGTTTCAAGCAGTGAGATTCTTTGTCGACCAATACCAAATGCTGTTGATTCACATGTTCAGAACAAACTGCAAGTTATCAGAATATGGACTAGCCCAGTCAGTTCAGTCAACAACTCTTTTTACTTGAAATCCAATGTTCTCAACATCTACAACTGGTGTTAACCCTAGGACAAATATTAGGATAAAATACATGCCCAACACTTGAGCGAAATTAAAACGACAATACCTACAAGTATTTGTACCATGGTTAATCAATTGAACCAACGGCTAACACCTAACAGCACTCTCGGGACCAATCCATGATATACCAACCTGTCCTATTATCATAGTGCATTAAATAAAGAAAACTGTTTTCTGGTTGACCTCTTTCTTGAGCAACATATTCAATCAATCTAATTTAAAAGAAGTATCCAATCTAATTAAAACAAAAACTTAAGTAGTCTTCAAACGTATGCATCGTATCACTTAACACCAAAAATCCCAGAAAAATTGTCACAGCCATGTCATGAAACATCTCTATATTACGATATATATTACATATCAACATCTTCATGCACAGAAAACAATAGTTCCAACTTCAAACCAACGGTTTAACTATCAATACTTGAGCATCTCAAATCGGAATATCGCAATCCATAAAGACTTAAAAGTAGCAAAACACTTCTTATCACACCAAACCCTAAACTGTGATTGATATAAGAACATTGTAATTGTATATTGGGAATTACGAATATATAGCAAAACCAAGAAATTGTGGAGCTGTGTCAAGTAACAACTCTTATCTTAGGAAATGCGAGTTCTTTATCACCCTCTTTGTGCACATAGAAAAGATAGTTCCAACCAACTTTAGTTACAACATGAGAGTATCTCGAATGGAAACTTCAAAAGTAGAAACACAATCGGAAACCTTAGTAAGATTTACACACCATAAAATTTCTCAGCACCACAAACTCCTTACACTGTACTCGGAACTTACGAAAATACCCCCCATTTTCTCAAAACTCAATGCTCCGTCACTTGTCCCTGTAGGAGACCATCCCTAATCTGAGCAGCGATGTCTTTAACCACCCCAGGCCCATGGGGAATAAACACAGACGAAGCCTTAGAAGAAGCACCAATCTCCTTCATAGTATCAAAGTACTGTGTTATTAGGACCATGTCCATAACATCCTTTGATGACGTCCCAGGAACATTGGAAGAGAATGCAAGGACACTATCTCTTAGACCATCCACGATCGCCTGGCGCTGTCTGGCTATCCCAAGCCCGGCCAAGTACTTAGACTCAGCATCTCCTTCGGCACGCTTTATTTGCAATATTTTTTCTGCCTCAGCCTTTTCGGTTGCAGCTACCCTCATTCTCGCAGCTGTCACGTATTCAAAAAAAAATGTTAAATAAATACAGCTATGTGACTACAATTATTTCTGAAACTGGGTGTTACACAAACAAAAATAACTCGCATAATAATAAAACTTACTCCGTACAACACAAGCCTTCTGCCTTTTTGTATTCATCAGTACAAACAGTGAAACAGATACATGTGCGTTTAATTTTTTTCTGCTCATCAGTATAATACAAAATAGTCATCAGCTTTAAGGTTTTCACACTAATTTAATAAAAAAAAATATATACATTTAATTTAGTAATACTATCAGTGTTAGCTGCATTTCACTTTTCCAAAAGAGAATAAGTCATTTTTAAAAAATTTAACACAAGCACTTGTAGAAGTATACCTTTTCAACTTCACCTATAAAGTATACTTTTGTACTATTAAGCTCCAAACGAGTCCAACGGTGAACATAAAAAAGGTGGACACCATTTGTCATCAGAAGCTGAAACGTTCGCACATAATTTTTTATATAAATTTAAAAAATTGTTGTTTTGCTAGCAGTGTTCAGTATTTCTCAACAATTTTTGTAAACTATTTCTTCAAGAAGCAGATAGTTAAAACTAAAATGTAGTGCTCTTTCTGTTTCTTTTTAAAGATAAAGGCATACATACTACAAAAATAAAATCTTTCTTCTTCTTTCCCCTTTCTTCTGCGAACTCCAAATAAAGAATATCTAAACGGTATTTAGAATTAAGTTTCAACAAACAAAGATAGGTACAAAAAAAGAAATCTCTAAGATCATGAATATTCAAATGTGATACCTGCATTGATCTCATTCATTGCTATCTTGACACGCACATCTGGCTCGATATCAACAATGAGAGTTTGAACGATTTCATAGCCATAATGAGACATGGCCTAACATTAATGAAAGACAAAATTCAAAAATTTAGTATCATAAATACGTTGTGGCTTCTGCTCAAGTTTCATATATATATCGATTGATACCTTCTCAAGTTCTTCTTCCACAGCTTTTGCTATGTCATTCTTCTGCTCAAAGGTTGAATCAAGCTCCAACTTTGGCACACTTGCCCTGATAACTGAAACACATAACGGCTTAAAATTGACAAATACCCTTTTCTTCTGTTTGCAAGATGTATTAACAAGTGAGGCAAGTTACATATTTAGTCACAATTTGATGCAGGTTAAAATACTGACATTTAAATATGGTACCAGTGAACAATAAGAAATCCAGCATTTGTACCAATTTAGTTGAAACGGCTTTTTGACAAGTATTAAACAAAACATACATGGCTAACTATCTCAAGTTGGCAATGAAGTCTTTTTAGCTTTGTTTTCTAACTTGAGATAGTTAGCCACGTATGTTTTTTTTAAAGAGAAAAGGTATTGGCAAGACATACAAAATAGATAACTTGTCTAACTGTATTATGTCACTGAAATATTAATATCCAAAGTGCAATACCATCAAAGACATAGGCTTGGATCTGCTCTTTTGTGTTGCTCAACTTATAGAAAGCATCGGAAACCTTCTCTGCCAATGCCCGGTAATGAATGGAAGCAACCACAGTGACGAAAACATTGTCCTGAAAGGGTAGATATACAACATATCAGCATCTATATACCACCATACTATTCATTTGGAAGATGGAATGCATCGTAATCTCCAACATTGGTAAATTTTACTACTTAGTATCCCATTCTGTCAGCTGTATCGAATTATTGCATAAATTTTTTACTTGTGTAGTACACAAAACACTACGGGTAAGGCATATAAAGTGCACAATCATGACAGTCAAATATGCCCTAACTTCTGGTCTGTGAAAACTCGTACCCTGGGATAAGTTGGCTAAAGAGAAGGGCGTGTCCTCATTCCATTTTGTTTTAAAACAAAATAGACTGATTTTTTTTCTTGCTAGTAAAATATATCTTTTTTCCTCATGGTTATTTTCGCTCGTCTGCTTATTGGAAAATATACCACCTCCCCAAATCTGATTTTACAAACAAAATTACTGATGGAACACTCAAATTGCTACATTACGTAACTCGTTGGGCACTATTGTTCACAAGTGAACATACAGGACACTGAGTAATATGTTGCTGACGGGTTATACTAGCATGCAATGAACTTACAACGAGAACAAAGAGAGGCACTCAAGGACTAAGTTGTTAGCAATACCAAATCAAATGAAAATTAATGCCAATTAAGAGAAGTCTGGGGGTGTTTTTCAATTTCGAAAAATTGAGACCCACACTTCAGCCTCCTCCCCTATATAGCCAAAGTTAGGATTTTCCTTACAAGGTTATAAAATATGTTTGGTCCATGATTTCGGAGCTAAGAGTACATATATTTCGTTATAACTTCAGTTTTCCTTTTAAGAAACATACCGGATGGCTCCCATAAGAAGTACTTCACTATTCTTATTTCAAATTGCATGGTTGATTGCTCAATTGAACCCACAAACCACCACGGTTCATTACATAGTACTAGCATGAACTTATTGCTAAAAGGATGTATGTACCTTGGTCTTAGTTTCACAACGAACGTCTAGTTGCTGAACACGCAAGGAAAGAAGACCGGCTAATTGCTGGCCAATACACCAAGGCATGACATGTCATCCTGGCTCGAGCATTTTGTCAAATTTCCCAAAAGTTTCTCTAATAGCCACAGTGGATTGATCTACTTGAATGCAACCTAAAACTTGTCCCATAGCTAATTTTCTGATCATATTATAATGCACACATACTATTAGAAATAATCCAAGGCAAATTATTAGTGACAGCTTACCCAAATTAAACCTAAAGGGACAAAGCCACAAAGCATCTTGAAGAAATTTATGATCATATTACAATACAAAGTATGAGCTGTTAGTAACAATCAGAAGCAACTACTCAGTGATGGCATACGAACGAAACAAAACAAAAAGGTTTTACATAGAAAAGCCACAAAGCATCCAAGACATTAGAAAAAGTCGTAGTTTCACAAAAAACTCTGGATTTTAGCCAATAATCACCGAAGATTGTTAATCATATGATTCATATGGACTATCATAAAGTAGAGCTTAGAATGATGGGGAAAAATGAACTGACTCTGAACAATTGATAGGCCATACTTGTTTATTATACACTGAAGCAATTATTTACCAGTCATGTGGAAATTTCAATTACCATCAGTAACTGTAAATTACTATGTTGGAAAAGATAATTATTGGTAAACATCAAGTGAGAATCCTAAAAAATATGGGAATTCAAAGTACTAAAAAAAGAGCTTTAGTACAACAGCTTCTTCCTTCCAATAAAACAATGCAGGGCAATTGAAATTCAAAACATCAAAAGAGATTTCGAAAGAATAAGCAATATTAATTGCTCTTCATATCGAAGATGAACATAAAAGAGAACAACATTCTGTAAAGAAAAATCGTATGCACAAAGTCATAGTATATGCATAGCAGCAACCTTCACCATCTCAATCACAAGCCACATAACATGCCCTCAACTAAGATAATACTCAAAATGGAAGTCAAACAAAACATGAAAATAACCAATTCTTAATGTTGTAGCCTGTACTAGCCAAACGCGACTTATAAAATCACTTAGGAAATAAAAATTCAAAAGTCAGTCTGTGCTAAAGTAAATAATTAAACGGAAAAACATTCCCTACTACTCTACTAGAACTAAATGTGACTTGTAAATAACAATACAGAGGAGACTAGCCAATGATCAAGAACGTCTATATATTTAGTCTAGTTTCATAGAGTATAAACCAGTGTTTTAGAAAGCAAAATCTTAGGTAAATCATTTTTGCAAGAACTGTGATAAAAGCGGCCTAAAAAGCGGAAAAGCGAGCTTTTTAAGCTTTGAATCGAGCTTTTACCAAGTTTTTTTTTACTACAAAACGTGCTTTTTAAAACAGTGGTATAAACGGATTACGAAATTTGTCATGACATTATAAGTCAGATGACTATAAACCAACATAAATTTTTCAACGAGAAGGACAAATTTTGCAGTAAAAGTCGAACTACAAAAAAGTGATTTATAATGCTGAATAAATTTAGAAACTTAAAAAGTGCAAGAAAAGTGAAACACTATCATGAACTCGGTATACTAAACTTAAGGGTGTGCCGACCACTAAAAACCCAACACATATAAAGCAACCCAAAAACAACTACCATAAAATTAATTCAAAATACAAACTAAGAAATATGATTGGTTGGCACACCCACGAAATTAGTGCACCGGGTTTATAGTATTGTTTTTCATTTTGCATCAAAAACAAAGCTGATAATTATATTAGGAAATAACTAAAATCCTAAAGAAACAAAAAACATCCATATGTAATTACATATATATATATATATATATATATATGACATAAACAAATTATATGTACACATATATTTATAATAATCATGTAGCCTTCACTTATTTGGAAAATTGAACATTTCTTAACAGTTAAGAGAAACAAAATATAGAGAGGGTATAATTTAACAACCTTTGGGAATTTGAAATTAACCATCAAGGCGAAATTGGGGCTGTTAATCTGAGTAATTTGTATATATATGTATGCATGTTTGTGTTTTTTTTTTTGTTTTTTTTTTTTTATGTTTTGGTCGTTTTCATTCGGTACATCTACTTACATATTTACCCCCTTTGGTACCCTATATCTATGTTTCCTTACTGTTCACTACCCCGGCGGCGTAAAAAAATTGGATGAAAATATAGCGTGTCAGTTAGGGTGTCAGACGTAAATGAAACGAAACGAGCCGAATAAATCTCTGTTCATGTTCATGTTTATCAACTGAAACACTTGTTCATATTCAGTTCATGTTCATTTAAATACGAACAAGCGTTTGACGAATATGAACCGAACATTTGACTGTTCGTGAACGTCTTTTTTCATTCAAAACATGTAATAATTTAAAAAAAATAGTATTTTGTTCCTTTCTTTTTGGAATATTATAATTTTATCGTTATTATTATATTGTTTACTATGATAAAGTTGTGTACAAATAAATAAAACGTTACTTAATTAATCTATTTGACATTATAACATAATTTTTTTCTCAACTTTAAGTTTATATATTCTATTAATATATATATTTTTTTACATATGTATATAGTTAATTACTTTAACGAGTCGAGCACTTAACAATAAAATCGGTGACTGTATTTATAGTATGATGGTATAAATTATTTTAATAAGTTTGAAATAATACAAAAATATCATTACATTATTGTAGTATAAATACGCTTATTAATTTATAGTAATACTAGCTAATTTTTGTTACATAATTAATAAACTAGTTTTAGTTTTTTGATTTTATATATAGTTACACGAATACGGTTAGACGAAATGAACAGAGTCACGTTCATATTCAGTTCAATTAATAGACGAACAGTATATTTTTGTTCATTCTCATGTTCGTTTATAAATGAACGAATATGAACCGAAACTTAAGCAAGCCCAATACGAACGATTTCACGAACGGCTCATCTCATTTACAGCTCTAGCTTCAGTGATGTCATCAACATTTTTTTTTTGATTTTACTTTATGGAAAAAGACTATAGATACATATTTTAAAATTTTATTCTGTTTCACACGCTTATTGTGTCACTTATTCGGGGTTTTATAGGTTTAATACACCAAACTATCTGTTTTTAACGATTTGCGTAACCACCTTTCAAATTTTCCAATTTACGTATCACACTATAATAACTTTTCAATTTAGGTACCACCGTCTAAATAAATCACGGAATCAATTTGAGAGACTAATTTGACAATTTTGCACAAAAATATGTCATCCTATAAAAACGTTTCCTCTAATTTCACACGTAACAAAAATTTGGATTATATGCTAATTTTTTTTATGTGTGAAATTTGGGAGAAATTTTTTCTAATATGACATATTTTTGTGCAAAATTATCAAATTAGTCTATCAAATTAATGTTTGTCAAATGTTACGTGACATGATTCCGTGATTTATTTAGACGGTGGTACCTAAATTGAAAAGTTATTATAGTATTGTATCCAAATTGAAAAATTTGAAAGATGCATAACCAAATCGTTAACAACAATATAGTTTGGTGTAGTAAATATATTTTTTCCATCCCTTATTCCAATAAAATACATTTTATAACCTGTAACATGCTATTCGCTCTTCTGTATTTCCCCTACTATTTCTCCCCCATTCTCTTCCATTACGTGATTAATAAAATGTCAAACCATTAATGAACAACCTTTAATTAATAAGATTAAGGACATTATTAATCTCCTTCTCTTTTTTTTTATGGTCTCCCTCCTTCTTTTTAGAACGTGATACGATCTATACCTACCTTTTATGATCTGGCTTATTCTAAAGTGTGGATTTGTGTGAATGACTTGTTTTATTATAAATATTATTTTTGCTAAATCACTCATCATTTTTTTTAAAAAACAAATTTTTGCAATTTTAAAAAAAAATCGTGTTGTTTTTTTTGAAAAATAATTTTTCTAATTTCATATTATTTTTAAATATTATATTTGTATTTTTTTACTATTAAAAAAAAGAGAGGTTAAATAGTGGAGAAATAAATAGATGAGACTAGATTTTCCGACTGCATTTTATCTTATTTCACACATAAACCGTAATTTTATTTTATGAACCGTAAGTTAGACGGTTTGAGTATCAACCCGTAAGCCTCTCCGCTTGATCGGCTGAATACCTTTTTAATTTACGAAAATTAAATGAAAATAAGGCATAAAATGGTGAGAGCAAGAATTGAACCCAAAGCATTTTCAATTGTCAAATACTTTGAGTTAATAAGAACAACCATTACACCAAAACAACATTCTTAGAAATTAACTAATGTAACAAATATATATACAATTGTTAAGAACATAAAGATGTCATATATTCAAAAATTGATACTGAGTTTTTATAAAAAAAACATATAATAACCTATATTTCTACATAGTGAAAACCGAATTCGGATATGTGTAAGCTTAATTAATATTGTTTTTTTTTTTTTAGTTTCTTGGATTATAATTTAAAATTCCAAATTAAGATGCTAAAAGGTGTTTTTTTGAAAATTCGTTGGGCCAAGTTTGCGTACGGTCCGTACGGAAACTTGGCATGTATAGATCTCAAAAAAATTACGGGAGTCAAAAAAGAAATCCGAAGCAATATTCATCGATAGTTTTCGATGTGAACCTCACGGCATTATCAAGTCTAATAGACTTTATCGGTGAATCCGGATGATGAGCTCTCAACTAAATAATCTAGGCTATGATTTTAGGAAACACTGCATTTCTTGTGTATAACAAATCTACGTGTGACCATTTTCTCGATTCATTAACGAAAACTATGAAATATTTAAATGGTACGCATGTTGGGTTGACATTTCAACAAATATCTTCTTGAATTCTTTCCAATCGAGCATCCTTGACATAAGATTTTTGGATTAATCACGAAATTCTTTTTTTCCCAAGAGGATGCCCATGAGACGCTTTCATTGTTCGAAACATCGTATTTTGACCGGGTGTCATAGTCAGTCTGCCATAGCATAAAAATGCTCTAATCAATCGGCGTCTGTGGAATGATTAGACTGTTTTCAATGTTTTGAATCGTGGTAACAAACAAATCAATTAAAAGAGATCTCAACTTCTTCAGAATACCATCTCAAGAAGGTACGACTGGACCTCCGAGAATATAAGGGCTTAGATATAGTCGAAAGTGTACCATTTGACAACGTGAATTGACCTTTACCAAAGCCTTCAAGAATGATCGACGGCCTTGACATTGTGGTCACTGAGGTTACTTTTGGCATAAAATTGATCACATAAAACATTTTAGTACCACTATCAGGCAGACAATAAACTGCCCCATAATTTATGATTAAGTAAAATAATTTAAAGTCGGTCATACTAATAAAAGTAATTTCTCAAAGCAATCACTTTAAATTATAGCGAGGTTTTCCATAACATTGAAGAAACTTGGTGGAATTAATTTGGCGATAAATGATTTGTACACTTCGTCTTCAATCTCCGTAGGGAATGTGAATTTTTTTCTTTTAGAAAGAAATATATTAAAAAGTATATTAAATCATATTATTTGTTTAAATAACAATTAAAAATACATATAGCTATAAAAAATTATCTTAAATAATTCAAACCAATAAATTTTAATGTCAATGGAATTGTTATTCCAATCTCAACCGTCTGCTTCTTATTTTCTGGTAAAGATTTTCGGAAGATCCGTCGTTATCGAAGAACAATTACTAAAAAAGTACAAACAAAAAACAGTAACAAAAAAGTGTTACACAATTGGTACAACTAAAGTTAATTAAAAAATGAATGATATACACTCTCCAGTATGAGTGTTTTGATCAAGTAGATTGGGTTACGGGAATCCATATCGTAACGTGGGAAAAAATCAGTATTTAAAAGGTTGTAAAAGTGTGACCTTAGGCGATGAAAATGAAGGTAGGGAGTGGTAATATATAAACTCTTTTGGTCAGGGAGTTGTGACAAATTTGCGCTTTTACATATTCCTGAGAGGGTCAACCGTCACCGTAAAAGTCATGCCAGAAAACAGGGGTGAAACATTACTTGATGACCATAGAAAGTACATAGGGAGGAATCCGGCTCCCTTGTTTCACTACCAGAAAACAGAGGTATAGTGACTGAAATATATATGGTCGCTATACGACTGTTAGAGGCCTTTGTTACCGAACGAAATTGGTCGAAAATTACCAACTAAAATAGTAGTCGGAAATGAACTAACAACACGACTGAAATGTAAATGGTCGCTATATGACGATAAATTACCCTTTTTAACGCATGAGTTTAGTCGTGAATTTACCGATTAAAATAGTAATCGGAATTGAATTAACAAATTGCAAATGAAACATTACCAGTCGCTATGTGACAACTACCCACCGCTTTTTTGATTGAATTTTGTCGGTTATTTACCGCTGACAAAGTCGTTAGAACCTTGGAATAATTGTACTAACAAAATTTGCATGATTTTATGAAAATTTTCATATTACAGAGAAAATTTTTGTACTAGTCGGTGATTTATGGGCTTGTAAATTACACAATTTTTTATATGCCTAAAATTTTTCTATGAAAAAATAGTTTTTTTTTTGTTAATTGTGATGTATAAGTCATGTTCTCCTTAACTTGAGTGAGTATGGTTTGATGGAGCCATTTTTTAATGTATTATTGTTGAATTTTTAAGTTGACAAAAAAAAAACTTATTTGCTTAACATTTCCATGAAGTACAAATTAATACAAACAAAAAACAACAAAACAATTACGAGGATAATTATAGTAAAATATACATTCTAATCGAAATGTTGGTGACTACGAGATAATTTTTATAGTTTTACTGGATGATGATAAAGTGGGGCCAACAAGTGGGGTAAAAAATAAAACATGAGTAGTAGAAGATAGCCGGAAAAAATACGCAACGATGATGAAAAACAAGTGAAAAGAAAAATAAAGTGGATGCCGACGACAAACTAGTATAAATTACAATGAAAGACGAGTTCGGAAAATAGTAAATATGATACTTATGACAAACATGTGAAAATGAAGAAAAGTTACTTGGTCATAAACCAACCATCACTTTCGAATCGCGGAACTTGAATTTTTATCATTTTCTAAATTACTTGTTCTTTTTCTTGAGTTGGAGACAAGTAACCTTCTTGACTAGGGTTTGGCGAATTATTTACATCGATATCGGATAATCCGACGCATCTGGATGAAACATTTTGTTAATGTTTAGAAACTCGAGTTCGAGAAACGGAATTATTGTTGTTATCATTTTCTAAAAATGGTGGAATAAGGACATATGATAATAAGTATTGATATAGAATGAAAAAATTATTGCGAAGTTGCATGATATTTATAGGCTAATGATATATAGGAATTCTATCCAAAGCGAATTCTCAACGAATCTAATCACTACACGTATAAAAAAATGATTTAAAACAAGACATCGTTGATATTGAGTTTTTCAAATCAATCGTAATGGGTACTATAGTGAATTAATTACATAATTTAAGTGTTTAAGTTTTTGCTACTGCAGTGTTTCAGTGTGCATTTATTGTTATGAATTAATTTTGAAGGATACTATCAATTGAGATTGTATTTAATCCTCCAAGTAAGCTTTCCGATGAGTTGTCAATGTGCATTTTTGATTGAACTTCAAATCTTTTATCCCTTATTCTTTATTTCTGTGGCTCATTACTTATTTTTACTTAAATTTTAAATTTTCACAACTTATATCGTAACTTTATAAACTTTTATATTATATTGTATTCAAATTTTAAAACATTTGAACATAATATTGTTTTAAACAATTTTTTTAATATTCAATGTTTAATTTACACTAATTTATACATTTATTCCAAAATAAATTTTGCGTGAATTTTATTTTAAAAATAATAGTTTAGCACTACCATAATGCCAAGGTTTTATCAGAATATGCTTTTTGAGTAATGTGGTTGTTTGTAATTATAGACAATTTATCTGTTCAACCATGGATTTGTTCTCACAATATGTCAATCTATATTTACTTGTCTACATGTTCACCATTTTGATTTTGGAGACATGCTCTTACTAACGTATCAAGAAAATATAAAACATCAAAATTGATCTATAAGCATAAATTTAATAAACTGAAATATTAATTATGTACCTCATTAAAGGTTTTCCGAGGAGCTATTTTTTATGGTGAGAGCTTTCAGCATCCGACATTTCCTACAAATCATACTTTGTCTTCAAATGTTAATAGACAAGCTAACATTTCCATCAAAATATGATACTTAAGCAACAAAAATGAGAAAATTAAATGAAAGATAAAGCCACATTATCCCACAACTGGTTACCTATATTTAATTAAATAAGTGAGAGTTAGTATAATACTATAATTACATGCTGAGTATACGAGTATTATTGTAGAAAACCCTAACAACAATAGTTTACTACCTCTAACTCTAATGATTTCTTGATCGGAGATTTCTTGACAGAAGATTTTACGATCAAAGATTTTCTAGACTTGGGGTTGGTTTTACCTATATTATAGATGTTATCTACCTCTATATTTACTGATTCCTTGGCGAATGGTTTCGTCCCCGACGAATTTGGTATGGTTTTGTCTATATTGTGGATTTGATCTCCCTCTAATTCTAGTGATTTCCTGGCCAGAGATGTCTTGACCGGAGACTTAGGGATGGTTTTGCCTGTATTTTTTTGTTGTATCTCCCTCTCTACTGATTTCCTGTCTGGAGATTTTTGGATGATGTTTTCTTTATTGTGGATTTTATCCTCTAACCCTAGACAGTAACTCTTTAAAACTTTCAAATTCACCATGAAACTCTTTCTCTTCTCTTGTCGTCCCTCTTCTTGTGCCCTTTCTAAGTTCTCAGCATGTTGCTCATGAGATTGGTTACATTTCTTTCCAAATACATATGTTGGGGAAGGACCTAAAACGTGAGTAAGAACACAACCATGCTTATCAGGTCCAAGCACAGCAGTAAATACTTTCTCCAAAAATTCTGGAGTATGCTCAGATTCTGGCTTTTCTTTAAACTTATTTTGAATTTTATCCTGAATGCATCATAAATAAATGACAAATAGTCAGAAAGATCATACCAAATAGGTTATAATGATTAGACAAGTTTATCAAATATATGAGAAAATTACATAAAAACCCATACCTCTACAGCCAAGCATGACCTATAACGACCAAAAAAACTAATCTTTAGTAGTTAACAATTACTAATTAATGATTCCTTACATACCATTGCATCACCAGTAGCTCTAACAATTCCTTTATGAGTTTTCTGGTAAACAACTACTCCGTCAGGCTTTTTTCCATTCTTAGTCATCTTCGTTGGGAAACAATTTAGTACTACATTATAAATACTTATATATAAGGCTGCAAAACATGTCAACTATTATAAGTTAATATACATCAACTCAAACATTTGCATGTCATGTTCTACCAGTTGAGTGCACCATAACCTTTTCTTGTTGGTTTTGCTTATTGATTATGCTGATTTCCTATGTTAGTCAAGGTAAAAAAAAAATCAACTTACGACTTGACAAAGATAAAATAGCGTGTGGGCATTTGAATAACCAAAACTAGAATAACAATATGTAGCTTTTAATTAGTAGTGATTTTATTCTATCTCAGATGCATTTGGAATTTAGGAAAGAAAAGACAAAAGAACCAGATCTTAGGTGCATTTAGAATTTAGGGAAGAAAAAACAAAAGAATCACAAGAACTGGAGGATGAGTCATAAGAAAATTTTGATAGTTTCTACTCATTATTCACTCAAGAAAAGAAAATTTTCAAACCAGATGATTTTCTTCGACAAAAAATCTATCCTTGCGTATAAGTAAACATTATAACCTATACGCAGAGTTGGTCGATCTTGAGTGAGAACGTCACCCTCTACCCGAGACCTTGAACCCTTAGGATTGTAGAATTAGCTATAATAAGGTTATGATTGAGAGCACTCTCATCTGTTTATATAGAGAGCCCTATATCTATAAACTTATATAATATCATCAAAAGAAGCTACCCAACAGTCCGCGTGTAACAAAATTTTATCTCTAAAGTTCAAATATTTTACAAAAGTTATCTACATGTATACAGCAAATGGAAATAAATATATCTATTATTTTATTAAAAAATAATCAGACCTACCCAAAATTGATTCATTTTCTCAATCACTTTTTCTATTGCCGTCTCTCTCTCTAAAATCAACATACATGAGGCGATTTTCTCATCAATAAGGCTACTCTCTATAGCTCTCTTCCATTATCATCTACTAGGTAACTCTATTTCAATCCAAAACCCTACTTTTTAATTGTCACTTATGAAATTTTAGTTTCGATTCTCAGACCTTTTTCGATAGAGAGATGAAAATTTTGACCTAGATCGTCCCATTCATTGAATCTACTAAATAATCCCTCATTAAGTCTAATTTTCATCTATTTTTCTATATATAACCCTTTTTATGTTTATTTATCTGATTTAATATAGTTTATGTTATTTACTTATTGATTTAGGCAAAATAAATAAGTTCGTATTTGATAAAGCCCACCTTTAGTATCAAATAGTGATTTATAGTGACCGATGGTTGATTAATTTATCATTTAGATGATTTTGCAAGCTTTGGTTTTAAGAGACTGAATTAATGAGTTCTCACTTTTTTTGTCTACTAAATTCTAGTTGTAGTGTAAAACGATATGACAAAATGGCTTATACATGGAAAAAAAGTATACTGAGAAGCTCTTCTCAGTTTTGTTTCTTTTTTTTTAGTGAACTCAATTGAGATTTGGAGATGAATAGTGACTTGAATGTAGTTCTTGAGGTGGGTAACTCATTCACTCGCTTTCCAAACTTTACCGAGGCGGAAGATGTGTTTCTTTGTTCGTCATGGAGTAATGCGACAACTGACTCCGTTGTTGGTACACTCCAAAAAGGCGGTGATTTTTGGTTGAAAGCGCATTTATATTGGATGCACCATAAAAAAGATAACTACCCTAATCAAAGTCCGGATGGCTTAATGTAACGGTTTTCAAAAATAAAGACAGAAGTGAGCAAGTTTTATGGCTATCTAAGTCAAATAGGATACTTGAGTGGACATACTACTGATGACAAGGTAAATGAATTGGTTTTTTGCATTTGATTTTTGAATTGGTTTGTGCATAGTTATGATGATCACTCCTAGCTCTCTGTTTTTTTAAAAATGAGCACAACTTAGCTGCTAATAGTTTAGATTTGGGCACAACTACGAAAGACATTAAGGGCAACAAGGGAGTTCATTTGAGTGACACTAATGAGTTAACTCTGGTAGAAAACTCCCTTTCTGGTCTTGAAAATTTAAATGAGTGTGGCGACGTATTTGGGCCTTCTAATGCTATGCTGGAACAAGAAATGAGTAAAAATCATACTAAGGTGCCACCTATAAAGGAAACAATTACAGAGGTGGATAATGAAATATTGACTGACCAATTTCCTATGTCAAAGTTTTCCCCCAATGCCATGATTTTTGAACCTGAAAAGTCCAAATTTGTAGGCATTGTAGATTCAATAGTTGCTTGTAGAAAAACTCCAACAAATTTAGAAAAATTCCAACAATTGTGATGGAGGAACCAAAGTTGATAGCTTCTGATGTATATGTATGCATTATGTGTAATTAGCAGGCGAGCTATTTTTTCTTGCAGTTTTAAACAAAAATAATTTCTTTGCTTATTAACATGTCCAGATTGCAAAAGCGAAGCAAATGTTCACCGAACTTGAAACAAAGCTGAACGCTAGCAAGCATGTGGAGTTTGCATTTGAGCATTGCTGGAAGGTCTTAAAAAATTATCAAAAGTGGCTCGAAACTAAGACTAAAAAGAACTCCAAATACCCAAATGTTCCGTCTAATAGCTCTAGCCCAATTTGTATCAGTGTTGATGATGAGAGCACACCGAAATCTGTTGAAAGACATGTAGGTCGAAAGCTTGCAAAAGAGGGTCGGACTAAGAGGAAAGGGAAATTTATGTATGATAGCGCGCCCATACTTGAAAAAATTGATCAAATCGTCACTTTGAACGAAAAACATCATAATGACGATGCTGCAATGTTCCTCGTGAGTGACAAAAAAATGGATGCATACTTGGAGTTGGAAAAAGAAAAGCTGAAAATTAAGAAAAGAAAAATTGGGATGGAAACGCAAATGTTTGATGTGGACCTAGCTTTAAAAGAGGCCGAGTTCATGAATAAAGGCATCTCTTCCCTCCGATCCGGGTCAAGTCATATTTTATCAAACAATGCAAAAGAAAATAAGGGGAAAATATCAGGCTATGTAGTCTTTGAAAAAACATTTGGATGACAAATTTGAACTCTAGAATATCGTTGACGCTTTTATTTTGTTAAGTTATGCATATTTAACTATGTTTTGACTAGACATGAATATTATGGAAGTTTGTGTTTGTATGTATTGATATTTTTGTAAGTTCATGATGTAATAGGTGTTGCTTATGTGGAAAGTGATTCCAACTCTTGTAAAGCTAGATATGATGTATGCAATGGAAGTAGAATTATCGATGATGTATGGTATTAAAAATTTATTTTTCATTATTTAACTAGATACCCGTCTTTTATTTCATAGTTTAAAGTTGTCGATAGAAAATTGTCAAATTGATTTAGAAAAAAAACACAAACTCAATAAAAACACAACAAGCATGAAGCAAAAAGCGAGTTTGCACAAGCATGAAGCAAAAAGCGGGTTTATACAAACACAAAGCGAGTTCCAACAAGCACAAGCAAGAACTCTTAAGAGAACTTCATAGCAAAAATACAAACTCAACAAACAAGTAAACCACTAAAAACACATGCTAGGATTAGAAAATTTCTTACTAATTCATAATTCCATGCCTTGTCCAGAGGTGTTCAATAAGATTCTCCTTTAGGCGAAAATGTGCTACTTTATTCCGGATTTGACGATGAACTTCAATGAATGAAGTAAAAAACGAGTTGTTAAGGTCATGTGACATTGTTGGAGGCGGATTATTTGAAGAAATCGTTTCTTCAATCGCATAATACTTACCTTTTTCCACGGCCTTGTACATGTCACGTTCATCTTCCACAATCATGCCAAGATTATGTATTTCAAGTCTTCTCTGTCAAAGAACCTTGCTGGGCCACGAACAATTACAAAACGGGCTTGTAATACTCCAAATGCATGCTCGACATCTTTTCTAGCCGACTCTTGTTGCTGCGCAAAATACTTATATTTTTCGCCACATGGTTGAGATATAGTTTTCACAATGGTAGACCAATTGGGATAAATACCGTCTCCTAAATAATAGCCAATAGTATAATCTATTCCATTAATAGAATATCTCGCTGGAGGAACACGACCTTGAGCCAAATCACTAAAAATATCTGAACGATTAAGCACATTGATATCATTGTGAGATCCTGGCATCCCAAAAAATGCATGCCAAATCCAAAGATCTCGTGATGCCACAACCTCTAGTATAATAGTCGGCTCATGACAATGACCTGTATACTGGCCCGCCGAGGCAGTAGGACAATTCTTCCATCTCCAATGCATGCAATAAATACTCCCAAGCATTCCAGGAAATCCACGTTGTTCACCAATACCAAGCAATCTTGCAATATCATCTGCGTTAGGTCTTCTTAGATATTCAGATCCAAAAATCACCATTATAGCTCTACAAAACCTATAAAGTGACTCATTACTTGTTGTTTCTCCAATCCTTATGTATTCATCAAAGACATCGGAGCTTTCTCCGTATGCTAACGTTCTCATAGCAACAATTATCTTTTGTATCGATGATAATCCTGGCATACCAGCAGTATTTGGTGATTGTTGAAAGTAGCGATCATGAGTTGTGACTGCATCGTGAATGCATAGAAACAAATGACGTTCCATATGAAATCTACGTCAAAAAATATCTAAAGGATAAACTGGTTCTGGACAAAAATAATCTTCCATAATATGATTATGACCCATAACATGATCACGGTTTATGTATCTCCTCTTGGCATGGTTTGAGGCTTGTCCCATATGGTTGGCCTCGGCGACTAGTTGCAAGACTTGTAGCTGCCGATCTCTTCATTGTGTTTCTTTCTTCATTTTTTGTCGTAAGCGATTAATATTATTCATAAAAAACATGATGAAATAAAATGATTGAGTGAACAATGTATTGAAATTGAGAAAAGCCTTTAAAAATACTCCAAATTTTAAGGTTGAAAGTAAGACTTTTTCTCAAAGTATAACACAACAGTACGAAATTTACGTTGCTGGAGTTGTGAAAAAAACTAAAAAGAAGACGTGATTTAATGTTGGAAACTAGGCAAAATGGGATAGGTTAACGTTGAAATTTGTCAAATTAATGTTGCAGATAGGAGAGTTTAATATGGCAGTTGAAGAAATAAAGAAGGCATGTTTCCTACACAGTTACTTTCGCAGAGTACTCATGAAGCTTTAAAAAGTAAATAAAAAAGATAAAAGATTAAAATAATAATTTTATAATAAGTTATATGAGAAGTTAAAAGTCACTGATGTGCACTCTATACTGAATTGCCCAATATAGGCCATATATAGCTATATAAACACTATACATATATAATGGAGTTGTAGTTTGTTGTTGAGAATGCTCTGACTATACGTACCTTTTTATATGCATATTTCCTGGGGATGCTCTGAAGAGAACCTAAGGTCGAATTAGTTCATATAAATTTGGATTATTAGTCCTTGAAAAGACATATTTATGGAGATGCATTTGTTATTAATATAAAATTTGGCTTATTCGTGCTAGAAAAGGCTTGTTTTACAGTAACTAAATCGTAAAAATCAGTATACATATAGGTAGGATGGCGAGAAGTTCTGTTGTCCATCATTATATCAACTAATTCTAACATATGTACATATAGCTTATCATAACCTCATTATAGCTAATTCTACAATCTTAAGGGTTCAAGGTCTGGGTACATGTTGTCATTCTCACTCAAGACCAACTTAGCATATAGGTTCTAAAATTTACTTATGCGCAAGGATAGACTTTATGTCGAAGAATCAACATGTTTAAAACATAAGAAGACAGAACAAAAAATGGAAGCCCGGAAACAAGCATTTTAACATGCTGGTTAGTCAACAATATATAATCCCCAAATAAATTATAAAAAAGATTCATTCATACATGAAAAGCACATACTGAAATGCCACATTTACATTTCTCATATTAATTTATACAACATCAACGCACTGGTAAAAACATAAGTGATTTTCATTTTCTATTCTTAAACTAGAATGAGAAAAGGAATTTTTCATGAATAAGTTCTCTGATTGAAAGGGTAGCTTATTAGTAAAACTCCAAGTATTGTACTTTTTCCGCCACCGCCAATATAATTTAATCTTGTTAGATGCATATTTAAAGCTCAACTTTTATTTTTTGTGTGTAAAAGCTGGAGTGAGTTCGATTAATTAGCTAAATAGGGAAGTCATATGAAAAAGAAAGCTTTCAATATTAATTATTGACAAGACAATAATTATAAGATTTATACCGTTGACAACTTTACTTACCTTTGCCCTATTAGTGTCTTGGTATTGAACAAATAATTTCCATTGATCAGCGTTTACACCATCCGGTGTACTTGATAGTCGTTCTTCATCATTATCAAATTTGTTGTAATGCGATTTTTTTAACAGTGACTTCCAATTTCGCAATTTCTTTCCAACGGACTTTAAGCAAACGACCTTGTAATGATCCGAAACATTGCAATTATCGTATAAAATGTACATATTATGAAAACATATGTAACGCTAACAACAATAAACTAACAGAAAGAAAGTATTAAAATATTTAATACTCGAATTACCTTCACCTCATTCCATATACGTTATTTATATGTCTTCAGTTCTTTACACCTCCAATCACTATATACTATAAGACAATAAGTCCCATTTCGAGCTATGACACCTAGTTGAGTTGCCATTTTAGGTGTATTTGGTCCAATTGGTTGGTAATACTCATTCAATTGGATATCGAGCTTCTTTCATGTACCCCTATCTTTAGTAGGCCAAGATCGACCTATTTTCTTCTTCATCGGTGGCTGGGTTGGGGAACCACTTGATAAATCTTCTAGATTCCAAATTTATCAAAACAAGAATGATGCAATTCAGAGCGAAAAATAGAGAAAAATACATAATAAATCTCGATCAGACCAAACAATGCTCAAATAATTTATATATATATGTAATCCACCATTAGATAACCAAACTAATGAATTGAAATCATGACAATATACAAATCTCGCATGTACTCGGAAGTTTAGTGACTCAAATAGGACATTGAGACTCTTAATTGCGTGTTAGCATTCCTTATTTGTTGTAGCAGGCACAACTAGCAGTCACAATAAGAGTGAAAATCTATGGCAAACATACGAGCTGCTAGAGTTTTGAACCATGTATAATCAACCTTCATCTTATAAATCTTGTATGCTTCTCAGACCCAAAAAAATACACACATTTTATGTCGTAGATAAATTGTAAAACAATGAGTAATTATTAAAGGAAAAACCTGTCATCTCTTTAACTTTCCATTTATGAGAATTAGGTCTACAAAGAGAGAAAAAAGGTAAACACATCTCTCAGAAACATATTATCAAACAAATCATGTGATTTCTTAATTCCAGTACCTTCTTTTTTTGTTCAAGTTTTGCATTATAAAATAGTGAGCGAAGTAAAATACTACTCTACAACGATTAATCTTGTAAGAATTTTGACCACAGAGGTGCAATATATGTGATAATCATCATATAATGTAGCGTTATATTTGAAGCAAACACAAATGTAAATTATAATTGAAGTGCTAGTCATATTTCAAAAATCACACCGGAACTAGTCCAATGTGAAGCATAAGTAAAACAAATCAAGTTAAAGAACATGTTATATTGTCATCGTTATGGGAGGGACTGAGTTTGGACTAGGGAGGACTAAATCATCGATACATGTTTTACATGTTGATTGTTGCAAAGAATCAGATATAGGTCCAATAGGGAAACGAGCCCTCATCGTTTGCATGTACTGAACATAACACTTACATGAGACATTCACCCACAATGACAAAATAGTTGTGCTCTATTGTAACAAAAAAAAGATAGGATATTTCTATAATGCCCATATTACACATAGTTGTAATAATTCATAGATGTGTAGTAAATATCTAAAATCTTATCAAATGAACTCATACTTACCTTTTTTATTAAAATAACTTTTTAAGGAATTGTCAGTGACATACTTAAAATAATACAAAAAATTGTGTGTGCGGGGGCGGGGGCGGGGGATAATATACAGATTTTCACTAATAAAAAATAAATTGCAATTTTGATATTTCACACTATAAAATAGCCAACAAAAATATTATAACTAATCGGTTCATCTCTTAAAATATTGTAAGGTTGGCACTAGTTGCTCAGCAAAAACGAAATTCGACAAGGTAACAAGTAACAATTATAAGAGTATATTACACAGAAAAAGTGGAGTTAATATTTTAGTTCGGAAACAATTATATTCACATTAAGTATTGCACATTGATCTTAAAGTTAGAACTAGTATTGATTAGAATTGTACACTTCATATTTAGTAATTAAAAACAACCAATTAAACCGTTTTTTTAAAGCTGTTCAAGGTTACAATAAAGAAGAAAAACCTATAAACTAAATTATGTACTATCAAGGAAAGATAGACATAGATCTATAATAGAAATTAATTCTAGTAGACAATTAAACAAGTAAGAAAAGGGGATTCAACAATTCTAGCTTGGTTTGTTTCTTCTTTTATATCGATCATTAGACTGAAGTTTACCTATATATGTTATATTGGAGTTTAATAAGCTTTAATGTAATTAAATTTGTTCCTAATTCTGGTTTAGTGTGCTGAACTCTTAAGTTTTTCTAATTAATGTAATCAACTTTGCGTCAAATCTGATTTAGTTTGCTGATCTCCAAACTTTCTTAATTAATGTAATTAACTTTGCTCCAATTCCGATATAGTGTACTGAATCTAAAATTTTCTAATCTTGTTTATAAGTATAATACCTTTAAATTGAAACAAAATTGTATTGAATTGAGAAGTAAAAAAAATTTCAATACATTAATTAGGAAAACTTAGAGATCGACACACTAAATTAGAATTGAAGAAAAGTTAATTATATTAAATAGTAAAACTTAGAGTTCAACACACTAAATGATAATTAAAGCAAAGTTAATTACATTAAACGTCATTAAACTCGTTATATTAATACTATAGTCAACAAATTTAGATGGCTAAAAAAAACGCTACGTTTGATCAATAAGTATGTATGTTAATTGATGTGTAAATTATATCTTAAAATCATACACATCCTATAAGAAATAAAAGGGTTAGAACAAATTGGAGTTCTTTAAGATTAAACTAAAGAAAGAACAAAGACTGTAAACTAAAATATGTCAAAGAAAAATAGTCATAGACATATAAATCAATTCTTGTAGATAATTATACAAGTAAGAAACAACACTAACCGTTAGTAACTGATTATGAGCAACGCTGGCTATAGACATACCTTTCTATATTTTCAAACGGAGGGGGAGAGTTAGAGAGAGAGCGACGTGGTATAAGTAGAGATAAGGGGGGAAGAGATTGATAGGTTTTGCGCGCTACTAAGGATACCAAAAAATATTTTTCTTTCAGCTATGATTAAAATTATGAGTTATCTTTAAGTATTTTAGTTTAAATATTTGAGTATTTAGGACGGTTAGTAAATTAGCGCCTCTAATGATGATATAAAAGAGGCGGTTAATTAAAACTGCCTCCAATAGACCGTCATTGCAAACCACCACAATTGTTCATTTTTAGAGACGGTTTTGTAACCGCCTCTTGAAAAAAAAACGCCTTAATTGACCTATTTTCTTGTAGTGACATTATGTATTATCATAATTATTTGAGTAATTGATTTCGTTAAAGCAGTATGTGTTAGTCCCGACATTCGTGCTAATCTAGAAATTTTTGCTAGTCCCGACATTTTCGGCCAGATAGAAGCTCTGATACCAACTTGTCACGCCCCATTTTCTTTTTGGAAATTTTTTACGAAGTGCGAGATTCAATAAAAATATAACAAATTTAGACAACATAAAGTATAAAAATACAAAAATAACATATAATCAATGCACGAATTTGACATGTACATAACGTCTTGAAAATTCAATTTTTTTCGTACATGTTAAAATATTCTCAATTTGCACTATGTACCGAACACTTTTTGCTATTCAATTAAATAATAATTTTAATTACATGTTCATAATTTTTTATTTTATTTTTATAAATCAGCACATTATTTTATATCTAAAGTGTTTTTTCAAAAAAAAAAAAACATTAAAATTTGAGATTTTTTTTATCGTTAATTGTATGTTTTATAATTTATAAGGTAGTAATATTAATAAATACCAAAAAAAGATATAAATGTTAAATTTTAGAGATTTGTTTTAACAAATATTTTAGAAATAAAATAGTAAATTGATTTACAACAAAAAATCGATATTTTTTACTAATATATAATGTTGGTGAGTATGTGAGTGATAATTAGTACCGTGATGAGTATGCTATTTATGCTTGCAAATGTAGAGTAGATTGTATGAGCGTTTCTAGATTTATTCACACGTGAGCTAATGTCGTTGTTTTACACCAACCAAGATACAATCACTACTCCAAATATCAACAATTGAGACGGTAGAAAACCGTCTCAAAAGGCAAATAAACCGTCTCTAACTATTTTTGAGACGGTTTAACGAACCGTCTCAACGAAGGGCGTTTCAAAAGGGTTGCAACCGTCTCTAAATAGTATTAAAGACGGTACTGCTAAAACCGTCTCAAATGCATCTTTGGAGACGGTTTTCTAACCGTCTTGAATAAGTCAAGACGGTAGTGTTGCAACCGTCTCAAATGGATTTTTGAGACGGTTTTTAACCGTCTCGAAAAAGATGAGACGGTAGTGTTGAAACTGTCTCAATTGGATTGTTGAGGTGGTTTTTTAAGTGTTGTAACCTTCTCGAATGGGTCTTTCAAGGCGGTTACCTACCGTCTCAAAAGGTAAAAAATGGTAGTGTTAGAACTGTCTCAAATGTATCTTTTAAGACGGTTCACTACCATCTCGAAAAGGTCAACCTGAAACGAATTATATAATATTATATTGGAATTCTGTAAACATCTCAAATGCATAATTTCGGAAGTCTCCCATTCATAAAAGAATACAACTCAACGCAAAAAAGTTACACGATACAAAATAAATTTAACGAATTAACAAACTAGATCCATTAAATTATGAAATTAATATTTAAATAACGTTGCATGGAAATAAATAGTTTGATCAAAATAAATTGCCTTATTTAGAACATAAAACTAGTCAAGTAAACAAAATTAAATAAGTGTATTGGCTAAACAATATACGAATAAGATGAAACACTACTTCAACCCATCTACGTGCATATACTACGATGACAAGATTGCTTCTGATCCATCTACTTTCTTCTGATCTACGAAAACAAAGACAAGAATAATTTAATAAAATAAATGAGTCAATGGGTAAAAAAATATCATCAAACTCTGAAAAATTGTTCTACTCTTAGTAAAACAATGTAAAATTAAATTGTACTTACATCAACTTCACGCCAAGCCACTTTACGTTTTGTAGCATGTCCAACTTTACGAATATTAGGACGACCTTTTGCTAAATTTTCGTTAGGTAGTACAACTTTTGTATTTGAACTACCTAAAATTCATCTCCAATTGGTTTACTGTCCAATTTAGTCTCTGGACCTTTAGATATAATAATACCTTGTGCAACAACTTTTTTTGGTAGTTTAGCATTAAGAAGCTCAACTTTCGTACCAATCTGAACATAAATACCAAAAAAGTCATTGAAGCTTTTGATTTATATGTATAAATTTTTATTACATAAATGAATAGTAAAGCATAGATATCCTGCCTCGTATGCTGCAAAACAAAAAGAATGTACCCAACGAGTTATAAAACCCAGTTACTATTAAATTAACAAAATACAATGAGTCGCAAGCACAAAAACTTACAAAGTAATAAATAAATTGAGAATATAAAATTGGAAATGAGATTTTTTTATTTTAACAATGTGATTTTAATTATCATAATGAAATCAATTTGGTATATTGGTGAACCACATTAGTTTTTAGGCAAAGCTAATAAATTTGTCACGTTTAACTCTCAAGACAAAAAATTGGTAATGAGATTAATCGACCATCAAGCTGAAAGCTAACCATTGGATAATAAACACAAGCATGAATAGTTGGATCTTCAAAATAGTACAACATAGAAAGAAAAAAGTTACTTCTACCTCATATAGGGAAATCAAAGAATCTGTAGATTGTTGGTGAGAGCTTTCGGCATCTGAAAATTCCTGAACAGTAAGAAAGGTTCACGGGAAAAAACTAAGCTTCAACAAATAAATAATTTAAGTTATGATGACCCGTATAAAAATCACAATCATAGGCCCTTATTTAAACGTGTCAGCAAATGCAATTATTGAAAGATAAAGTATAAAAACAATATATACTTGAATATGTACCATATGGTTTTGGATAGGAGACTTGTGTTTTATGTTATCCATATTGTTAATCTCCACATGTTCCAGGTCGTAGTCATTGCACCACTCGTGACGTCCCTCTTCTCTCCCCTCAATTCTTCCCTCTTCCCGTCCCTCCTTACGTCTTAACTCCCTCATCCTTTCCATGTCTTGAGCATACTGCTCTTGAGATTGTTTGTTTCTGTTTCTAAATACTTGAGTTGGTGGACCTTTACCAAAACTAGGAACACGACCGTGTGTATCAGGTCCAAACACGTCAACAAATATTTTCTCTCGGAATTCTAGAGTTTGTTCACTCTCTGGTGTCCCTTTCAACTTGTCATCTATAGCATCCTGAAGTACGTCAACAAAACAAGTGACAAAAAATTGAAAACTTCTTTAATATATAAACACTATTTTGGTTTGCTAAAACTAATAGCTTGAATGACATACAATAGCTTTAGCAGCTTCCTGATCGACAGGTTGTCCCTTTGAGTTCTTGTGAGTTGTTAGGTATACTTCTAGCATGTCGCCTTTCTTGCCTTTCTTAATCAACTTCAATAAAAACAAGTATTTGTGAACACCAATATTACAATAGCAGATATGAAACCTTAATAGTAAATGATCATAACAATATCTACCTCATCTCGTACGATATGGTGAGGTGTTCTACCACTAGTATGTGCCATAACTCTTTGTTTTTGGTTTTCTCGATTCGTTTCACTACGATCCTGTTGTTAGAAATGACAAAAAATAGGGATATTATTTGTTGATATAAAGCACACTAACAAACTAAATCATATCGTTACACATTTCAAATGCGTATTGCATATATATCACCTTACTTTTGCCATTTCAGTACCCTGGTATTGAACAAACAACTTCTATTGGGCCTCACATACTCTCTCTGGTACATTTGCAAGTCTCTCCACATCGGTGTCAAATTTGGAGTAATGCTTGTTTTTTATCATCGATTTCCATTTTCGCCACTTGTCTCCAACAGACTTTAAACAGTTGTCTTTGTAAGAGTCCAAGACTTCGCAGTTATCCTGCAAATTAAATATACTAATTATAAAACTAGACAATCAAAATTGAACTACAAAAAATTATACTCTAACTACCTTAACATCTTTCCAGATACGTTCCTTATTTGAGTCAAGTTATTTACACTTCCAACTTGTAAATGTTATGGGGCATAAAACCGCATTTCGAGCAATGATACCCAACTGAGACTCCAATTTAGAAGCATGTTCTCCGATAGGTTGATCAAAAGTGTTCAATTCAACAATGAACTTTTTTCCTGTTCCCCAGTCCTCTGAAGGCTTAGCCCAACCTCTTTTCCTCTTGATTACTGGTTGGCTTGGGGAATACCGTGAAGTATCTAGAATGGTCATAATCATGGAAAAAAACAATGATATAAATTTGAATTTTTGTTCATTTATGTATTATAAGGGGATTACATAGTACTATTACTCTATAACTATAATATATGGTTCTATTTGATAGGTTCAATTTTCACTTTCTACGAATTGAGAAAGAGCAGGTAAAGCCATAAAGGTAAAATGACTATAAGCTTTAGGCTTGTGCAATTTAAGATCTATAAACAAAATTTACAAACAATACACAAAATATATTCATAAGCCCTATTAACTGAAATAAAAATTAGAACTATAAAGTGATTTGCAGTACCAAGTGTATTAACAAAATTTACAAATGAAACGCAAAATAACCAAGTATAATATTGAAATAGAAAACAGAGATTTATACGGCTTTCAGATCAAATCAATGAACAGAATCCACATAGAATATACATAGTACTCAAAGCCATAAACATATGAACTTAATAAACCTTCTACAATTTCGTTTTCCTCGATTGGATTTGAGCTTTGATTGGGGGAAACTTGAGTTTGGATCTGATCAGCCATTGATCCATTAGGCCAACGAGAATGTGGTCCGGTCATTGCTTACCTATACTATAGATGTTAAAAAAGAATTATGTTAGGAAAGCTACATTTGACAAATTATAATACGAACGAACATCAAAGCGAATAGGCAAGTTTGTACAACTTGATGGGACAGTTATAAAACATTATAAAAAGTTACTCCATATCAGTTGCGTCAGCCAAGTAAAAACTAAATCAACTAAAATATTAGCTTTTAACCAGTAGCACCACAAAATTATGTTGTCACAAGTATTTCACAGCCATAACCTATAACCAAGATCACTAACCACAAAGACACGAAACTTCCAATGTTTTCAAATTATTAAAGTCTAAACTAAAATCTCAAGTAGCTTTTACGGAACAAAACATAGTCTGTAATACTCTCGAGTTCTAAGAAAAAAAATTAAAAGCTAAAGTAAAATATCACTCATCATCCTCATCCATATCATCACTATCACTATTATTGATATCTTCGTCATCACGAACACTATCAACAGAATCGTCATCTTCACTGAAAAGATAATCTTTCAAGTGGTAAGCATATTCATCTTCGTCATCACTGCTCTCTTAATCATTAACTACATCAGGGTCAATTAGGATCGCATCCTCATTTGATACTACCATAGGATCATTGTCCTCAAAAGTCAGTGTAGGATCATCAAATTGCTGAACATTTTCATCTTGTTGGCTTGACACTATATCTTCTTCATTTTCACTTCCAAGCATATCATACACATTTCTTAGAAACATTCTCAAAAGTACTTGCCAATCTCTTTCAAAAGGGATCTTGTACATACCAAACTTGTTTTGCCTGGGACGCTAGGATGTAAGGTTCATCCGATAAATGATTTTGGTTGTACAAAAAGTGTTTGAAGTTCACAAGCGTATAGTTAAACTTATCCTTTTTAAAGCCGAATTTGTTATCTACCCAGCTGCATCTAAATAGCATGAACTTGCAGTTATTTGAAATATTATCTCAACAATATCATCCAAAATACCATAATAATCAACTTCACCCAGAACTGGAGGATTATCTTTAGTACTTGCAAAACTATTTGTTTATGTAGTTAGCAATAGACCACTATTTTGGGTATTCAACCGTTCTTCCCTTCCCGTTTCTTAGTCCTAAATTTCAGTCCATTTATAGTGTAGGTGGTAAATCTTCTCGCCCATGGATCAGGTTGTGCGGCCAATGTCTTAACCTCATCTGAAACCGTCTCTTTCGATTGACGCACCTAATATAAATGATAAAAGGAACACCTTATAATTTTATGTATATGTCAAAACCAATTAGTGTTAGATTCTGACATTCAATAGAGTTGATACATGACTTACATAATCTCTAAACCAATCTAAAAACTTTTCATTGTGCATCTTCACAATAGCACGCTCACTTGCACGACGATTTTTGCTTTTTAGTATTTCAATGTGCTTGCTGAATATTGAAATTACATTAATAATAACATAAACAAAGTATATAATATATTATATAAATGTAATTGTGTAAAGTAGCTTACGCGATGTATGGGAAAAACTCATTAGAGTTTGAGACGATGTATTTATGTGCCTGGTTCCATGAAATGTTATCAAGTAGAAACGATTTTCCTTTTCTTGAAAGAACACCTCCGTGTTTACCCTCATCGTTTCTTGAAGGCCTACTTAATTTTGTCTCGACATCATCCAAGTACCTACTGCAAAATGTCAAGCATTCTTCCGCCAAATATCCTTCGGCAATAGAGCCTTCAGGTTGTCTTCGGTTTCACACATAGTTTTTTAAAGTAAGCAGAAACCTGAAAGAGTAAGAAATAATTTCAATACTTGACAATATAAAATATAAAATAAAATTTACATTTACCATGTAAAAATATACCTTTCAATTGGGTACATCCATCGATAATGTACTGGTCCAGCTATACTTGCCTCGTATGACAAATGAATGGGCAAATGCTCCATTACATTAAAAAATGCCGGTGGGAAAATCTTCTCGAGACAACAAAGAGTCAAAGTAATCTGTTATTCAAGATGTTGGACTTCTTCTAAATCAAAAACTTTTGAACATAACTTCCTGAAAAAGTTACTTAGTTCAATCAAAGCCAGATTGACATTATCTGGTAATACCTTCCTGACAGCTAGAGTAATAAGTGTTGATGATCATGACTTTTAAGACCCGAAATGGTCCTATCTTGCACATTTACGAGCCGGGGGATGTTGGAAGAATAACCATCAGGTCCTTTGACGCTCTTTAAGACATTTAGAAATGAACCAATTTTTTCTTTATTCATCGTAAAATCAGCAGGAGGTAGAGTTATTTTTCCATTATTTAGGTGTTGAGGATGAAGAGTGTTCCGAATACCCATATCTTGGAGGTCATATCGAGATTTTAAAGTATCATTGGGTCTTCCTTTGATATTCAATAGCGTCCCAATGACATTTTCTGATACATTTTTCTCAATATGCATTATATCAAGATTGTGTCTAATTAATTTATCCTTCCAATAAGACAATTGAAAAAAACCGCTCCTCTTTTTCCAGTTGGATTTTGGCATGCTATTATCATTATTCCCTTCTCCTTCATCACTAGTCCTTTTCCTTTTACCATTTGCTGGCTTTTTTTGGTCAGACTTGCCAAATTTGTTCACTATCGACTCCACTTGTTTGAAAATATCATATCCCGTCAATCGTGGTGGAGCAAGTCCAAGTTCTACTTTTCCATCAAAATTTGTTTCATCATTTCGAAAATGATGTCCGTAATCTAAGAATCTTCGATGTCGCATATAGCAAAACTTTCTACCATGTTTTATCCATCGTGAAGCTATATTATTATTACAACATGGGCAAGCGAATGCTCCTTTTGTACTCCACCCAGATAAATTTGCATATGCTGAAAAATCACTAATAGTCCACATCAACGCTACACGCATGTAAAACATTGTTTTGCTAGCAGCATCATAAGTAAGCAAACCATTAATCAATATCATTACCAGGCGAACGGGATCCATCAATAAGTAAGCTCAACATAAAAAATGGTTGTTTCATGCATAACCAAGGCGGTAAATTATAAGGCATTAGAACAACCGGCCATGTACTATGAGAGTTAGTCATCGACTTGAAAGTGCTAAAACCATCGAAAGCTAAACCTAATCGAACATTTTGAGATTCAAGTGCAAAGTCGTGGTGTTTTTCATCAAAGTCTTTCCAAGCAAGTGAATCAGCAGGATGCCGTATCTTACCATCTTTGTTACGTTGTTTTTCATGCCAACTCATTAATGATGCCATTTTATGCGACATGAACAATTTCTGTAGACGAGGTTTTATAGGAAAGTACCTAAGTTGTTTATCTGGGACATTAGTTATAATTGGGGGCTCATTATCTGAGCTTCCTTTGCGTAATTTGAATCTTGACCTATGGCAATAATCACATTTATTAAGGTGTTCCTTGTCTTTCCAGTATAACATACAACCTCCTGGACATGCATCGATCTTTTGATAAGTAAAACCTAACTCTTTATTAAACTTTTTTGCTTCATAGTATGACTTAGGTAAAGTTTCATCTTTCGGAAAAGGTTTTTTCAACAATTCAACCAACATGTCAAATGATTTATCACTCCATCCCTTAAGAACCTTTATATGCATAAGTTGCACAAAGAATGACAATGTTGTGAATGAATCACATCCTGGATACAACTGACGTTCAGCATCTGCTAAGAGTTTAAAAAATTTCTTGGTCTCTTCATCTTGCCCAAAACTTGTACTTTCTGGTCCAATATTTTCATAAGAACCATTACCGAAATGAGGCCCAAATACATCATGAACTAAATTGACTATATCATCTCCTTGGTTAGAATCTTGAGTTTCGGAAATATCAGGAGATTCGCCATGAAATGTCCATCTTTGGTACTGACTTAAAAATCCATTTTGCACTAGATGTCCTTCCATAACATCTCTTGCTTCATAACAAATATTTTTACATGTTTTGCAAGGACAATATATTTTTGAACAGGGAACCTTGTTAGTATAAGCAAACTGAGTAAAGTTTTTCACTCCAGCAAGATAGGCAGGATCTACTCTATTCTTTATGTGAATCCATGTTTTATCCATAACAAATGATTTTTTTGTACTCACCTAGAAAAATGAAAACACTACAGCAATGCAACTTAAAATCCAAACATACAATAAAATTTTAGTTGTGATCACCATTATCGCATATCGATTATGCAGTATACCAGCGATATATAACTCTTAGGCATCAATGTAAATGGATATCACCTAAGTACTCATAGCCTCAGACAATAAGTGACAGAGTAGATGCATGGCCATTTATTCTTTTTACATAAAAGAAAATCACTATGCAATTAAATAAGTAAAAGTACTGAAGCTGACTTGGACTCCACATACACATGTACACATAAAAAAATATTACCTTTTCCTCAATCCTGAAAAAAAAATTAGTGTTTTTTTCTTCTAAATAAGGTAAAATAGTTCGTTTCTTTTTCTCATCAATTCAATAAAAAGTTTAATCTACTACCAAACAAAAATTAAGGGTAATAAACCAAAACTGTACAAAGTTATAAAACAACAGCCAAAGTCCCAAAAAAGACGGTCCTATTGCTCAATTTTGAAAAAAAAATACTGTTTTATTTTCAAAATCAGGGAAACAAAGATAGAAGCAAGAGGCAAACAGGCATTAAACCATTTCTTATTCTTAATTCTGAAAAAGTTGACAGATACTAGCCCAATCTTGAAAAAGTAGTAGTTTTTGTTTTCACAATCTAAAGGGAAAAAACATATAATAAGTCAGAGCTTGAACCCCAAACTGAGTTCCCACTTCTTAAATGTTCAATCTAAAACCAAACAAGCACAAAATTAAGGTGTATGCATAAGTATACTACATGAACTATATTGATTCCAATTGCACCAAATTTAATAAGATAACATCAACTTAATCTGTTGATTAACTTTTTAGTCTAAAAAGGCCCTTTGTTGTAAAAAAATATATTTGATCGGCTTGTGTGTCGAAGACCATATGGTCGGCCTTGTCTATATATATATAGATACATAAATAAATACATGCACATACATACATACACACATACATGTATATATGTACATATGTACATAAATACATGTATGTCTATGTATACACACACGAAATAAGGCAAAGAAGATTTGAATAATAATCTAGTTTTTTTTTCCATTAAAATTCCGGAGCCCTGATTTTCATTGGACAAATTTGGGTCATAACCGAGTTACATAAAAAAATAGGAAATTGGCTTAAAAGTCATATTACAGACGGATGTATTTACCATCCAAACAGAGCCCAAAACTATAAAAAAAAAAATGGGCATAGTGCCAATACTAATTGGGAGTGGTAATTCGGTTTACAAAAAGTAACTAATTACAAACAGTTATACTAATAACACCAAACTTCAAACATGTAGAGTTAATGTAGGCAAAAAAATCTAATCTAGTTATTGATATGTATATATATAAATCAATCAGAGTGGTAAAAGAAAAAGATATAAACTTTAAATTACAAAGGATTGAGAGTGACTCTAGATGAACTGAACCCTACCTGTATAATACTGAGAGAGAGATCTGTGTAATCTGATTGTGAGGGAGAGAGACCTATTAGACTGCATAGGGATTGAGATTTTGGGGGGGAAATGTATTATGCGTGGGAAATATTTTTGGTTATCCCGCGTAGAGTATATACTCATATTTAAGTTGAAATTACTTTCATGTTTTTTCTGGCTCAATTAAGATGGTTTTTAAAAAACCGTGTCAAAATTTTATTTTTTAGGATGGTAATCATCAAACCGGGTCTAAATTGAAGGTTTTTAAGACGGTAATATTAAACCGGGTCAAAATAGTTTTTTTGAGATGGTAGTAAAAATAACCGTCTCAAAAGCCACCGTTTCTAGTAGTGACTCAATAAATCTCGAAAATAATGAGAGAGTTTTGAAGTAAACATCTTATATTATATTTTGATTTTGAAATGTGTTTTCGATTAATTATTATCATTTGTCTCTCATATACATTGATACAAAACAATTAGATGTGATGTGGCCACGTGTTTTATTTATTTATTTTGATGATTAGTGCCAATAACATTATATATTATCATAATTATTTGAGTAATTGTTTTCTTTTTATCTTTAAAGTAGTATGTGCTAGTCGCGCATTCGTGCTAGTCTCGAAATTCTTGTTAGTTCCCAGATATAGGCTCTGATACCAACTTATCACGCCCTATTTTCTTTATGGAAAATGTTTACGAAGCGCGATTTTCAATCAAAATATAACAATTTTAGATAACATTACAATTTGATAAGATAAGTTATCAAAAGTTTCACCATATTATAAATAGTACCATCTCATTATGTAAAATTATATCGTTTTGGCGAAATACGTGAAAGATAAACGACAACATTAATTATGAGTTTACATCATAAGAAGAATGTGAACTATGATATGATTCAAAAAAATTACGATTCCCAACATGATCATTAACCTGAACTATGGTCAAAACTCGCTTGAGGATATCTATTATAATTAATGGATTGACTAATCTTTTATATTATTTTATTTAACTTTTCATTAAATGTTTTGATAAACTGATTAATTTGTTTTCATAGTTAACTAAAATAGTGTGATAAAAAAATTGAAGTAAGGATTAAAAGTACATGAGATAAACTTTAGTACCAATTTATAAATATTGCCCCTACCTCTCAATAATTGTAACAATTTTTGTGAGAATAAATGAAGAAATTCTAACATTATTGCCCATAGATGATCCATCTATAACAAATTTAAGTTTGAACATTTGGGGATAGTAACAATATTAAAACATAACAAAACAAATTGTTGATGATCGGTATAACCAAAATAAAAAGTTATAAATTAATAACACAACCTTGAAAAATTAAATACTAAATTTTAAAAGTTATCATTTAAACATTTTATGACTGAGAAATAGTCGAATAAAGTCCATAAAAACCAAAAATCAATGTCATTCCGAGTTATCAATTGATGAAACACAACTTATGATCGAGTGAAAGTACTGTTACCCAAATCTTTATACTCAAAAGTCAAAAACTAATCTTATAATATAAAGTAAAATATTTATGAGAAAAAGTTAAGGATTCTTAATATTAGTTGTTCTCCTATATGGATATACTTGATATACACAAGAAAATGTAAAGATATGATTTTTAAAAATATATTTTGCTACGAATAAAATGTGATGAAATAGATTTTTCTTTCTAGTAATGGTAAGTTGCATATAGCTTGTTAGTTGTTACCTTTTTTTTCTTGATAAATAATTTTTTAAAATTTAAAATAATTAAAAAAGATAAAAAGGAAACCGTTGCTCTTTTTTTTTACTACGTAAATACGTAATGTCTTGCTTGAATAACCAAACATCGTTGCTCAGAGTGTCCACATCAGTTACCCGATTGATTTCCCTAAATTTAAGGGAAACGTCTGATTGTTTTTCCAAAAAAAAATGATAAGGATTTTGATTCCTTCTTGCTTTTGAACTAGGTTCTCAACATGTGCTATTTTAGGCAAAACAATTGACTTGGGTAGTAAAATAAACTCCTCCCAAACTTGTACTATTAGTTCATCCACCTTCACGGTTTCAAATAACTCCTCTTCTTTGAGCTCTATCTCTTTTGATTGGATATGCGTATCTATAGGTAGGAAAGTTGATTATGGCTTAGGAGTGAGTTGGTTTAGAAAGATAAGGGTACGGTATTTTATGATTATAGGAAGGATTTTTATGGGTATGTCGAAATTTAAGTAAAGACAGGATATGGAAGATTGGGGTACAACGCCTTGCTCATCTGTCACTGTTCGACTTTCCTCCATCATTCTCGTATTTGTGCTACCAACATTATCAATATTCTTTTCATCTTACTTTTCTAGTTCACTGCATGCTTTCACAGTAGACTCATTATTATGCTCCTCGCCTAATTTAGTATTTTAGGCTCAACTCTACTCATCATTTCATTGCACGCGTTTAGCATCGTCTCTTTATCTTCTCCTGAAAACATCATCCAGATCTTCCGGAGTCTCGAGACATCGCTCTTTTTTATCAATAACGCATCGGTAAGCTTGGTAAAACACTCACTCGTAAGGGCCTCTATGGGACCGGTTCCATTGGTCTCAGAACAAAATAGGGTAAGGTTACTATAAACATCCATGTTAAGTTGAAAACTCAACAAGTAGAATTAAGATGATAAAAATTAAACTCGGATTTTTGTGGGAATCCGAGTTAACTCTTTGTTGCATCACGATAATACAATAAAGAGGTATAAGGGTAATTTTAACTTTTATTAGTTTGAATTTCAGAATGGTACTGTTCTTAAATAGTTAAGTTTTACTTCCTCTTTTAAAGAAGGAAAACCAGATTCTTGAAATCAGGATTTTTTTTTTTTAATATAATAATAATTAAATAACAATATTAAATAGTAAAATAAATAATAATAATAATAATAACAACAAAAAAGAAAAATATATTTGTTTCTTTCAGAAACAAACTAAGATTCATCTTGACTTTCAAAAAGTTTTTTTTCGAATATATTTTAATTCATTAATAAATATTAATTAAATAGTTAAATAATACTATATACAAAAAAAAACAAATAATAATTTAATATTGAATTTTTTTTTTCTTTTGAAAAACTAACTGAGATTCAGTTTGACTTTCAAAACTTTTTAGATTTTTTTCTATTTGTTTTTTTAAGTAATAAATAATATAAAATAATTAATAAATAGTAATTAATAAAATATTTTTTTATTTTTCTTTTTAGGATAACTACCTGATTCTTTAAACCAGGAAAAATATTTTTAATGTTAATTTTTTTAATTAATAATTAAATAATTAATTAAAACTTTTTTTTTTTGATTTTTTTTTTAAAATCTAATTCTTCAAATCAGAAAAATATATATATTTTTAAAAAATTTATCTTCCAAATATAAGGTATTTTGCAAATATTCTATTAAATAAGAAAATAATCGGAAAAGATTAAATCTTTCCTATATCTCCAAAATAATATATGCTTAAAAGACAATTATATATACCAAAATATATATGATAAAAAATATTATATGTATAATTCGGATTTTTATAATATATCCTTACCAAAAATAGAATTTTCACCAAAATAGGGTTTTTAACAACATAACAAATTAAATATATAAAATATTAAAAATAATTTTTTTCATTTATTTTTTTTAAACTGATTCTTCAAATCAGTATAAAATATAGGAATTTTATTTTTCTTGGGTAAATTTTTTATTTAATTAAATTAAAACTATTTGAAAGATATTAAACCGAGTAAAACAATATATTGCAAATAATCTGAAAAACTAAAGATGATCCGGATTAGAGGGTCTGATCCAGATTAGAATAGAAAATTCCAGAATACCTGTTTATGCAACAATTTCGATTTTCACAATTACAAAGCTTAATAAACCCAAAATAAAATTAACTTAAGCAAATAAATAATTTACATCAACCATGCAATTTTTAATTTTTTTGGTGCTTAAACATACTAAAATTATTTTAACAATAATCTCATGTAGCGGCGCCAAAAACTTAATCGGCTTAAAAAAGTGTTTTATAAAATACAGCATGTTTACCTAGCAGGAGTACTAGGGCCAATCGTAGTAATAAAATTTATAATCGTAACAAGTACAAGTCCTCCCAAAAGATTATGTAAAATAATTAAAATACATTTAAACACAGATTTTTCTAAATTTTTTATAATGATATGGCTCGTGCCTTTCTCGTTTAATAGAGAAAGGCACGAGCCATATCATTATAATAGAGAGATAATTGAATTACGGGTTTTTGCCCGGAAGCAAAGACTAAAAATTTATAACAATTACACTTGTATTTAGTGTTGTACTGAGAAAAATTCGCGACCTAATTCCTAAAAAACCTATGATTCGAATCAGAGAAATCAGAAGGCGTTGACTAATCTGATTCGAATCACATGACGAAAAACTGAATTTTATTTCTTTTTTGGCTTGATCTTTTCTATGTTTCCCAATTTTTTCTACTTTGACCAAATATAACTTCAATATCCTCTTTTTTTAGGTCCTTTAGCTTCTCCAACTTGTAACTTGAGTCATTTCATCTCCAATTTTCACATAATTGCACCTAAAAAGGGCAATTTTTACACATAATAGATAATTGGTCTCCAAAATACAATATAACAGTAAACTTATATAAAAATACCTATTTACTCAATATAAAATTGGATTTATTACTATAATTAAGGCCAGAATATGAGTGTTTCTAGGTCGAATCAGACAGGTCCAAAATCGTTGTCAGTGAGAATTCTTTAAACAAGTAATTGGTGAAATTATTATCGTCCAAGATAATTTAAGTGGTATGTTGTTACCCAATTTAGTCAGACAACCAACTACCTCACAATTATTGCCATAAATTTTGGTCACATTTTCAAACGAATTTGCTCAAAAATATTTTAAATTATTTCGAGAAATTTCATAAATAGGCAAACCATAATCCAAAAACATGGTGCAAATGGAAAAATCATAATTCAAATGGAAAAACATAATCCAGATGAGCGACAAACTGACTCAATGATTTATCAAAATCAATATGGAAAGGTAACAAACTCATTTGAGCCACAAAATCAGAAGTCTCAAGAGTTTCCTTTCAATTAATTTTAATCACATTACATTCGTCTTTTCCACCCTTATAATAGTTGTAAACTATTCAAGGAGTAGTCGTGCATGACATTTGTCATTTATATAGCAGAGAATTGGCTCAATGAACATTGTCTCTTGCTTTGGGACGACTGGCTCAATTGTTCCTTTCAAAGACTGCCTTAGTGTCATATGTCTTTGGTTCGGACTATTGTCTAAACCTCACTTGACGAGCGTCATGATCTCGACCGTTCAAGACAAAAACCCTTGTCTTGTTTCTCTATTACAAAAAAATGTCCACGAAGATCATTAGCATCTGGCAAAAAAATGTTCTCGATTAAAAATTGCTCATCAAATGAGGCTATTTTCTCATCCAGTAATAAATGAGAGCTAAAAAAACATGGTGAATATAAATTTACAATAATTTTTTTTGCAATACGTTTTCCATGCTAGTATTTTGGTGAAGGATCGCTTCAATATGTCAATTTCAAACATTTGTTCACCATAGACGTCATTGCGTCTAACATGTGGCAGCAGAATAAAATCAAATGCCTAAACCTTTATCTTGCGAGTGACGACAACTCCGTGTTTTACTCTACATAAATGGCATACAAAAAAATTGGACATCACATGTTTAGACATCTAACATGTGGCGGCGAAAAAAAAACCCCGCCTAAACATATCGCAAGTAATACCAACTTCGTGATTGTCCTCTTCATATATGGCATTCAACAAGTGATGGGAGTTGTGGATTAGTTAACATATGAAAAGACAATTTTATATGTTTATGGTTTGCATAAGCACAAACTTTGTTTCAAAACGACAGGTTCAAAAACACTAGTTTTGCTTTACAAGTGAATCAGTTCTCATTGATCGAAATCGACATGTCGATACTGAGATGCTAATTCGGCGAAAAAACTTCTACATAAACACACTCGAAGAAATTATTTTTTACTCAACCCCTTTCAGTAGCTCTAATTAAATACGACTATGTAAGACGGTGAGGGTGGATGGCACATATGCTACTTAAAAACCCGAACTCGTTAGAATGTCGACTTCCGTCTAAATCTTTCTTATACATCATATCCAAATATGTGAACCTATTTGTGGAAGATTCATAATTTTTTCAACTTAAATAGAAATATATACGGTTTCGCAAATTTACATATCATATACATAGCAGCAGTAATAATATTACATGGCATTGATTATTAACATGACAATTCATAAATTAATTCAACTAATATGCAGGGGGTTATATCATGCGAATTTTAAATTTCAGTCCTGGTTACTAGATTAACAGAGTTACGGGAATAAAATAGGGTTTTGAAAAATTCGGTACCTTTCACACGGTATGTTGGTGAACATCATTAGAAAACAATAATTAAAACCCCAAACTTTTATAACCCGATAAAGCTCAAGGTTTATTTATACCCAATATCCGTGTATTTACCCAATATTTCCAAGCAAATACCCTAATCTTCGTGAGCAAAGTGATGATAACGTGTTGTAAGTCAACTATTAGCGATATAATATGAAGAGAGAAGTAAAGAGACAAACAGTCAATAAAAATCTCATTAATGTATTAGTGTGTTAAATACAATGAATGCTTTAACCTTTTTTCTATAGGAGAGGTTGAGTAGGTTATATAAAAGTTCTATACAAAGTATAACTAGGAATTTATAAATTACAAAACGATCGAAATTACACAGAATTACACATAGACCTGAACATATAAGGCATACACAATAACCTACAACAAAATGTAGTTTTTTGTTTAATTTAGTTTAGCATTTGTGTGGTTCTACACTCTAGTTTACTTCATCTGCGAGTATCTCAACTAATCACAGACATCTGTTGAGCTATTCAAATGCCACCGATAACTGCATGATGATATTTCTCGCTACGGTTTTATACAATATTAGTTGAACTAAAACAATATTTGCAATTGTCAAATTTCTGAATTTGCCAGAATGAGAATCTTATCATAATTGGTGCCCGAATCTTATAATTTGTGAATAGTGTTTAATTTTTACGCTAAGCATTCACATGAATTTTAATTATTCTTGTTGTACTACCCAAATCTAGTATTCCTAAAATGTACCAAAATGCAAGCAATATATATATGTATGCATGTATACTCATTTATCCAAGGCTAATCGCATAAATTGAAATTCCATTGATATATAACATGAACAATACGGAATAGATAACATAAGAGATAGAAAATTGAAAGTACAACCCTATGTAAGATATGGACATAAAATAATCATCAAATGTTTGAGAAGTATACACCGGTATTGTCAAGTCTTGTGGAATTAATTGGATAGTTTGGAAACTTTGCTCTTAAACGTATGATTTGTGCTAAATCCTAGGAAGCACAACCATTTGACTTGAAAATAAACAAACATGAGACATTTTTCATTATGCGCCTATTACTATCATAAAATAACGAAAAAGATCAGATAATGGGTGTTTTGATCCATATAAATCTCCTTGAACGCGTTGTAAGAAACTTTGTGATTCTACACCAATATTTTTAAAAATATATGGTTTCGTAAGTAAATGATTACCCAATAAACAAAAAACACATGTATAATCATTTGGCAAAGGAATCTTACTTGACTAGAACTTTTACCCACTACTTTAGTCGAATTAGGAGGGGCCGTCATAAATGTATGTAACATTTTTTAACACTTGTGTTATCTAGATCATTCTCGACATCTCTCCTCTAATTCGGAGACTAATAAACTAAGAGTAAACTAGTAAAACATTTGCAATTTTATATCGAAATCAAAGAATATTCCTATCAATAGATCTAAATTTTGAAAAAAAGAGTGAAAAGATCTCATAAAAATAAACAAAATTGATTTGGAACTAAAAAAAAGTCCCTTAATATCATCTTATATGAGTCCTAATAATATTAAAAACTTAACCAAACTAGTGAAAAATACTTATTGGAAGTGAGTTACAATAACAGATAAAGATGAATTAAAAGGAAATGATCGAAAATTTATAAAGGAACATATTTATAAGGAAATGGAATGAATAAATAACAGACATATACTAGTGTATATATAAACACATACAGACAGTGACACTTTTGTAACTACAATAACCAAGTAGGGGTAATTTCGTAATTAAACATTTCAAAAAAATTGGTAGCAGATGCGCACATGACCGCCGAGCCCCTCACTAAAAAAAAATACTCAAATAGCGACGAAATTAGTGACGGTATTTTTTGTTACGAGCTTATTAGCGATGGTTTTTGTGACAGTTTAGTCAATTTGCAACAGATTTGTGACAGCTTTTTAAATTAGCGACAGCCTTGTGACAATTTTTAACTCTCACTAAATTAAACATTATTTTGTAGTGATTACTACATCCACCACCGGACGTATGTACCTTTCCGTGGCTTTAGATATGGTTGAGATAGGTTTGCTTGTTCACCTCCCCTACATACATGATTTTTTTTGATAAACTGAGGCATGCACCTTTAGTAGCTAAGAGTGAATTTTCAACGGTTAATATGGTCATTACCAACCAGATGAGGCAAAATTTAAAATAAGTCCAAATTATATTGATAATAAAAGAAAAAAACATTTTTCAATCTTGTTTTCTACAGTTTTGTTAAAATGTGTGACTACAAATGATAACCCAACTCAAATAACGAAAACTAGAAACTTTTTCAGAAACTCAAATTATAGAAATATCAAATACTTGCTAATTAAAAGCTCAAACTAGACAAGGTCTAAGTAAGATAACTTCAACTCTGTTTACCAAACAAGTGTAATTCTTCTTTAACTTATTTTTTTCTTATATTGTTACACCTCAATTCTCTCTGATTCAAATATCTTATGTTTTTTTGTTAAAATTTTTCTTTGACCAACCAAATAGTAGTGGATAAATTTTTAAAATGAAACATACTTATTTAATGGTCAGAACCAGAATTATTTGGGTCTTATGAAAATCTTAGTTTGGGCATTATGACAAATGCGTAATCCTCCCTTTTTTTTTCTTTTAAGTATCGTTTTTAAACATTAAACTTTAAAGACTTACAAGTCTTAAAAAAATTATGACTACCAAAGTATTACAAATTCATAACAACATTCAACTTTAAATTATACGGATCAAAAAATAGAAAACCACTAAACCTTAGATATACAGTAGAAACTCGATAAATTAATACTCGATTATTTAATAAACTCTCTAAGATAATATTTTTGGCCGGTCCCGACTCGGGAATAGGGTGCTAAATTAATAATTCGCTAAAATTATAAGATAATACATTTTTGATAATTTCTTTAGATCCCATATAAAATATAAATTAATAATTCCTTATATATAGCATATTACATGAATGATTTACGAAGGTTTCTTGAAAAATGACTCAATTGTCTTTTGTTTTTTGTTGAAATCAATTTCCCCTTGAATCTCGTCTCTAATTTTCCTTAGCATGGTAAAAACTTCTGGTGTTGTTTTCTCATAGCTCAACAAGAAATTGTTCAATGTGATTGCCGCTTTAAGTGGAAGCTTGAAAGGTGTTTGTAAACTAAATATTTTACTATAAATTAATAAAATATTAATTAATATATAAATTAATAATTATTAATTTATCGATTAATTAATAACTCTTTTAATTAATAAATTTTGGTGGTACCAAGTGTATTATTTTATAGAGTTTCTACCGTAAAATGACGAGTGTAAAATATATTGAACGAAAAGCAAACTTGGATAGTATTGCCCAAGAGCATTTTTGTAATTTCATTATGGGAAACAAAGGTGGGCATGTGCTTACCCTTGCCTATAGATGCATTCGCATATGATTTTGTCTTGGATAGAGTTCTATTGGATTCGGAGGCTTCTATCAATATTAGTGTTTTTCATGGACGTCGACTCTCCATGCTTACGAATTAATCGCACGCCGTACCAATTTAATATAATTATTAGGTTTTATTACCATTTTTATTTTTTATTAGTATAACCTAACTTTCTAAAACATATTAATTGTATATTGGTACCAACACCATAAATATATAAAAGGGTCCAATTCTATTTTCATTCCTAACTAATTATTTTTTCTCTCTCTAGAAATTATCTTCGAAACACACCACCGGCATCTCCAACGAATATACGCTGCTACGGCGACTTTCTCGTCGGAGTTTGGCCAAAGAAGACAATGACCCATATGCATTTCTCTCTCTCTCTCCATATATACATGCATATATACAAATATATATATATATACACACACACATAATTAATATATATATATATATATCGCCTGCTCCGGCAAGATCTGGCGACACCATAAGTGGATCTCCGCCGCCCCGTCGCTGCCCCTCTCTCTCTGGTCAGATCTGAGCTGGTCCGTGCCTATATGTATATATATATATCTCGTTATATATACATATCACTATTTTATTTCTATAGGCAGTGCCGTTTTCAGCATTTTGGAGTCCCAAATCGAACTCGAAAAATATGCCTTAGTGTAGAATATTTAAAAATTTCATTTCTTTAATGTTGTTTGTGTTGTAATACAACTATTAGCTATGTATTTAGGGAGACAGAAGTAGAGAGAGGGGAGAACAGTATCGTCTTTATTAATGAATGAATTAGAATGGATCTCAAATACAAGACCCCTAGCCCTCTTTATATAGATAGAGGGGTAGGGTTACAAGCCCACTTGAGCCCATATATTATAAGCCCAAGAGTCCAATTATCTTACAACACTCCCCCTTTGGACGTCTTGAATTCTTCGTCTTCATGCAGTCGATCTGAGTCGAGTTCATTCGCAGTGCTAAACACATAAAAACCTTAGGGCCAGAAAACCCAGTGTGGGACAAAACCGGTACCTAGGAGAAACTGTGTAGCCGAATGATATAGGCCGAAATATCATGTAAGTAACTAACCACAAAAACAGTGTGCCTCATCAAAACCTTTCCAGAGCAAACCCAATGGAAAAATCTCTGATCGAAGGAAAAAGAGTGCAACAATGGTAGTAGTAGGGATCAACCACAAAACAGGTGCCTCATCAAAACATTGCCAGAGTAAACCCAGTGGGAAAAACCTCTAGTCGAAGGACAAAAGAGTACACAATGGTAAGAAGTATACAACAGGATACTCCCCCTAATTTCGGCAATCTTAAGTGAGATATAATGGGAACGTGTCTCGCTAAAAACCTTGCCAAAGAAAACCCAGTGGGAAAAAACCTTGGTCTAAGGACAAAAAGAGTACACGAGCATGCGACTGGATGCTCCCCCTCACTTGCACACGACAGGGTGCGAGGATTTCGACTAAGTAGTAATTAGTGTAATAAGCATTCACCTGGATGCTCCCCCTCACTTGCACACGACAGGGTGCGAGGATTTCGACTATGTAGTAATTAGGGTAATAAGCATTCACCTGGATGCTCCCCTTCACTTGCACACGACAGGGTGCGAGAATTTCATATTTCAAGAAAGAGTACGAGCATTCGACTGGATGCTTCATTTACTTGCACACGGCTGGATGCAAGAAAATCTAACATGGAATAGAACGAGCATTCGACAGGATGCTCTTAAACTTCATATGTGAAGATTTATTTCGATGATAAATGCTAAATAGCATAATGTAGTCATGTCTCTCTTGATCGATAATAACAAGTTGTCTTCTATGACAAGTGTTTTATCTGAATCGTGAGACAGAGCATATGTAATTCAAATATGGCTAATACGAGCTCGAAGCCATATACACTCTCTAGTCATCTCATAGAGCACGAGTAGATCAGAGTGATTCGTTTGGAGTCATTCCAAGACCTCAAAGATATCGCCTTATTCCTAATGGCAAAGACAGACCATGTTAGGAATATCCCTTATGCGGGTCTGATAAGTAACCGGCATCGGTATAACCGAAAAAAGGGTTGCGTTAATTCGAGTACCGAAGGGGGTAGGTACACTCGATGACGCAAATGGGATAAACTATCCCACTTCCAAAATTACCATAAGGTAAGGGAATGTGTCTTTAGTGCCATTTCGATGGCAGCGTGATAGCGCAATGTTGTGTCGAGCTATACCATTCACAACATACGAGATGTTCATCCTAGCACATTAGACCAAGTACAATGATGCGCTTATTGTACTTAGATATGAACATCATGGTTCAATATCTCTTCATCGTCACATCAGGAACGGACTGGGTCTATATCAATGTCTAGTGATCGAACGATCATGGGAGAATCTGACGACTTAGCGTCATAACACCTTCTGGGTGTAGTCTGAATCATGGACTTAGATTCAATCTTTACGGGACTCGATCATCAAGCCTAGTCACTACCATTTCTTCCCAAGATCCTTCATCTCGAAGGCAAATCCAAAAATGGATCGCGTAATAAAACACGCAAGGGCTTAATACTTGTTCAAGTATCCCAAGCTGATCAAGTACTCACTTAGGCGGTATACCACATCCGCTCGGATTATATTAATCCATATAGTGAACGTCTCAGTCAATTGAGATCGTGTTCCGTGGTCAGGAACTACTTGATTCAAGCACATGAAGTCACACGGGGACCTTCATCTATATCTCTGTCTAAATCCCCATAGAGATAAAACCGTGACCACAATCGCATGCTGCATAATCAGTTTTTCGGAAACTACTAAACTGATAAAGTAGGGGACCGTTATAACGTCCATTACGAGGAAATCAACCATCTCGCAATCAATTCCAATGTGTGAGAGAAGCCTTGCGCTACTAGGCGAGCATTCTACAATCTCATTATTCTCATCACTTTTCCTTACGAATAACCAAATAAACGAACTCGTTTAACATTGGTGGTGTTGGATCTACAGGTCCGAATACACTTTCGATAAGGAGTCCACTTGGATTTCAAGTTTCCATTAGTCCAGTCTATTTTACGTTGACTTCAGGCAACGGTACATGGTTCTCTGTCATAATTTGCTCATATTATCAGTCGTCACCGAATATATGAACAAGTAATCAATGACAGTCTCGTTTCGCTTCAATATCGTCTAAGATATCATGATCGACAAATATTTCAAGATTCTTAGGATGAGGAGGAAATCACACATCTCCTTGATCCTTTATAATCTCGTGTGACAAATGAGTTTCAGTTCACCACCTCTGGGGCTGAACGAATTAAGAACCGGTCAACTTCCTCATATCTTGGGAAGGACGACAGACTGACGGCCGATGGCAGCGTCCTTTGCTTGGCGGGTTCGGCCAAAGCAACGTGTTACGACAGGAACACGGCGTCCGACAGAGACGTCTATCCTTGCAAGCATTTTGCAGCAGGTATAAATGATCTCGTAACATCTCATAAAGTCATTAAATGCGTCTGGCATTTAGTTAGACTTGATGGAGTCTATGCACTTACTTATCACTAAGTGCAGTTTTAGGGATCAAGCTAAGACTGAGTGGGTTATGCCACGTTACTTCACGTCGTTTCTTATCAACGGTAACGTGCAAATCTCCCCCTAACGATGGGGAGAACAGTCTTAGCGATGTCACTTTCGCATATCATGCGGTAAAGAGATCGCTTGCCAAGGTTACTCTATCAAATGATAGGCAGGAGATTCATAATCGACTTATCTCTCCTTCAGAGGTCCATATTTTGAACGCTAGAGCGGCTCAATCAAAATATTAATTAATCACTCTAAACACGCGTTAATATGAGACTTCTGGCTCATAACCAGTAACCAGCTGGTACGCATATGGTGTTTGAGTGTCTATGGGCCTCATAACGGACCAATGCAGCAAAATAGTATAACCCCACAGGAAATATAAATCTTAGTGTGCAAGACCAAGAAATGCGTGCAATCATTTGCAATCACATTATCAAACTTTCCGTGAGTCCATTTGGGTCTGAACATAATCGACAGGATGTTCAATTTCAATTTCCAAACTCAAGTAATTCAAATCGAAATTTCGATTATTACTCTTCGGAATTATCAAGTCGACCAGACTTTTCAGAATAATCCGGATCATGAGCCATCAACTTAATGATAGGGCTAAAAGTTTGGAAAGTGCTGCATTTATGTGGACAACATTAAAATGTGACCTTATTGTCGATGCATCAACCATAACCATTTATATTTATGGTCCGTCTTATAGTTGGATAAGTCCACAATAACTCCTTCAATTCTTTACAAGAATTCTACGAGTTCATTTCGTGATCTTTACACATACTAGTCTTTCAAAGTGAGCATTAATGGCATGAATTTCGGATTAATCGCGAAATATATTCTCAGAGAGAATCCAAATGCGATGTGATTATAAATCAAGCATCGTCTTTTGACCTGGGAATATCTCATCCGGTCAATGCCACAATATCAAAATGATCTTATCAATCGACGACAGGCGAATGAAAGTATAGACAATCATTTCTTAGCATCTAAATCCTTTATCAATCGACGACAGGCGAAATGATAAGGTAACTTTAAATGCTTTTAAAAAATGTGGTAGCAACCACTTGAAAGACATTTCAACTCCTCTAAAATACGTTTTTGAGTGGAGGCTATGCAAAGAAATTTTAATTCTTTCATGAGCTATTACCAGATAACACTGGTTTTCTCGAATATTTTATAACTCAATAAGGTACGACAGGACCTACATGAGTATAAGACCTCATATTTGACAAATCATTTTGGTTTTACCAAAGATTTCGATTTGGAACGACAGGTCCATAATCATTGTCACAAAGGACTCTTTTAGGCAAGTAGTTGGTTAAATTATGTGGTATACTGTTACCAACTATTTCCCAAAAAAAAATCAACTACCCCACAAGTATTGCCTAAAATTTCAAAATTTAAAGTTTGGTCACATTTGTCAAAAGGAATTTGCTCAAAACACTTTAAATTATTTCGAGAAATTTCTTAAACAGGCAAACCATAATCCAAAAGTATGTCCAAATGGAAAAATCATAATCCAAATGGAAAAACATAATCCAGATGAGCGAAAAAAAATGGCTCAATCAAAATCAATAAAGAAAGGTCACAAACTCATTTGAGCCACAAAACCGGGGGTCTCAAGAGTTTCCTTTCAGTTAGCTTTAACCACATTAGCATCGGGTTTTTTTTTACCTTTGTAATAGTTTTGAACTATTTAAGGGGTAACCGTGCATGACCTGTCTTTATAGCATAGAGTTGCCTCATTGAGCATTATCTCTTACTTTGTGACAACGGGCCATATTGTTCCTTTCAATTACTGTCTTGGAGCCACAGGTTTTCGATTTTGATGATTGTCTAAAATCTCGCTTGGCTAGGCGATTCATCGGGATCGCGACAGTTCGAGACAAATAACACTTGTCTCGGTTCTCGATTCGTGGAAAAAAATGTACACGAAGAGCATGAATATCAGGCAAACAATTCGCCATTGACCCAATAGGATTAAAACTACTCACCGGGGTAATTTTCTTATCCAATAACACATGGGTGATAAAGGAACATGGTGAATATAAATTCACGATACTGCTTATGGAATACAATTTCCAAGCTAGTATTTTGGTGAAGGATTGCTCCAATATGTCAATTTCAGACATTTGTTCACCATAGACGTCATCACGTCTCAAATGTGGCGGCGGAATAAAATCAACGCCTTAGCATTCATCTTGATGGTAACAACAAACTCGTGTTTTACTCATCAAAGATGGCATCCAAAAAAAAAATTTGGGCATCACATTTTCACACATCAGGGTGAGTAACATGTGGTGACGGATTAAAATCAACGTTTAAACAGTCATTTCGCAAGTATGTTTTACGATTTTTCTCATCATATATGGCATCCAACATGTGTTGGGAGTTCTGGATTATTTATCATATAAAACGACTGGTTTATATGTTTATGGTTTGCACAAGCACAAACATTTTTTCGAAACGACAGGTTCGAAAACATTAGTTTTGCTTCTCATGTGAATCGGTTCTCATTGATCGAACGACAGGTCGATACTGAAACACCAATTCGGCGAAACATACATCACTATATAAACACACTCGGGGAAATTATTATTTAGTCAACCCCTTTCGGTAGCTCTACTTGAAAAACGACCAAGAAAGACGGTGAGGGTGGAGGGCACGAATGCCATTTAAAACCCGACCTCATTAGGATATCGACTTCCGCCTATATCTTTCCTAGACATCGTATCCAAATAGGTGAGCCTAGTTGGGGAAGGTTCATAATTTTTCCAACTTAAATGTGAAAATATACGATTTTCGCATTTTATATATGGCAATAATATTAGCAATATAGACAATATCTATTTAGATTAACCACATATATATAAACATGCAGTAAATATATTTTAGAATCTATCTAATCATGCAGTAGATTTGGTGTTATAAACAAATCAATTTAAGATTATCAATCAATCCATAAAGATTATAACATATCAAATCAAATCAATTTAAGATTATCAATCAATCCATGAAGATTCTAACATATCAAATCAAATCAATTTAAGATTATCAATCAATCCATGAAGATTCTAACATATCAAATCAAATCAATTTAAGATTATCAATCAATCAATGAAGATTCTAACATATCAAATCAAATCAATTAGATCTAATCCAATAATTAACTCGCATATGTGATATTTATATATATGGTAATAACAAAAGATAGGATTATGCTAACAAGATATCAATCAAGTTTATTGTCATATGAATAATTCTATACATGGTAATTTTAACATGCAAGCAAGCAATATATTTTTAATTACCAATCAATTCTATATATGGTAAAAAAATATTTTAACATGCAAATGGGTCAAATTTACATGGAAACATATCAATTTATTCAATTAACATGCAATTTTTATTCGCTTGCCTTTTAATAAAAAAATTATATGCATGTGTGTGTATATATACCAAATATTATTTGTATGGTAGTAGCAAATTTATATGCAGTTTGTAATATAATTTTTAATTACATAATCCATGGGAAATAAATTTCTACAACAAACTACCAATCAGACTAATCAGACAAGTTTGTAAGGATACATATATGTAATTAACTTACGCATACAATTTCCGTATATTTATTTATAGAATGCAATTGTTTATGTTAGCATACTGTCAATAGTCAATACAAGTAGCTAAACAAATAAACTTTTTATTTGGCATGTGATTAACTGTACTTAATATTACCATATACCTAGTAGTATTCAATGGTCAAATATAATATAGTAGTTGATACATGAGATTTTAATTACTAGCATGTGGTTTGTACTATATTCTAATTTACAGTATGGTAAAAAAAACATAACCATCCAATTCCATGGATTTTATAGGAGTCAATAGACAAAATATGTAATTAACACAGCTAATCAATTCAATTTATATGCGATTAACATGACGTTTAAGTATATAAAAAAAATATACCCTACTCCAGGTATGTTGGTGAAGATCGATATAACAATAACCCAATTAAACCCGAATAAACCTCAAGGTTTATAGATACCCAATATCCGTGCGTTTACCCAAAATCTCCAATATCCGCGAGCGTATATCTTAGTGTCCGCGAGCAAAGTGCCGATAACGTGTTGTAATACAACTATTAGCTATGTATTTAGGGAGACAGAAGTAGAGAGAGGGGAGAACAGTATCGTCTTTATTAATGAATGAATATGAATGGATCTCACATACAAGACCCCTAGCCCTCTTTATATAGATAGAGGGGTAGAGTTACAAGCCCACTTGGGCCCATATATTATAAGCCCAAGAGTCCAATTATCTTACAACAGTTTGGAATTAATAGATATTTTTCATTATAACTTTTTTAATTAGACCGTGTTTACATCAAGCTATTTCAATTGTATTTTGTGCCTTAAGTTTAATAACATCATTATTGTTATTTTTTGGCTTCACGTTTGGGTTAATGTAGACTTAGTCCAAATATTAGAAGAGTTCATAAAACATAGGATCATTCCTTTCATTTATTTCATAAACTACATGGCTTAGTAAATTCTTAAAAAAACTACATGGCCAATGGTGTAATTTTGTACACCATTTCTTCGCATTCGAATCACAGAATAACTCCTACAGTCCTAGTATGTGCTTTTAACCCTGTACTCCTATTATTTTTGGTAATATAATTATAATTTTATATATATAAAAAAAAATGGAGGCCGCTTAAAATGTAGAGGCCCAAATCCAATGTTTTTTCATGGATTGGGTCCTCCAGCCGTTATTGTCCATAGGCAGAGATCGTTTTTTGATATGACGTTGACAAGGTGGAGCACGATGTTACGACGAATGGACTGGCAGCGGCGGGAGGCTCGGTTAGAAAACCCTAGTTACTGATTTTAATTGGCCAGGACCCTTTTTGGAAATTCAACAAAATAATTTAGCTAGTATTTGATCCATGAGTTTTAATTGTTAACAAATAAGCCCCAAATATTGACAAACTATAAGACTAACCTAATTAGACTGTCATTTTTCTATTTGAATTTTTTCGGGGTTTTTGATTTTTTCAAAAAAAAAAACTTTTGGATTATTTTTTTAATTTTTATTTTTTTAGAATTTTTATTTTTAAAATTTTTCTAAAAAAATGTATTAGATTGTCAAAAATATCATATTATATTGACAAAAAAATGTTGTCTTAGATTCTCAAAAATGTTGCATTAGATTGTTAAAAAAATTCTATTAGAGTGTCAAAAATATTGTACTAGATTGTTAAATTTTTTGTATTAAATTGTTAAGAAAATTGGAATAAATTCTAAAAAAAAAATTGTATTTGATTTTCAAAAAAAACGTATTAGATAGTCAAAAATTTTGTATTAGATTGTCAAAAAATTTGTATTATATTATCAAGTTTTTTATATTAGATTGTCAAAAAAATTGTATTTGACTGTCAAAAAAAATTGTATTAGATCGTCGAAAAAGTTGTAATAAATTGTTAAAAATTTGTATTAGATTATCAAAAAATATTTTCTATTAGATTATCAAAAGAATTATATATTAGATTGTCAAAAAATTTATATAAAGTCTATTAGATTGTCAAATAAATTATATTAGATTTTTAAAAAAGTTGTATTAGATTATCAAAAAAATTGTATTATATTGTCAAAAATTTTGTATTAGATTGTAAAAATTTTGTACTATATTGTAAAAAAAATTATATTAGATTGTCAAAAAATTTGTAATAAATTGTCACAAAAATTTCATTAAATTGTCTATTAAATAGTCAAAATTTTGTATTAGATTGTGAAAAAAATTGTATTAGATTGTCAAAATTTTTTTATTATTTTTGGATTTTTATAAAAAAATAATTTTTTTAGAACTTTTTATTTTTTTTCCAAATTTTATAAATATTTTTATTTTTCTGGATTTTTTTAGTTTTTTTAGTTTTTGGTCAACGCCAGAATCCGGCAGTCAAAAAATTTGTATTTGTATTAAATTTTCAAATTTTTTGTATTAGATTACAAAAAAAAAATGTATTAGATGGTCAAAAAAATTGTATTAAATTACCAAAAAAAATTGTATCAGATTTTCTATTAGATCATCAAAAAAATTGTTTTACATTGTTACAAAAATTGCATTAGATTGTCAAAATAATTTATTAGGTTGTCAATTTTTTTTATTAGATTGTCTAACAACTTGAATTATATTGTAAACAAAAATTGTATTAGATTGTCAATAAAAATTATATAAAATTGTAAAAACAATTGTATTAGATTGTCTAAAAACTTTCTAATTTTTAACTTATTTATTTTTATAATTATATTCAAACAACCAAGCTTAACCCGCTGAAGTAAAAGTTTTAAAATCAGTCAAACCTTCCCCCAAGTTTGTCATAAGGTCTAATAATTGGTATCAGAGTGGGTGCTCAATTTAGTAATAAACTTAACATTTTAGAGGTAAAGATCCAAATGGCAAAATAAGGTGAAATCCATTACTGAAGGAAGCAGTATAACAAAACCTCCTATGTATAATGGAAAATATTTTACCCAATTGAAAATTAGATTCCAAATATTCATGATGGCCTTTAGTTTCGAACAATGAAACATTATATCTGGAGAAACTAAGCCAATACGAATCAGGGAAAATATTCACCTACTCAATCATGAAGATCATACCCGTCACCTAAAAACCTTAAATACCCTTTATTGTGCATTAGGAACTAATACCTTTGATCTTATATCACTGTAAAAATACCAATGAAGTATGGAGAAAACTAAACGAAAAATACGACAACCCTAATCTAAGTGAAAAACCCTCCCAAAACCTCCATCCTAAATTAGCTCATCCAACCGTCAACGAAACTACAAGTTGGTTTATAGCCTATGACGATAACCCATTCGAAAATCCTTTCGACAACCGTAAAGAGAACCAAACAACTAAGATATAAAATGAGGATGATGAGAAGCTAACCTTTGATAATCTTAAAACTGCATTCAAGAATCTTCTTCAAACCTATATGGGATTAAAAAGAAAAAGAAGAAACCCGAAAATAATCATCAAGTCTCAAAAAGAGAAACTAAATGAAGTTCTAGAGGAATTTAACTTATATAAGAAGGGACATGATGATTTTCTCGAAAAGAACAAAGAGTTAAGTAGAGAAGGAGAAGAATTGTTCGAAGAAATTAATGCAAAGTTAAAAAAGGCAACTTCTGATAATGACAGACTATTAAAAGAAGTTACTCATTTAAAAGCATTATCAATTCCTAAGATCTAACAAGTAAACAAGAATGATACCTGTAAAAGCAATAAAGTTGACAGAGGAGAAACTATTTGTAATCATTGTAGAGGTCTACGAAAGACAACAATGAAATACAAATCAAGAATAAAATCTAAGTGCATACATTGTAGCCGAATAGGACATTCCGTCTTACAAATGCCTAAACAATTCAAATTAGATTGAAATGATTTGGTTTGGGTACCAAAGAAAGTTCAAGGAAATCCAAATTGACAATCCAATAGCAAATGGAAAGCTATCTCTCATATCGATTCTGAATCAGGGAAAAGTAGTTCAAGAAGAAGGAATTGGAACTTTAAAGAAAATTCGAATTATAAACCAACAAAATACCTATCCTAAATCAAAGCCAACTTATTTTTTTGTATAATTTAATATTTGCTTTATATTCTATTAAAATATATCTATAATAATATATTTTCATGAAATTAATTACTTTTGTTTAATATATGACTATAAATTTGTAAATCAATCAATTAAAAGATTTTTTGAGAAAGAAAAGCACAAGATGGAACTTAAGTTAATTCCGATTAACCAATTCCAATCAGTTGGAATAAAATCCAATTGGTTAGAAAACCGGACGGTAGAACACATGTCTGCTAGTTTCAAACTTTTGAAAATTGATTTGATTCTATTATACTTAATTTCAAAAATCTATTAGCTTAAGCCTAAAACCCTTCCTATATAGTTATACCTATATAAATCAACCTAGGAAGAATACTATCTCCCACACCAAAACAACCAAAAACCTTTCAAACCAAAATGCCACCAAAAAGTAGCAAGAAATATTCTATGGGACCTCTCAAGAAAAACTCCATGCCATTCAAAGTCTATTATGACAAAGACTTTAATATGCTACACCCCGATCATGTTTCTAAAAGACCAAAGGTCGAACCCTATCCATATCGAGTGAAATCCACTTACCTACCCAACGAAGATGGAACGCCTTGTGAGAAAAATACGTTCAAGAAAGTTGAACCTACCCCATCCGATAGCTCGATAGACGATAGTGAGTACTACAAAAGTAGTTATAGCGGTTGTAGTGGTGAAGAAATCTCAACAAATCCTATTAAGACTAAAGTGATCTATTTTGAGAGAAAAATGATCATTAAGAAGAAGATTCCAATTGTCATAATAAGTGACAATGAATTCGAAGAAAGCATCAACGACAATTCTGACAAGGATTATAGTGAGTCTAAAAAAGAAGATCCTAGTGAATACGATGACTAGTCGAAAACCAAAAGCCTTAACCCAAGCCTCTATATTTTTTATTTTTATCATTTGAAATCAATACTATTTCAAGTTTATTAATTTTTTGCGATTGCTATTTTGATTTCTCAATATTAATAAAAGAATTTCTTTTTATGTCATATGTGAACTCGTTATTTCTTTTAATTACCTTGCGTGATTAATTATTATTAAATAATCTATGCATGTGTTAATTAAATACAATGTGTAAAATGGAACTATTTAATATTGTGTTTGAATGACTATTATTACTACTAAATTATTTTGGGAAAGTTGTCATCACAAATGGTCAATATTCGAGAGTGGAAATTAAAATCCAGAAGAAACCAATCGGTTAGAAAAGAAAGTAATTGCTTAGAAATACAGACGGGTTAAATTTGAAGAAACGGGTCAAATATGGGTCAAACCCAAAAACTAGAAGAAATCAATTGAATAGAAATATTTCCATCCGATTAGAAAAGAAGACGGGTCAAAACTGATGAAACGGGTCAAAACCAGAAAGCCAGTTAAAAACCAACCGATTAAGGAGCGGATATACTGTGTTTATAAGCTCTCGCAAGGAGTACGCTTAAACTTTCCTAAGACTATAATGCGTGCGATGAAAACGCACACTAGTGGTAGATTTAGAGCCCTACCCTATGGTGCTCTTATCACTCGTATCCTTAGGCACTTTGAGGTTGAGCTTACCAGTCGTACGATCACCACCGCTAGGAACATTATAGAGGCTAAGTTCCAACCCCACATGAAGATCAAGAAAGTAGCTGGGACGTGGTATTGGGAAAGGAGACTAGGATTATTCCCGAGGGTGCTAAGACTGATGAGGCTAGAGCACCTAGAGTTGAGAGAGAAGAGACAGCTAGATCAGAGTCGTCGCGAGGGAATAGTAGAGCTGAGGAGACGAGAGATATAGGGAAGAATCATGCTAGCTTCTTGGATTGTCTTAAGCACGTACAAAAGCTCAATGGGATGGTCGCGGCGCTTAATAGATTCGTCAGTCGATCGGCAGACATATGTCGTCCCTTCTTTCAGACACTCAAGAGACTTGGAAAATTTCTGTGGGATTCGGAATGCAGGACAGCTTTTGAAAAACTCAGACTATATTGAGAAGCCTCCGTTGCTTGTGAAACCCTCTCTTGGGGACATACTCACCATGTATCTCGCAGGATCTGACCAAGTGATCAGCGCAGTCCTTGTTAAGGACGAGGGGCAAGAGCAAAGGCAGATCTACTAGGTAAGCAAGACATTGGCAGACCTAAAGACAAGGTACTTTCCTATGGAGAAACTTGGACTTTCCCTAATGATGGCTACAAGGAAGTTGGCTCATTACTTTCTGGCCCATCACGTGGTAGTTCATACCAAGAAACCCCATTCGGGAGATGTTCCGAAGAGCCGAGATCTCAGGAAGAGTGGCTAATTGGCAGGTGGAACTTGGGAAATACGACATACAATTCCACCTGAGGACGGCCATTAATGGTCAGGTCATCGAGTTCCCCATATAGCGGACTTCGTCATCGAGTTCACTGGGAAGCTCTAAGGAGCTATGGTGTATGTGCCGAAACTATGTGGGAACTCTTTGCTGATGGGTCCTCAACCAGTGATGGATCCGAAGTATGGGTGATCTTCATCTCGAGCGATAAAATTACCATGGAGAAGGCACTACAACAAAGCTTCCTCGTGACAAACAACAAGGCGGAATACGAAGCCCTTATCGCAAGGATGATCCTCGCTTGAGACCTTGGGTGCACTCATCTGACCGCCCACTCGAATTCCCAGCTGGTGGTTAGCCAGGTCCTCGGGGAACTCCAGACAATGGACGAGGGAATGATCATGTACCAGTAGAAAGTCACCGAGCTCATCTCCGAATTCAACGAATTGAAGCTCATACGCATGCTTGGGAACAAAAACACGCACACCGATACTCTCGCCACTTTAGCATCCTCGATGAACTCCCGAGGGGGTAGGACCATTTCCGTGGAAGAAGTGTGCGAGCCCAGCATCGAAAGGGAAAATACACAAGTTCTGATCATAGCCATATTTAAGGAGTCATGGATGACCCCTCCATCGAAAAAATACGTGACGGTACCCTTCCCGACGATAAAACGAAATTCATCGCTATTAAAAGGAGGGCTCCGGGTTCTGGCTGTCGGAGGAAAGGCAAGTGTACAAAAAATCCTATATGGGGCCCCACTTATGATGTGTCCCCCCAGAATTAACACATGACCTCCTCAAAGAGCTACACAAGGGATCGTGTGGTAGCCATGTGACCGGACGCACTCTCGCTTATAGAGCACTTACCCACGGGTACTGATGGTCGTGCATACAGAGAGATGCCGAGATCTACACCAAGAAGTGTGACAAGTACTAACATTACGCCCCCATACCCAGGATACCTGCTAAGTAGATGATGTCAATAACCTCTCATTGCTCCTTCGCCAAATGGGGCCTGGACATTGTGAACAAACTTCCAAAGGGAGCGGGGGAAGTGGAGTAGTTGCTAGTGGCCACCGATTACTTCACCAAGTGAATAGAGGCAACCCTCTAAAGCACATAACAGGGCCCGACGTAAAAAAGTTCATATGGGAACACGTCGTGATAAGGTTTGGGGTGTCATATTGCTTCATTACGGACAACGGTCCTCAATTCAGGGATTGAAGGGTCCCAGAATTCTGCCAGAGCCACGTGATAAAGTAGTACTTCTCGACCCTCGTCCACCCGCAGAGCAACGACCAGGCTGAAGTATCAAACAGGACCATCTTGGATGGATTGAAAAAGAAACTCCAATCGAAGAAGGGTAGGTGGCCCAAGGAGCTACCATTAATTTTATTGTCGTATGGAACGATGCCTAGAAAAAGCACCAAGAAGATGCCCTTCAGCCTCGCGTACGGAATGGAGGCAGTAATCCCAATGGAAGTGAGAATTCCAACGTTGAAGACCAAACTGGCTATGGCAGGAAATAACGATCGAAGAATCGAGGAGGAACTAACCATGGCTAGGCAGGAAAAATCCAAGTAGCCCTAAACATGGAGGAATTCGAAAGGAAAACTAAGCTAGCATATGATGGAAAGATAAAGAGAACCCGAATATTCAAGGAGGGAGAACTCGTGCTCCGCCGTGTAACCACCTACACGAAGAAAGAATACCAAGGGAATGTGAAACCGAATTGGGAAGGACTGTACATAATTGTCGAGAAAGTAGGGCACGCATCACAAGCTTAAAAGGGTCATGCCCAAAACTGGGGGAGGAGAGGACAACCCTTGGAGCGCGAAGAATCTCAGGAAATTCTATTATTAGAATAGACAATAAAATTGTAATATTTCCTTTCATGGATATGAATAAAGCTCGTTATTTTTCAATTCATAAATGCTACAAGAACTTCTGAATCTAAATAGCAAATAACATAAACTCCGAGGAGGGCCAACCTCCCCGGAAGGAGAACGTACTCTAGGGAGAGAGAGTCTAAGATAATCTCGGAGTATTGTTGTACGGGAATAGTATCATGGTCCACATTTGTGAAGATCCGAGAATAGGAGGGGACCTCTCTCGTACCTAGGAGGGTCCCACCGCAAAGATAAACGTTAACCTGCAGGTCGTCAAGTCAAGGGGAATGAATCAAAGGACAAATGTCTGCCCGCACGGGATCCCCAATGACAAGATTAAACTGTGAATAAGCAAAAATCGCGTAAAGCATGATATCAAAGGGGAACATTATGGGACATACTATGGATTCCAAGAAAAATGTTTACCAATAAAACTGCCCTAGGGAGCACACACCCACCATGGGAAAGTCGCTTATTCGCCCTCACGCGCAAGGGGCCAAGAGATAAGGGCCGAGTAATAAATTCAGACTGCAAAGGAGCATAAAAATGCAAGACACGTAAAAGGCATGAGATAAATGCAAAAATTCAAACAATTGTCTTTTTACATTTAAAAAAGAAAGAAGAAAAAACAACCATAGGAGCACAGGCGCTCACAAAGGTTCAGCAGAATTAAAACACATAACTACATTACTACTCGACACATAGAGCCTCTCTTTGGAAATATTCATTCCGGTCTGAAGGTCAGAAACACTGACTAGGTCGCCTCGCCTCTTAGCGTCACGAATTTGATGATCCAGAGATCTCACTTCGAAGTAGTCTTCAAAGTATGTTTGAAAGACCTCGATGGAGCCCAAAGCCTTGTCCAGCTGGCGGCACACCCTATCATAATTCATCTCCAGTGAGGCAAGTTACCCTCTTAACTCCGTAATCCTCCGACCATTGTGAAGAAGGAATTGGATAGGAGGATCTTTTCCTTCGGCATAGAGTGTTCCCCGAGGATACTCTTTCTCTTCAAGCTCATAGATCCTCATATCACGATTCCGCACCTCGACCCAAAAGATTCTCCTTCTCCGTGGACAACCTCTCCACCAAGCCCTTCAGCTGGATGGACTCCGTCGGCGAGCGGGGGACGTGTACGACAAGTGGCAAAGGGAAAGACCACCAGCGAGGACGATGAATTATGCCTTCGGCCATTATTGTCGCATCTAAAAGAGGGTCCCATTGGGGCTCTTGCACAAGACTAGCACGTTAAAATATCCAATCTATACGCACCACCAGATCAGCATTATCAACCTCAAGCGACTCCACCCTCGCTTGGAGGCCTACATTTTCACACTTGAGTGTATCGCATATCGATCTCGCGATATCGCTCCACCACTGTACCAGAGGCGTCAACTCCAGCTGACCTAATAACCCCAAAGGAAGGGGACAAATAGGATGCCCCATCCAATTGAAAAGCCTGCGAGAGGAGGAGGGTGAAGAGCCTCATTTTTAAGTTTTAGCTCCTCCCTCTCGCGAGGGTGGCGAGACTAAAGGTCCACATGCTCCTGACGGCTGATCCGGAGAGAGTAGATCAGTTTTCCATGCTCATGGAGAAGGGACGCCAGTTTTTGAGACTTGCACCGCAAAGGGGACTCAACGAAGACTCGCCTCGCTGATATTGGGAGGGAACCTGTGACAACACAAAGTAAAAGAATAAAAAAGGAGTTATGAGGTACAAAAAAGAATGATGAACACGTGTGAAAGAAAAAGTAGTTACCTCTGAACCTAGAAGAAAGAGAGAGGGGGGGGGGGGGACGAACCGTGTTCAGCGAGAGTCGCTCAGGGGGAGGCCCACCATGCGAAGGGTTTCATGTGGTAGAAAGAACTGAAGCATTGGCTCTATTCATCCCCTCCTCACGTAGCATGGAAGTTACCTTCCCTGGCTCCTCATGCCTGACCACCTCAAAAAGATTGGGAATGTCTCCCTTAGGGACAAGACTGTCTGCTTCCAGCTTCCCCAAGCTCTCACGAAACGCATGCTTGTCCGTCTTCCTGCTTGCCTTGAATTCCTCCAGAGCAGCTTTAAGGCCGGCAAGTTCAGACAATGATTCGCCTATCCCTTTATTCCACACATTCTCCATCTCCTCAAAGGAGATAAAGAATTTCTACCTTTGAGCAAAAGAAGGGCGAGGAAGACCAAAAAGATCCTGCAAAGTGCAAAGCATTCAGAATAGAGACAAAAAGCTAAAATTGAAATTGTCCTAGTAGAAGGGAGTCATACCTCTGCGAGATTCCTGAGATCGCTAACAACTAGCAGAAGTGGCCCCGCCCAGGAACCTGAGGGGATCTTGGGAGTTTGGAGACCTGCTGTAATCTCCTCATCTATGCGAAGGGGAAGGATACACGTGAGATCAATATGGGGCACCACGCGAGGGGATTCCCTCTCTCGAGGGACATCTGTACATGGGGTGTTTTACATCCTCTCTCGAAGGGGCTTCACCGACATCCTCCTACCTTGCGGGGACCAGTCTCGCAGAACGATGAGCCCTGCGCACAAACCGATATGCCATCTCACGCCTCATCGTCTCTGTGGACTTTAAAGATGAAGATAACTTGGAGAAGTCCTCATGACGCCTCTTACGTCTATGGGGAGCCCTATCTGAAGGCCGCTTAGCCACGATGGTACTAGTGGTAGGTGGGATGGGTGACCCTGACATTGCCCTAGGAGGCGTAATGGCAATAGGGATAGCCGTAATAGGGGAGCCCCCCACGTCCTCTGCCACCCTTTCCACCAATCGCTTAACTTTACCAGAAGATATGGATGGGGACGAAGATGAACGGGAAGAAAACTCCATTTGCAGAATAAAGAGTTTTCTTTCTCTAAAAAGAATTATGACTGAGAAAAAAAGATAGCAAAATTTGCTAAGAAGATGAGCATATATGTGTTTTGGGTGCCCAACACGAACTCCCAAAAAGGACCCTCATGAAAAATGTACACTAACATATTTTTTAGCATACGTGGAAGAGTGGGGAAGGTGAAAGGGTAAAAACTACCAAGGGGTCCCACTAGCGTAGCCGTTTGGATCATTATCCCACAACGCGTGATGTCGCAACCGTTACCACTTCCCCCAGTATCCCACTTTTTGCCACCAATTAGAAAAGCAGCTGGTAAATTTCTTAATTAAATCCCAAAGAGGATAAGAGAGCCATGAAGGCAAAATTGCAAGAAAAAACTTTAGTATCGACGCCCAAGTGGCCTACGGCCCTGGACGGGGCGAAGAGGCATGTTGGCACCCCTCAGTAAAAAAAAGATGACTTAGCCTCCCCCGAGGGGGTGAACGAAGTAAGAATTCAAAGAGGAGAAGAAGGATTTCAAACTGCGAAAGTCCGATCCTTACACTCCCACCGTTGGGGAGCTCTTGATGGAGGTTAAATATAGGGTCAAACCCCGTATAAAATGCAATAAATGTTGGTTTCCGTGTACGAAATAACAATTAACAATAATTAAAGGACTAAACAAGAATAAACAAAAACCAGTGTAATCTTTATTAATTTCGAAACTGATACAGAAATTAATGATTACAACATGTAGGTACTGAAACGTAAATAAAGCAAACGTTATCAGATTATTATTAATTAATAATCTGATGTATTGAATTGCAATAAATAGAAACTGCCGGACTGGAAAGTATAAACTTAACAGCCAGACTGTTCTGATTTAAATTGAAATAACATGACTGAATTGAAACTATTCTAATTACTGAATTTAATTACAGAATTGAAATTACAGCAAAAACAGAATTTTAAAGAAATTACAGAATAGTACAAACAGAATTAAAAGCTACAGCTAAGTACAACAATTGAAATACTGAAATAAAAAAAGGACAGAATTGAATACGTAAATTAAATGGACAGAATTAAAAGACGTAAATGAAATGGACAGAATAGAAATAAAATAAGACGAGGCTACTGTTAACAGTATGCCCTTAACCGATATTCGCCCAACCACCTTAAGGTTTCTGGTTGTGTTGGCGCTTCGATCCCAAGGTACAACGTCTCGGATGACTCGCCGGAAACTGGTATAGTGCAGCCCGTAATCGGCTGAAAACCTCATATACCTGAGAAGTTTCATTATAGCCTTCCAGTGTTCCTCATTTGGATTACTGGTGTACCTGCTCAGTCTACTCACTGAGTTTGCTATGTCTGGTCTAGTGCAATTCATTATATACATGAGACTGCCTATGACTCGAGAGAACTCCAATTGATTCACACTTTTACCGAAATTCTTTTTCAGGTTACAGTTGAACTCAATTGGGGTTCTTGACATAGCTTTACTGTCCTTGTCAAACTTGTCTAAGACTTGTTTAACATAGTGACTTTGGGACAAGGCATACCCTTCTGATGTTTTGGTAATCTTCATGCCAAGTATTACATCAGCTAAACCCAGGTCCTTCATGTCGAAGTGTTGTGATAACATTTTCTTTGTGGAGCTGATTCTATCATTACTCCCAATTATGATCATGTCATCCACATAGAGACAGACTACAACACAGTCTCTTCCACTTCCTTTAGAGTAGACACATTTATCACACTCATTAATGTGAAAACCGTTTGATAGCATAATTCTATCAAACTTCTCATGCCATTGCTTTGGCGCTTGTTTGAGTCCATATAAAGACTTTACAAGTTTGCACACTTGGTGCTCTTTACCAGGAACTACAAACCCTTCAGGTTGTTCCATGTAAATTTATTCTTCCAGTTCCCCATTCAGAAATGCCGTCTTTACATCCATTTGATGTATTTCCATATCAAACAAAGCTGCGAGAGCAATGACGATTCGGATAGACGTTTTCCTGGAGACAGGAGCATACGTGTTGAAATAATCGACACCTTCAGTTTGCCTGAATCCTTTTACCACAAGTCTCGCCTTGTATTTCTCAATCGTGCCGTCAACCTTTAACTTCCTCTTGAAGATCCACTTGTGACCTAGGGGCTTGCATCCTTTCGGAAGATCCACTAGTTCCCAAGTGTGGTTTTGCATGATCGATTCAATTTCATTTTGAATAGCTTCTTCCCAATATTGGGAATCCGGTGTTGACATAGCTTGTTTATATGTCACCGGTTCGCCTTCAACCATGAAGGTTAGGAAATCAGGTCCAAAGGAAGTTTCCTTCCTTGCCCTTTTGCTGCGCCGAGGCTCTTCCTCTTCCTCTTCATCTTCCTCTGTCGGTTCACTTGCCCCCACATTTCCTTCACTGTTCAACTCATCAGTTGGTACAGATGTAGGTAATTTCCGGGGAAAGATATCTTCAAAGAAAGAGGCCTCTCGGCTTTCCATATACGTATCTACGTGCACATCGGGATTGTCCGACTTGTGCACGAGAAACCGATATGCACTACTATTCTGTGCATATCCGATGAACACACAGTCCACCGTCTTAGGACCAATTCTCATCCTCTTAGGAGTGGGAACTAGGACCTTTGCGAGGCAACCCCAAACCCGCAGGTTCTTATAACTGGGTTGATGACCTTTCCATAATTCATATGGAGTCTTTTCTCGCTTCTTATGTGGTAACTTGTTTAAAACATAGTTAGCGGAAAGTACAGCTTCCCCCCACATGTTCTGGGGTAACCCAGAACTGATTAGCATAGCATTCATCATTTCCTTTAGCGTTCTATTTTTACGCTCAGCAACCCCATTTTGCTCGGGAGTGTATGGGGCTGTGGTTTGATGTATAATGCCGCTTTCAGTGCATATCTGTTCAAACGGTGATTCATATTCACCGCCTCTATCACTTCTCAATGTTTTAATTTTCTTATTGAGTTGATTTTCAACTTCGGTCTTATAAAGAGCGAATTTCTCTACTGCTTCGTCTTTACTTCTCATTAAGTAAACGTAACAGTATCTAGTACAATCATCTATAAAGGTGATAAAGTACTTTTTCCCTCCTCGCGTTTGTATAAACTTTAAGTCGCATACATCCGTGTGTATTAGACCGAGAGGTTCACTTTCTCGTTCAACATGTTGAAACGATGATTTCGTTAATTTTGCTTCTACACAAATCTCACATTTGTGTTGCTTATCAAAAACAAAATTTGGTATTAGTTTTAGTGAAATTAATTTCTTTAAAGAATTATAATTCACGTGACCTAATCTACCATGCCACAAATGAAATGACTCAAATAAATAATTAAACTCAAAATTATTATTGGCCTCTTGGGCAACAGTCATTACAGTACTTGTGCTAGCCTCAGCTTTAGCACCTTTATTGCGAGCAGGTGTCCCTACGTTCAACTTAAACATGCCGTTGGTCATATAGCCACGGCCTACATAGACACCATTTTTGGTGATTACAATTTTATCGGATTCTAAAACTAGTTTAAACCCGTTCTTCACCATCACCGATCCTGATACCAGATTCTTGCGGATATCTGGAACATGAAGCACATTTGTCAACCTCAGCTCTTTTCCCGAGGTCATCTTCATCACGACCATTCCTTTTCCTTCCACCTTGGAAGTAGCAGAATTTCCCATGAAACAGCTTTCTCCCTCTACCGCTTCGTAGGTCTTAAACATCCACCTAGTTGAGCAGATGTGGCTTGTGGCGCCAGTATCCAGCCACCACTCTTTGGAATTGCTCCCCACGAGATTCACCTCAGAGACCACAGCAGTAAAGTGGTCATCATCTCGTCCTCCCTCAGCCAGATGAGCCTGAGCTGGAGCTTTCCTCTTTCCCTTGCCCTTAAAGTTTCTCGGGGGGGGGGGGCTTAGGCTTAACAGCGCCTTTATTGTCATAACAGTCCGCGGCACGATGGCCGGTCCTGTTACACACAAAGCAGGTTCCTGCAAATTTCTTCGCGACAACAGCACTGCCTCCGGTGTCAAGACGTTTCCGTTTGGCGTTGGAGCTTTCAACCACATTGGCCTTTGCCATCGGGATGACAGCACCACCGACTCTCCTCACGGAGCGACGGTTGCTCACCTCGATGTTGAGCTTCTCAATGAGCCCCTCCAGCCTCATTTCCTTTCGCTTGTGCTTAAGGTAGTTTTGAAAGTCTTTCCAAGATGGTGGCAATTTCTCAATCATGAGTGCTACCTGGAAAGGCTCGTTTATCACTAGCCCCTCAGCCTCAAGGCGATGGTAAATGAGTTGGAGCTCCTCAACTTGCTCCATGATACCCCTGCTGTCAGTCATATGGTAGTCGTGAAAGTCCGTGACAACAAATCTCTTTGTGCCAGTGTTATTCACTTTGTACTTATTTTCGAGAGTCTCCCAAAGCTCCTTTGCAGTAGCTTTGGGCTCGAAAACACTGAACAGTGTGTCATCTAGAGCACACAGGATATAGTTCTTGCATAGGTAGTCGGCATGTCTCCATGCCTCAACCGCAAAGAATGACTGCTCGTCCAGATCGTCCTCGCTTAGGACGGGAGCAGTCTCCTTGAGAAACCTGGTCAGATTCAGGGTCGTGAGATAAAACAGCATCTTTTGCTGCCAACGTTTAAAGTTGTCTCCCCTGAATTTTTCCGGTTTCTCCAGATGAGAAGTCGGCAAAGTAGGCACAGCCGAATACATCGGTGCCTTGCCATTGGCCGCAGCCTTGGCTCTAGCTGCAGCCTTAGCTGCGGCCTTAGCCGTGGCCGCTGCTTCAGCCGCAGCCTCAGCTTTGGCCGTAGCATCCGCCATAGCCGCAGCCGCGGCGGCCTCAGCCGCTGCAACTGCGTCATCGAAGTTAGCCACCACATTCGCATCACCCCCAGTGTTATGGACAGGCCCACCAACCACTGGGTCATGCTCACCCCCGATAGGCAACTCCATAGGCGACGTGTTAGTCATCTGAAACGACAACACAAAACGTATGAGATACGTGTACAATCAATTCTTTAAACAAACATCAAAACTTATATTTGGGTTTGTAAAAGAATTAACAAACAAATAATAAAATTAAACTTTTATCCTTTTAAATATCAATACGGTTGATATTAAAAGGATTGAACGATTCTTATTGAATACCAATACGGTTGGTATCAACAAGATTCAAAAATAAAAATTAAAACTGTTTGGAATTTTTTCTTTGTAATTCAATTTCTAATATAATTTAGAATTGAAAACAAGAAAGCATTATTCCTTTTAAAATAAAAAATTGTATTGATCAATACACGAAAGAAACAACAGGGTATCGGTTAACATTGTTGGTTTCCGTGTACGAAATAACAATTAACAATAATTAAAGGACTAAACAAGAATAAACAAAAACCAGTGTAATCTTTATTAATTTCGAAACTGATACAGAAATTAATGATTACAACATGTAGGTACTGAAACGTAAATAAAGCAAACGTTATCAGATTATTATTAATTAATAATCTGATGTATTGAATTGCAATAAATAGAAACTGCCGGACTGGAAAGTATAAACTTAACAGCCAGACTGTTCTGATTTAAATTGAAATAACATGACTGAATTGAAACTATTCTAATTACTGAATTTAATTACAGAATTGAAATTACAGCAAAAACAGAACTTTAAAGAAATTACAGAATAGTACAAACAGAATTAAAAGCTACAGCTAAGGACAGCAATTGAAATACTGAAATAAAAAAAGGACAGAATTGAATACGTAAATGAAATGGACAGAATTAAAAGACGTAAATGAAATGGACAGAATAGAAATAAAATAAGACGAGGCTACTGTTAACAGTATGCCCTTAACCGATATTCGCCCAACCACCTTAAGGTTTCTGGTTGCGTTGGCGCTTCGATCCCAAGGTACAACGTCTCGGATGACTCGCCGGAAACTGGCGACGAGTCAAGGTCGAGCTGTTGGTGGGTGGTTCTCTCTGGTTCTAAAATGTAATGCTAATTTTTGGAGAGATGATATATGCTACTGGTATTTGATTTCAGAATGTTATATATGTCTTTGACATGTGGGGGGTCTGCCTATTTATAGGCTTGCTGAGTATCTCAGCCATTAAGGTCACTTTACTACTGTCAGTTTTCGAAATTCGAAACTGCAGTATTAACTTTGCAATGAAATCACATTTATTTCAACAGTTCCAGCTTTGCTGGAAGCTTTTCCCGAACAGGCGCACTTTTTCCGAACAGGCACGCTTTTCCCGAACAGGCGCACTTTTCCCGAACAGGCGCACTTTTTCCGATGAGTTAAAAACCCAACGAGCAAGCCCGCCCGTCGAGCAAGCCCGCGTGTGGTACACAATACACACATGTGTATGTGCACACACTACTTTATATCCACATGGGATACCTTAGTATATATATTGTAAAAATCACTCATGATTTTCCAATGTGGGATAACCCTCATGGGTTAAATCCCATTTCTTTTCTGATTTTCCAGCATTGGCTTTATTGGCTCTTTCGAGTACCAACCTTCGAGTCCAATTATCATTCACACCATTCCTCCGAATGGGTCATGCGATATACCATTGCGAAGCTCATCACACGAGCTACTCAAATGCATAAAGTATGGCCTCAGAAAAACTGAGGAGTCGCATTAAAAATTGACTCAAAGATGGTCCCTGACCACTTGGAACAAATATGTTTAAATTACATATTTTCCAACTTTTTTTCCAACAATAAATAGGGGAAGTGCTAATATTTAACCAAGGAATTAATTACCCTTACGAGGAGAACCATTGGGGTTTTAGGTCGCTTCCCCCGATGAGCTGAAATGCGTGATAATCTCAAAAAGATATAGATAAAACATGATCATCAATCATATATTACAAAAGGGAAAGATAACAACAGATATGGTCAAACCAGAAAGATACATTCCTTGTACGAAAAGAATATATATCAGTCAAACGAGATCTGATTACGTGTGAGGAGCTCATGACAAGGCCTCCTCGGGTCAGCATATTCATATATGTGAAGAGGCTAGAGTATAAGGGGAAGATAACATACCCCCCCCCCCCAAAAAAAAGTACATAAAAAGAGTGTCATGGACCTCGAAGAGCTCCCCTAGACAACGAGGAGCAGTGGCATTAGCCCTTCGGGCTTACTAAGTCGGTAGAAAGATACAGAAGGATATGATTGAATATATCTCAACATGGTAGTATGGATATACGAAAATATAGAGAAGATGTGATTGATAAGATTATATCTATCAAGAAAGATTCACTCTAGATTGCCTCTTTCACCTATATAAGAAGCTCATAATACATGAAGAATGAGGATCTGAACCGATACCAACTCAGACATACACATTAAATATCGAGTATTATCAACCCTACTTACATTCAATTCTTTATATATTATTATCAAATCCTAAGAGATTCACACCTCCTTACAACTCCGTAGGGCGAAGAAGGTTGAATGGTGGTAAAAGCACCAAGTCCCCCTTGATCTTAGCTACTTGTCCACATGTCAAGGAGAATTCACGAAGAACACGGGTTAAACCCTAAGAAAGACTTCCCGTATTGGTTCCAAGATTGAGCACTGAGACTCACGCACTAGATCTGTTTTTTAAGGTCTATCATATACGTTGAAGACTCGTGGAAATTAAGAGAATTTCTTGATTTTTTTTTTTAAAAAGTAATGTTATTGTTTAGTTCTAACCCTTATTTATTTTCTCTTTATAAAATTTTGAAATTCAATTTTTTTTAAAATCCTAGAGAAAAACAAAAAAAAAATATCAGAAAACCAAAAAAAAATCAAAAAGGAAATTGATTCTTTATTTTAATCTGTCAATTGAGGGAATTTATATAAAGTTATTGAGATATTATGATATTTTCTTCCGCACTCGCGTTTTACATTTTGTCTACTATTTTATTAGACATGTGCAATAGTGTTGGAACTATGGAAACCGCGAGCATATAAGCATGAGGGAGTATGACGTGGTGTCCATTAACCATATTCCGATCACCTCCGTTAGGGGTGTATGTAAAAATCCGTCAATCCGAGACAATCCGCTGGTTTGGTTTGGATTGATTCGGATTTTTTTTCAAATGGTTTGGTTTATGATTCTAGAAAACATAATACATTGTTAATGGATTGGTTCATGATTCTTTAGTAGTAAACCAAATCGAACCAAATCAATCTGATCTGTCAAATCCATATAAAATCCAATCCATTAATCTGTTTAAATCCATATTAAATCCGATCCAACAATAACAGAGAAACATAAATATCTTATGTCATATAAAAAAAAACTCTAATGTGTGCTATCATATATAAATAAACATAGTAAGGATCATGTATTTTTAATTTTTTTTGACATTTACATTTGTTAATTAATGCTTATTTTTATTTTTGTTTATAAATTTTTTTATCATGTTTTCATTTGATGTTGTGATCTCTCATTTCAAAAATCCAAATCCTATCCAAATCCAATCCAACCCGTTGAATCTGCAAATCCGCACCAAACCAACCCAATTTGTTGGTTTGGTCTGGTCTCGATTGAAACTACTCATGATTTGGTTCGGATTCAAAAAGTTTCAGTCCGTTCTTAATGGATTGGATTATAAATGAGCCTAATATATTAAAATCCGGACCACTTACACCCTTAACATCTGTGCGGCAAAACACTAAAAGGTTCATTAATTTTATGAACTCTTGACTTTTATTATTTTTGTACATATATTTTCGTATTTAGGATACATTCGTTTATTTATATATAGTTGTGTTATGATTGCAAGAGAACATTATTGCATAATACTATTCAAGGGGACCGTTAGGGCACATTTATATATTAGAGCTTACTTTGCTTGATGCATTATTCCCATGTTATTGTTACATACCGCAATTTTTTTTTATATGAGTAGTAAATTTTAGAAAATAAAGTTGAGAACGCATTTAGACATTGCAACCTATGAATAAAAGTTAAAAAAGAGTAGAAAAAACATTTATAAGCGTTAAACTAGGTGCAACCTTATGACCATGCTTATTCCTACAGAATGAATTGAGTAGCTTGAGAGTATTGTCCAAAATTCTGTCTTATGCGATTGTGGGTTGGGGGAACTATATATATGGCCTAAATTTAGAATTTCCTATCGTGTGTTACATTGGAGTAGTGAGAGATTATGAGAGTCTCCATCAAATAAAGTCAAATAGAGCTAGCCTAAGCTGCATACTTAATGGTCAAGAAGGTTCCACGCACGACAGTGGCGATATACCGATCAACTTACACATGTAGGATAGCACGGAGAGGTTTTTTTTTACTCTATTAGTTTGCTCACCAATCTCAACTTCAACACCTTTGTCGATTGGGAAGATTTCTACGAGATGATATATCGTCTCAGTTTTGCTATTTTTACTACACATGGATATAGGAGATTCACATAAGACGATTTTTATTGATTTATTATTATCATTTTTGCATTATTTGGTAGATTAATTTGTATTATGTTGATTACAATCGAGGCAAAGCCTTATAGATATTTTGAGTTGTACACTACTTTATTTAATCCATTCCCATTATATCTGTTACTTCAATAAAATATATACATATAAAGAAAAAGCAAACAACATAATAATCTTAAGAGATGAAGAAATAGTAGGAAGATAAAAAAAAAAAAAAAAAAGAAATGAAAAAAACAAGCATCTCGTGAGATGAAAAAACCCATCTCAATAAAAAGAAAAAATTGAAGTGACTTAAAAGGCCAACAATATTTATTTTATTTATTAGGCTAAGACATTTGATATTACACTTAGCATTTTCTTTTTATATTTCTCAATATGAGATGAGTTGTACATGGCGAACATACTTATGAGCTCGAGGATACTTTATTACACATGGTAGGATACTCCCATGCATTAAAATTATAGAGAGTCGTTGTTTTCACTATTTGGATATTCCTAATAACTAAGGCAAGTTTTATTATTTCTTAGCAATTGAAGGCAACATATTCACTGAGCATCACTAGTTTAAGTTACTTTCAACATCGAAACGAGCATTTACAATTAGGCCGATTCTTCACTGACAAAGAAGACTTGACCATTAGAAGTTTAGCAAATGGCTAGGTAGAATTAACCGTCCAAATTTACCCCTAGTGAACATCAAGAAGCCGAAGGAGATCTTACTAGTGATTGAGTGGTGTGAAAACTGTGTCGACCGAATGGAAATCTATCGTTAGCACTCGTCATATAGCACATTGAGTTGGTAATAAAGGGGAGGTCTAGTTAATTTTATATTTGTTTTTCCCGCCTCGTTTTACCTTTTATTTTTCTTTTGTGTACGATTTGGTTGTTTACCTTATTTACTATTATATGGAAAACCTAGTAAGTAAAAGTAACATGTGATGTTTGTGGGTATCGTCCTTGTAGGTCCCCTAACGAGACAAAACTCGTCCTTTAAGGCCACTTTCTTTAACGGTTTGTTATGTATGTTAAATGAAACCGTGATTCCTACGGAAGTTAGTTAGGATTTATTTCATGTTATCAGGATTTAGGCTAGTTAGTGCACAAAAGAAAAAAGGGCCAGGTCTAGTTGATTTTCATATTTGTTTTTCCAGCCTTGTTTTACCTTTTATTTGTTCTTGTGTGTACTGTTTGGTTGTAGACCTTATTTGCTACTATTATTGCTCATAAAGGGAAAACCTAGAAAGTAAAGTGACATATGTTTGTTGGTATCCTTTTTATATAAGTCCTCACGAGACAAAACTCGTTATTTAAAGCCACTTGAAGGTTTAACGGCTAGTCGCATACACTAAATGCAAGAATGATTCATACGATAGTAGGTTAGGATTATGTCATGTTTTTAGAATTTAGCCTAGTTAGTGCACAAAAGAAAAAAAGGACAAAAAGAAAAGAAAAAATTGAACGAAAAAGAAAAAAATGAATGACGTAGTAAACTCTTTATCGCTTCCAACACTCAAGCTGGGTATTTTATATGAGTTAATTTGAGCATTATTGGACTAGTTATGTTACTATTTGTCTTGTTTAAGTATTATTCGTGAAATCTGCATTTTTCTAGATAATTTACATTTATTTGTATATTTGTAGGAAAAAGCTTGGACTTAGCACAAACAAAACCAGACTAGAACTAAAATAGAACCTGAAGATGCACCAAGTCGAGAAAGAATACTTAGCACGTCTAAGAAGCCCATTCGCGAATAGTTTCTAGAAGTAAGTTTTTAACCAGTGAGCTTAATCGATTAAGTAACACAACTTGAAAATTTGATAGATAGAGTTTATCACGTTTTTTTTTCATATATCTGTCCATATCAGTTGTAAAAACATTTATTCATCAACTTAGAAGTCGGAAACGTCCTAGGGGAAAGAAAAAGTGAAAATTGAGTGATTTGTGCAAGAGAACTCAATTTTTGTCGTTGTTTTTTAAGTTTGTCTTTTCGTTCTTTCAATTAAACTTGGTTTTAGTATCTCTACTACCTTTTTATGCATGTTTGAATCCATTTACAGCAAATTAAACGTTAAACTTATTGCCTATTGTTTCTTTAATCGAAAAACGGATTTATTCCGACTAGCACAAAGAACACGATAATATTTACGTTCACTCTTATCATGCTCATACTAATTAGAATAAAATTACAGTCGTAATAACCAGAGGAATCAACCCGTTGGACTGACAACCCAACCACGACCGCCCTCTTGGTAGTAGTATTTTGTACAAAGAACATGATTTATGTTCACTGTTATCATGCTCATAGTAATTAAAATAAAATTTCAGTCGTAATAACCAGAGGAATCGAGTCGTTGCACTGACAAACCAAGCATAACCGCCCTCTTGGTAATAGTATTTTATTCATAATCAAGCAAAACTAAGTAAAACAACGTTTTACTGCAACTGTTGACCTTGAGTACCCTTACCCACTTTATTTACTGCAACTGTTGTCATGCTTCTGCGACATTTTGTTGAACCAATCTTTGATTATACTTAATTAAATAATGTTTTTATGATAACAAACAAGAATTTATATATACAACAAGTATCGTTGTACTAATTATTTCAATTAGTTTATTTCAGATTAATACAGGTTCAAGTCGTACAAATAGTTTATTTATCAAGGAAGTTTACTTATGAATTAAAGTATTATATTATTGAAGAATAACAATGTAATCAGTTAATAGGAAATTAACCATCTAAGGAATCCAACTGATTCAGTCTAAACCCAACCGATTAGATCTAAACCTAACCGGTTAGAGTTTTGAAAATGGAAAGTGCAGAATCAACAAGATGCGATTTTGGGAGCCATGGAAATAAATTCAAAAAAATTTTAAAATGGCAAGTGAACGTTGAAGTACTTAATACTACATCATCACATGATCCTAGAATATCCCAATCGTTATTATAGCAATTAATTGGATAAGATATTGGATTGACAAAGTGCCACCTCGTTATGCTATTGTGTCAAAACAGTGCCAGTGATCATGTTTAATCGATCATATCTCACCCAATCGATTGGGCAATTAAGTGATTCAAATTTTTGAAGATCTCTTGGATGATGTAATAAATATGGGAAAATAATGAACTGATTTGGATAAGTAATGAAGGAGGTATTCACTTTACAAAACAGCCACATGATCTGCCATGCTGGCAGAAACGGTTAACAGACAATATTGCAACGGCTATAAGTGAATTAATTGTGAATTAAACTGAGTAATTTGAATTTGAGATTATTCCTCGACTGAAGGGATAGAGATCACAAAAATAATCGCATCAAAAGGAGTTGTGATCGCGGAGATACGCATTCTTGAATATTCCAAGTCAGAAAGTGAAATCCTGAAGAACCAATCGGTTGGATTATAATCTAACCGGTTGCAAAGACTATATTTTGAATTTCAAATATGCAATGGTCAAATCCATCACCACAACTATAAATAGACCCATTGGGATCAGAATAACGTTACCACACATTTCCCAAACCATAGCCAAATGCTAGGAAAACTTATACACAATTTTGATGACGATTCAAATCCTTCAATACCATATCGACTTGATCGTCTCACCAATCCAAGCCTATAAACTCTCAAGATCAGTAGGTATACCTTTATATATTGAGTGAAAAAAGAAAGATCATATTGGGAAAAATATTGTAATCATTATGTTGTATTTGTGTGTGTGTCCAACTTTTGTTTAACCTATCGATCATATCGATCTTGGTGCTAAACATATTTCTTGTATAAACTTGTTGATTGTACAACTTGTGTACAACGTAAAGTGTGTAGATCTTAAATCTTAAAGGTGAGACTTACTTTTGTGAGTAGTTTTGCCCCTAAAGAGAAGCGTAGACGCATGTAATTATGCCCCTAAGAAAGAGTGTTGTAAAGGGTTGCTTTGCGCTCAAGGAATTTTTTTTACATATGGTAGCTCTGCCAGGCGGAGTGCGTTAATATAAAAATCTCATGATCCGAGTTTGGATTTGGTGACACGACGTAGTATCAACTTGAGGTGAACCTGTATAAATCGCGTGTCAAGTATATTCTTTTCTTACTCTTTGAATTAAAGTCATTATTAGTATTATTATTATACATACAATATATATATATACAATATATATATATATATATATATATATACATACATACATACAATATATATATATACATACATACATACAATATATATATATATATATATATGCATACAATATATATATGGGGAGGGATCCATACACACATAAAAAAACACATTATCTTTACACATCAATCACAACCCTCCATTTACTAAATTTTAATGGGCAAGATTAAGTGTTTATTATTGTTATTAGATGAACTAATCTTGACCATTCAAAATTAGTAAATGGAGGGTTGTGATTGATGTGTAAAGATAATGTCTTTTTTTATGTGTGTATGAATCCTTTCCATATATATATATATATATATATATATTTACTCAGAGCTAATTTATATCCGAAGAAAATGTCTAAATCAACTCTTTGTTGATTAAATCTAGTCGTCGATAGCTGGATAGTCCGAAGCAAACGTTTGGATAAACTTATCTTGGATAAGATCCATTCGTTGATAGTTGCACGAGTTAGTGCGCATCTGAAGTCAACTATTATTGTTGATAATATACTTGCATGGTGTTTGCTTGATTGTTTGCTATATATGTATATTCTTATATTCGTTTTTCATATATAAATATATAATATATAGTATCTATCCACTGCACATTATTTTTAAATATATATTTATATACTGTCATATTTTACATAGTATTTGAACTAGTAAATTTTTTACTTATCTTAACGGGGGAAATTTTTAAAAAAGGTAGATAAACCTATTAAACACCTCCCCCCCCCCCCCCCCCCGTGTAACATCCCGAATTTTTATAAGTAATTTTATTTATGATTTAATTTATCCAAAAACGTTTTATTCAAATTTTACCAAAAACCGGTCACTCGACTAATTTTTAGCCAAAAGCCGAAACTCTTCCGAAAAACTTTATTTTAAAAACCTGTTACTAATTTTACTAATAAAAAGGACCCAATAGATTTGTTTCTAAAGATTTGTTATTTTTGAGTAGTGAAACTATATCTTTGGATTAAGAGTTAGCTTTTAGAACTTTGGGGACCAAATAGTTTGCTTCCACAAACTATCTAAAAACAGTTTTTCTAAACCTAAAAATCAGCCCACTTTCATTCTTTAAACCTAAAAACAAGAGAGAAAAAGAGAGAAAGGAGAGAAAAGAGAGAAAAGAGAAGAAGAAGAAGAAGAAGAGAAACCACGTTAGCGGATTATTACCGGAATCATCTCCTCTACACGCTAAGGTAACGGGGGTTATCCATTGCGACTAGACGAGGGTGTATGTTAGGATTATGTTTTACGATCATTGTTAATTGGGGGGTTTTTGCCTTTTATCTTAAATATGTTCTTAATTGGTTAATTGGGTTTATTTGTTGGATGTTTTAATTCACTTGTTTGATTTTGGATTTAGTCTTTTGATTTCGGATTAATGATAATATTAATGGGTTGCGTGTTATATGCGTTGATTATGTATTATTATGGTTGTTGATAGAATTGGGTAAATTATTGTTGAATAAAGATGAGTTTTATATTATGCATACAAGGTGTTTGTTAAAATGCCTGAATGGGTTTTTATGTTGTTGAAGTGATTGGCTAGTTGTGAATCTAGCATCTATGATTATGGTTATGTTGTATTACGTTAACTGACGTATGAGTTTATGTTAGTTGAATAGTATAATATTATTGGCCGAGGCCTTAATATTTATACGTATGAGATGTTGTTATTTGAATGATTTTATATTATTGGCCAAGGCCTTGTGATTTAGCTGTAGTGGCAATGGTCTCTGTCTCTCCCTAATTCCGGGGACAGAAGACGGCCGAGGGGATAGGGAATGACTCGTCTTACGGACCGGGGCGAGTGGCGTTAGAGGTCCCAGTGTGCACTATATTTACTTTTATGTTAGCAATGGTCTATGTCTCTCCCTAATTCCGGGGGCATAAGACGGCCGAAGGGATAGGCAATGACTCGTCTTACGGACTGGGACGAGTGGCGTGAGAGGTCCAAGTGCGCACTATAAATCTACTTTTATGTTGCAATGGTCTCTGTCTCTCCCTAATTCCGGGGACAGAAGACGGCCGAAGGGATAGGGAATGACCTACCTTACGGACTGGGGTAGGTGGCGTGAGAGGTCCATGTATGATGTTGATGTGTATTTAATTTATTTAATTTATCGTAGTTGTAGAATGTCATTATATTTCTCTTTATACGTCGGTTATCATAGTCGTAGGATTAGTGAGCTCTTGCATTTATGGGATGGAGTGACGGTATTTGTTGTGCCGTCCCGTCTAGTTATGTGCGTGGGACTCACCGTTACAATTTTGTATTTCAGGTACCAATTAGGTTGGCATGTTTGGATAAGAGCTGTTGCATTGCAACATCATGGGCTTGGGGCTTTCTCTTTCCTTTCATTTTTATTATATTTTGAGGTTGTAGCCTACGGGCAAATTATTCGTTTAGTATTCTTTTTTTTTTAGTCTGTCAAAACCTTTTTGCTTGTAGCCGTGTTTGACAACATTTTTATTTAATTGTCAATTGTTCCTTTAGCTCGTTAGTGTTTTCTTTTAAATTTTCAAATTTTGTACCAACAGGTTCTACTTTCTTTTGTTTTAAAAAGGTCATGCCTCGATGTCCGTTTATAGGATTTTGGGGCGTGACCTCCCATCTAGATTATAGCCATATGGACAATAATTGGTATCAGATCTGGTGCTCAATTAGCATATAAACTTAACCATTTAGAGTTTAAGATCATATAGCAACCTATGTCAAAACCGAGGGATCATCTACTACTAAGCCTCCATATTTTGATGGTATAAATTATTCTAATTGGAAATATTGAATGTCTATATTCCTTGCATCATTTGACCTTTAAGTCTATAATAGTGTTATGATTGGTTATAAAACTTCTCCAGAGAAACTAAAGGCACATCAAGGTAAGGAGGCTAAATAATTTCAGGCAAATACAAAAGGAATGAATGTTATCATTTGTGCTATTAGTCCTAACGAGTATAATAAGATTTCTTTTTGTTCTACTGCCAAGGAAATGTGGGATCAGTTAGCAATTTTGCACGAATGTAACAACCAACTTAAAGAGGTAAAGATCAATATGCTTATGCATGATTTTGAACTCTTTAAGATGGAAGACAATGAAACTATTTCATCTATGCTTACTAGATTTATTAATATTACAAATAGGTTAAACTATCTTGATAAGTATTTGTCTGGGAAAGATAGGGTGATGAAAATCCTTAGAAGTTTACTGCGTGAATGGGAGTCATATGTCAACACACTTGAAGAAGCAAAAGACTTCGACAACTACACGGTGAACGACTTGACCGTCTCTCTTTACTCACGAAATCCGGATGAATAGTCATAAGCCAATGCCAAAGGAGAGGAGTGACATCACGATCAATAATTGAAACGATGCCTCTTATATCAAAGAAGTGGGACTACTCTCAATCGACGAATTGACACTTAAACCTATGGATGAATTAGCTCTACTATCAAAGCGCATCCAAAGAGCAATCATTCGACAAAAGTGACAAAGGGAGAGAAACGCTCAATACAATCGAAGACGGAACAACATAAACCGATCATTCCAATTATCCTAATCAAACGATGATGCATTCATTGTGAGACGTTCGGACAACATGTCATGCATTGCGATGATAAGAAACGCCAAGAATAAAGAGCACAAAAGGAGAAACAAAATGATACAACCAATGTGAGTGGTATGGATTATAGCACCGACGACGAGAACGAAGACGAGGAAGCACATCATGCACTTATGTGAATCGACAACCTATCGCAAGACGAGGTAAGTAACTGTTCATTTAGTATTGAAGATTTTCATTTAATAGATGAACATAATGAGTTACTTGAATTGTTTAAAAGACTTGCATGTAAATACAAGAACCTAAATGTAGAAACTAAAATGCTTAGAAACCAAATAGAATCTCAAACTAAGCAGAACGAGGTTTCAAGATTCATGAATAGTCCTGACGTTGACGATGAGTGTAGGTTTGCCTATGAAACACTTTATAATGATCTTGAAAAGTTCAAGACTATCAAACACGATCTAGAAACTAAACTTAGATCTATGATTAAGGAAAACTCCAAACTTAGATCTAGAAACGAGCAACTTGTTTTTCGAAACGCATCTCTTAACTTAGATGTTAAGAAGAGTAACAATAGACTTGCACAAGTAGATTGTGTCAAGCAAATACACATGCTA